>OY735205.1:69344770-69419770 GCA_963457665.1 Thysanoteuthis rhombus | reverse complement strand
AAGCTAGATTTATCTATTTATTTAATGGCATCGCTGTCAGCACTGATATCGCATTTCGTACACTTATATCACCAATAACGCACAATTATTGGGTTAATCTTTTGGCAGGCATCTTTATGACTTCTTATAACAACGGGCTGATCTTTTTTGAAATATGGGTACAGCAGGATACCCGGTGCTGTCTTCAGGCAGGGGTCGGTGCAGGGTACGCACGGCTGTGGGGTCGGCTGTTTTGGAAAAAATGATGAGAAAAGCTTATTACTTGACTCTGCTAGTCGATCTATCAATTTCACTTATTCCTTTCATCCATTTGCTTATTTATTGGCTTCTATCTTTCTTTTCCAGTTCTCTTTCTTTTTTCCCTCGTTCTTTTTTCTTTTCTCTTTCATTTCTTCTCATCCTTTATTTTTTCCTTTTTCTCTTTCTTTTTCATCTCAACCTTTCTTTTTCTTTCTTTCTTCTTTGTTTTTTCTCTCATTCTTTTTTCCCCTTTTCACTTTTTTCTCTCATTCTTTCTTTCTTTTCTTTTTCGCTTTCTTTTTTCCTCGTTTTTTCTCCTCTATTTTTCTTCTGTGTTTTTTTTTAAATCAGGTTTGTTTCTTTGTTCACATTTATTTCTGTTTCTTTTTTTCTTTTTCTTTTTCTTTTCCTTTTCTTCCTCTGTTATCAGATTTTGTTCTTTTAATCTTTTTCCTTGCTATTTCTCTTTTTTTATTCCACATTTTCTTTCTTTTTCGTCTTTCTTCCTTCCTTTCTTTCTCCTCCGTCTTTTTCTTTTTATCTTCCATTTGTCCACACCCATTTCATTCTTTTTCGTTTTTCTTTTTTCTTCTTCAATCTACCTTTCTTTTTTCTACTCAGAAACAATCATCAAAACAATCAACATTGGTTTCCTCAGTTTTCAAGTTGATCTGTCTGCTTGTCTGCGTACGGGTCACGCTAATAGAGCAAGAGGGCTGAAAATTTTAACATTTACTCTTTTTATTGTTTTAACATTCCTACCTCTAATGGGTTTTCAGCGGAGGGGTTCAGTTAGCAAAGAAAGTCTATGTAGAATTGATCACTAGTTTGTGTCCGACAGCATTTGTGCTTGTTATCATTCTGACGATTTAGACTTTTTTTTAATGCAAAAAAAACTTATTCTTTGACCACCCCCTTTTTTCCAGTTTCTCAATTGATCATCCTCAACACAGGATATTACCAAAAGACATTGGTCATATGACGGTTTCTATTGAGTGACCAACCAGACCCGTCCTTCTTCCTCTCAATTACCCCCTTCTTATATACACTTTTATATCTACATTAATCAATTTCACTCCTCCCCTCTTATAAACTACTTCACCTCTCAAGAAGCACATGTCATGAAACGATTATTTCTTTCTCAGAAATTATTTTTCCTCCCTTTTTTTTATACGTAAACATATTTATAAAATCATTTATCAACCTCAATACGTCTACATAACCCCATCCCACCTTTTAACTCCCTGACGCAAAACGATCTTCCTCAGCCCCTTTTTCTTATCGGGCTCCGGTTCTGCATGGTTTATCTTCTAGTAGCTGAAGTTGCAACGCACTTCACTTTAGAATCTCTTCTGAATATTAAGTGGGAGCTCTCCTCGGTGTGGCTTACTCTTGAAGACGAGTGCAACCGTTGGAGTAGACCTACGGAAGAGACGATAGATAAGGATGCGTGTTATCTGAGTGCAGCTGGATTTCATGGAGGAGCCTTTGATTTATAGCTACAACCAGTAGTGGGAAGGGATCAGGGTACGCAGGGGTACGACGTATACCTACTTCTCAATTTCCAGGCTGTCTGTATGTCTCAAAACGGTCCCAAAATTGGCCATTTGAGAAGACCCCCCCCAAAAAAAAGAAACCCTCACTTGGTTCACTTCACTCAACCCTGATAGACCCCTTTGAGATCCCCGAGCATAAATCCTAGATACAGCTTTTTAGTATACCTAGTTCCCAAAAATAATGTTCCATCAGGGGTTACATCATGTCAAACGCATCAAGTGGTGACCTTTGTCTGGACTAATGGATGGGATGATTAAAAGAATCAATTCACTTACGAGGGGGACAACTTGGAGAAGAGACCAGTGGGCCGTGACACGTACAGCAGATAGACAGACAGACAGACAGACATACATACGCACACACACACCCAAATATGGACGTGTGTGTGCACGATAACTCTCTCTCCCTATCTCATACACACGCACATACACCCATGTATATATTCTGTACAGGTTTTTGTTCTATAAAATCTTCCAACATAGTCAACATAGGTTTATTCAGTTTTTAAATGATTCTATTTGCTGGCTAGCTATCTATGAAAGTATTTATGTGTGTGTCGCGTGTGCAGGTCACGCCTGAAAGAGCTAGAGTGATGAAAATGTAAACATTTACTCACCATGTCAAGGAAAAAACATTCTTTTGGGTTTTGGAAATTACTCATCAAAATAAGTTTTCAATTTAGTGGGTTCGATTTTCAATATATGTTTATGCTGAATTGTGTCTGACAGCATTTGTGCCTTTTTTTCTTCAAATCAGGCTTTTTATTCATGCAACAAGAAGCAAGAGTAACTTATCCATTGATAACTTCTTTTGATTGATCTCCCCCAACAAGGTATGCTGCTGTAAGACGTTCGTCACGTGACATTTCCTATTGAGTGACTAACCAGATCTGTTATAACTAATTTTTGGTTATTTTTTTTCCGCCCATCTTTATTTTTTTGCTTTTTATCGCAGCATTCAGATCGTTCTTACATCTCTTTAACGGCCGATATTTTGGTAGATTTTGACGAGATTAATCTTATTGTAATCTTATCATGATTCACCAAATGCCTAACTCAAGGACAGTTAGAGTTATGGCTACCAAAGTCCCTTGGTTAACAATGGGACACAGGAGCATGTTTTTAGCAAATTAGTTTCTGAAAATTCAAAAAAAAATTTTTATTTCGGAAAATCTGATAAAAAATCCAGAATCCAGAAGTCTTCTGTTAAATATGAAATGATGATCCCATCGGCTGATTTCGTAAAAGATTGCAAAATATTCTGAATTTAAGATTTCCATACATCAAATAAAAATCCAGTAAAACAACCAGTGTTCAAAGTATATGGTTACTTGGAATCTTTAGAGAAATACTCCAGATATCTAAATTGAATCTAATCCAAGTGTTCATAATGATGATAATTATTTTTAAATAAAGTATGACTCAATAAAATCCATGTTCAATGCCATGATCTCTTACTGGGATCAAAGACTCATTCGAATTAATGATAAGAGCAAATGCATCATAAAAGAAATTTGGACTACTTGAGACTATTATAGAAAAAGTATGTACTATGTTCAAAAGATACTTAGGAATACGTTTTATCAAACCCAGAAGATAATTTTCATTTTTAATGACATCGATTTATATCTTTACAGTTAGAGAATAAGCATTCAATTTTCGACGTTACACTGATTGAACTGCGAAAAACCAAAAAATGATTTGTTTGAAATTGATCATAATCCAAGTTTTCTCCTTTTACAGTTCACTGCCAGCCACCATGCTCAAAGGAGAGGCAATGTGTAGCGCCGAACGTGTGTCTCTGCAAAGGCAACTCTCCTTCATGCCAAAAGCCACTACAACTATGTAAGTAAAACCACTATAGCTTAATTAAAAGGTATTTGTGTAGAGGCGACTGAGATCACAGTTGGAGCCTTATGTCGTTTCGGACCCTTCCCAGAAGAACTTTGATGTGCAATCAGCTCCGGCCGAGCCCGTGGACAATTCGGTGATGATTCCATGTTAGGCTGAGTCGTTAGAGCATTAGGTGGGGTGAGGTGCAGGAGACTGGGTTGTAGGAGAGAGAAAGGAAAAGGGTGGGCACTGCCTCTTCGCTGCAAAACAATCTCTGATCGCTAATTTCTCTTTTCGCCAATTTGTAGATGCGGAATGCTGGTTGACCATTATAAAAAATATGCTTTCTTTGTTTTCATTATGAAGACCAGCATTATTATGACTGGTCTAGGAGTGGATCCAAGAGTGGGATGGAGAGTCCAGGGATTCTGGATCTGGCAAAGGACAATCAGAATCAAAAAAAATAATCTGTATAAAGGATTGAAGAAAAATTAACCTCCCAAATAATACCAGATATTCATAAACATTAATACATTATATTGATTATATTCATTGTCTGATTAGACATATAGAGAATTGGAATCAAATCCACACCTATCCCAAGGGAAAATCCTGGATCCTCCCTTGCTGGTCGAAGAGATTTTTATTATGATAGAAGTTTGCCACTGCCTCTGAAATTAAAATTTGACAGCACGTAAATAAAAGAAAAGATCAACTGAATCTAAATACATGTCACAAAGTTATGATTCTATCGTCAGATCAGTTTAGCCATCTGGAAGGATCATGTCAAACGTCGGTCAAGAGTGTCACTGGAATAATTCAACAAAATATTTTTTACACTCTTGTTATATACACTTACCATGTCATTTAAGTACCACTGGTTGATAGAAACACAAACAAATAGCAAATGAGAGCAAACCTTTGGATCAGACTTTGGTTTAAAAGAAGTTCGATTTTCTGGAAGTCGGATTACAGGACTTGAATCTATTTATAGAATAAATACTTCATCAGACACTGCACTTTTGCGTCCTTGTCCTCAAAACAAAATTATCGTTTTGCTGCTGACCAATTTCTTTATTTCATTGAAGGTTACGGCTTATTTACTGATTATGCAAGCTGCGGCAATACAATAATAAGGTGAAGTCGAAGTTGTGGGCGCCTAGCATTTAAGATTTTATAATGAAAGTCGTTGTTTTTGACGGGTTGTATGCCAGTTATTATTATTATATCTTTATTATAATCATATCATGACTTCATTGTGTTTCTATATTGACGCTATTCTTCCAGAACACACACGTTGAGTAACAAGGCAAGCTTAACGCCCGTTTCGCATGAAGAGACAATTTGTGTCGGATTTATTCGATCAGGATCTGCAAAGACTGCACAATGATTGCCGTCATTTGTTCAGAACGACGATCGGTCGACGGTGAATTCGTTTCTTTCCCACGGCCCCCGTAATTATCCATGGTTGGTCGGTCAGGCGACCCTAATCTGACAAGTCGCTTGCCACGCTTTGATAAACAGCAAGACAAGGAAATAATAATAATAATAATAATAATAATAATAATAATAATAATAATAATAATAATAATAATAATAATAATAATGATAAAAATAATAATTTCTTTTTATCTCGGCGTGTAACGTTTGGCACTGAAGTGAACTCAGCAAAAAGGCAACAATTGCTTGGAGTGTCGCCGGTCAGTTGGCTTGCGGGGAGAGAGAGAGAGAGAGAGAGAGAGAGAGAGAGAGAGAGAGAGAGAGAGAGAGAGAGAGAGAGAATAAGAATCATGAGAAAGAAACAAACCTGAAAGTCAGACCATATATGCGCTAGTTCAATCTCTTTGATTTCTTTCAAGGCCCTTCCTTTAAAGACCCTTTCTTTGAAAGCCTAATACTTTCAAAGCTCCCTCCTTCAAAAGCCTCTTCAATACTTTCATTTTACAGCCTCTTTCTTTGAGATGTTTTATTTGGGTATGTCAGTCATTCGGGTGCTTATGGGAGCTAAATGTAGCAAAAAAAAAAAAAAAAGGAAAAAAAAAAGAGAGCTACATCTAATCCCCAAAAGCTAAACCGGCAAATTTTGTTCCGGTGGGTCAACTTGTCAGTCAATGATGGTCAACGCACCAGAGATGCATCTAAAAATAAAGAACCGAAGGGAAAGAGAGTGATGTATAGATATATAGATCAAAGAATAAATCCGAACATATTTGTCGTTAGTGTTTTTTTCCGTCTCATGAATTCTTAAGCAGAGAACTTAATTCTACATTAACCGTATTTTTTTTTCATCTTATAGTCACGTGCCCGAATTTCTGCCTCAATGGCGGGAGATGCTATGGAAGCCAATGTCGTTGCTCCAACTTCAATCGTGGTAAACGGTGCGAACGAAGGTAGGTTGGACATTTGTTTTTCAAATTATGAAGAAGAAAAGAAAACATAGAATGAATAAATACCTCTGCCAACGCTGCTCATTAATTCAATCGAAAAAAATCCTGGATCCACCCTAAAATTTAATCACTACTTCTTTGGCCCCTACATTACCCTCCCATACGATTCCATTGTGTCTAATTGAACACTTTTGGAGATTTCTTGTGGAAAGACTTGAGCAAATATATAAATGCATGAAAAAAAAATCGAAAATAAATCCCTGGATCTGCCCCAGAATGTGCCCAACCTCCAACAAACCGAAATCAGGGAAATTTTTGAAATAGTTCACCGTGCGATCAATGAAGATCGTCATCGAACTATTGATGATATATCTGAATTGACTTGTTTGTATTGGAGTTCATGCCTGTGAATGTTATCAGAAAATTTGAAAATGAAACGCGATCTGCAAAATTCGTGCCCCGTTTGCTCACGTAAACAATAGTTTCGATGTGTACCATGATTTGAGGGAACACATTTGAGACGTTCCAAAGTTTCTTCCCAAACCTGTGACCTTTTGAAAATGTGCAACATCTTGTAAAGATCTTGATTGTGAGTAACTTTTTCAATTACACCGACTCACAAAAATCGCCTTGGATAACGCTAGCAACACATTTTTGGATGATTTTTTTTAATTTCAGAGTTGATACAACGTAATGCACACCTAAACTATACTAATGAATTTCGTAATTCAGGTACAAATGAATAAGTCTAGTAGATATCTCTTCATGGTGCAGTTTGTTAATACGTTCATTTTGTAATCATGAGATTGGTGATTGGAATCCATCCGGTAACTGTTTTTTTTATGAACGATATCAGTTATATTTGATCACATCCTGTGTACATATAAATATTAAAGAAAACAGGACCAGTAAGAAACATTCATACCTGCACAATGTGTTAATATAATTGTGAAAAATTGAAAAAACAAAACAAAAAAAAACAAACTTTGAACAAGAATATTTCAACCTAAAAAAGACGGAAATATATAAATGCAGCGACAAAATTTTACAAAGTTTAGATACATGTGGGTGCAAAGAAAGTAGATAGCTATTTGGAGCCACGGCTTCAATATTTTTTTAGTCTATTAAAAATAATAGATTATATGCGCGTAGCTTTGCGAGTGTATTCGTTCTCAGCTTTTGGCCAGCCTAACGTACCGGCAACACAGACAGTCACCCAGGGAACCAAGTTCAAAGGGGCGCCAGACATGTGCCTGAGACAGTACAACTTTCCGAACACAAATGGAAAATGGGAACATTAATAAATTAGAGTCAAATAAAACCTGTCAAAATGAGATAATTCCTCGATATAAAGTCAGGTTTTATCAGGAATATCTAACAGTTAGATAATTTTTACCTGAGGTGAAAAGTATGAGAAACAATTGGCATTATCATAAAATGAAGTGCAACTTACGTTCTTAAGTACAGTCGAACCCCGTTTTTAGTAAATGCAAAAATCCCCTGTTTCAGCAAAATTTTACTACTGACCGATTCGCACTTCATTGAAGTTTATGGCTTGCATACTGTTTATGCAAACTACGATTCTACCAGAACAAAGAAGAGCTGAAATTGTCAGCAACTAATATATTTATTTCTGTCCCTGTAAAGCACAAATAAATGAGATAATACTATACTTTAAGGGACGTTTAAGTTTACCTTGTCCCTAGAATAGACCCTGTTCATAACAGAGAGATACATCTGCTTAATCTGCTTTTTTCGCGGTGAGACTTTGCGGCAATGAAATTCTTTTTTTTTCTAGTTCATATTTCGATGGATGACCGCTTGAAATTAACAGGTGCTGTAAGCAAGAATGGTGAATAGAATGACGCCACTTCGGGTGCTCGTCGCCTCTAATTCTTTTTCACATATCGCAAGATGAGACAAGAGAAACTATGCAACTATGGGAAGCTTTGGCTGAGACAACTGACACCATAGCCAGCGTAAGGGAATCAACTAAGTGTATTGAAGCCGAGACTGGGAGTTATATATTTGAGCTTAAAAAAAACTTGAACATGATTCTGTACGAAACGAATTCTCCCTGCATAATGTAACGGCCATCTTTCAACTTTTGATTACAGACAATGTCCTTATGAAAGAATCCAGGTCCCATACACTCGAAGCTACCGGCGTCAGGTGAGAGATCAGTTCACTACAAGATGTGGACTATGGGGTTGGAAAAAATGTGTAAAAACACGGTAAGTACCTTTTATAATTATTTCACAATCTTACGTATTGTACATAACTAGTTATATACACAGTTGTGCTTATAAGTATAGGAATAAAACAGAATTTTTACTTATAAGCCTTGGTTTTAAGAATTGAAAATGGGAACTTAATGTCAGAAGAATCAAATTTTATTGCAATCAGTTCAACAATGCATGCATCTAGGCATGTTTTGTGGTTCTTAATGCTAAATTTCTGAAAATGTTCTTGAAATAGAGTTAAATTGTTAAATGGATCAAACCAAGTATTTTCCTATCCCGCTTGAACCTCGTTCAGAATCTATCAGGGAGAAAATTGAAAACGCTAGCTAACATTGCTCTTTTGTGCACAGACGCAGAAATCAACACTTCGTGGTGACTGCCAGTTTCATGTTTTCGACTATCTGCAGAACTGTTGATCACTATGAAGAGTTGATTTCTGTGTCTACCCTGTCTATATTTATATATGTGCTATCCATGATACAGGGCACTCTTCCTTCACTAACAAACCTAGGTAGTCAATTCTGATTTGAAAGATTGGTGCAAAATCTTTACAAGAGAGAAAATTAAATAAAAAGCATGCGAATTGGATATTTATGTTGCGACGACCATCTAAGAACTACTTGCTTATTCATCAGATTTCTAAATTTTGGTTTTTAGCTGAATCTGAGTTCTATTTGTAGATAGATAGAAATACTTGTAGACATGCGAAAATAATAATGTCTATCACAAGTTCATTTTAATGGAGCCTGTAGAGTGGAACCGCCTTACACTTATTGACTTTGGCATTAACCACCGCGCTTAAATACATTCTCTCAGTTAATTATCTTGCTATAATTCATGCTGTCGTCATGGTGACACGAGCTGGCTGTGAGAAGCTGTCGGCTGCTTGTGTGAAAAGAAAGAGAAGCAAAATTCTCTCTGACTTTTCTTTTTCTCAGACTCATGAACGAACGTTTTAGATTGATGGGTGTGAAAACCAGGGAGGAGATGGTGGAGAAAGATTAGAGGAAGAGGAGGATGGAAAGATAAGGAAAAAGAAAGGGTAGGAGGAAGAAGGAGAGGACGGAGAGGAAGAAGATAGGGAGGAGGAAAAAGAGGGCCAGAGACAGAAAGTGGGAAGGGAGGGTTAGGTAGAAAATGAAATCTTATTTTGTATCAACTTTTGAAGACGAACTTATCGAGTTGAATATTTTCTCAAACCGTGGAATTATCTCGGGTACCGCTGGTAAATTTTCGAGTAATCATCCTGACTGATTTTTTTTCTTTCTTCCCCCCAGACTCAAGCACATCGTTGTTTTCAAAGAATTCCATCGGACGATTTACAGTTGCAGTATGACGAGAGGAAATAGATAACCAAAAAGTATTACCAACCTAGTGTACTATGAGAGACGTCCCAAGTACGTTCACACAGAAATGGATTACATGTACTGATAAGGAGAGATTATTTTTGAAAACATGAAATGCCTGTCGTGTGTTATCACTTCTGCCAACCACTCAGCAAATCAAAACAACAGATTTGATTTCGAATCCGAATTCATATAATTTTGAGTGACTGACTTTTATAATTTTGCTGATGATGCAGCAAAATAAAATCAATCATAATTATTTGCGTTGTCATTGACGCATTTCCCATCGAAAACACTATTCGTGGTTCACACACAATCTCATGAATATATTGTCTGGATTTGAAACTATCATGTACACCTGTCTATCTATCTATCTATCTATCTATCCACAGACAGGGTGCCACAAAAGTAACGCCCAATTTGTTTCAAGATTGTTGCCAGTTCTAAGGGAAATAACTCGTCTGATTAATCAGCCAGAATCTTCTGGTAATTTTAGGGGTACTGATGTTCTGAGTTACTCCCCTTAGGTGGAACTGGCATCAATTTGGGGACAATAGGGCGTTAATTTTGTGACACCTTGCATATATTCATCTGAGTGTACATGTTTGTGTGAGCGCAAGTATATATATATATATATATATATATATATATATATATATATATATATATATATGTGTGTGTGTATGTGTGTGTGTGTGTGTGTGTGTGTGTGCACGTGTGAATGCATGTGTATATTCGAGAATAAATGGATGCTGAGGTGACAGAAGAAGAAATACAGACAAACAAACGAAGAATGATAGACGCCGGAATCAATTGGTTGCATAATAAAAGAATTGAAGAAGTGGGATCTGCCTCGTGGCTAAAAACTTGTGTATTTCTTATCGTTATTCAATCTCAGGTAAAGGTTAAAAAAATCTAAAGCTGATTTTCAAGGTATGCAAGTCCTCCTGCAAAGATTTTCGCTACACTCTCTTCTTACCTCTGTCTTCCCACTATTTGGCCTTGTGTGTCGTATTAAACTTGACATCAAGAATATTGAAGACTTACCTCCTTGTAAGGGCAGATAATCCGTCTATTTTGAGAAGGACAGATAACCCATTTCCTTCAGGTGAAAAGGACAGATGACCCACTACATTTTTGCTAAAAAACAACAACAAACAAACCAAAAAACACAGCGGATGATAAATAAATATGGATGTCACTATTCGATGACCTGTCCTGAAATGCAGGGAATGTCTCTAAGAAAAACAGTAGAAACAGTTTTATTTTTTTGTCCAGTTTCTCCTCCTCTATTGCAAGGTCATTGCTGAGACCTTGTGCTCGATATTTTTAGACATCTGACTAACTCACTCTCATCAGAGAAAGAGCAGTAAAATTCAGATATAGAACCGTATGTGTTTCTTGTATACATCGGTACTATACCCACCTTCTATTCAAGTCATTAATACGTCCAGGGAAAGGAGCTTGTTGATGAGACTTTCGATGGTCTGGTTGAGTTCAATATGGTGAAAAAGGATTTGTAATAAACATGGTGAGACCAGAGTAGAAAGGAGTCGTTCACGTATCTGAGCCAGTCTGAAGGTTTCAACGAATATTGTGTCAACAATACAAGCACCGAGAAGGGGTTCAATCGACCGAAAAAAAAACCCTTCGAATGTTAATGACACTTCACAAAATCATAGACAGTAGAAACTGTGTTATCAGGTTTCATGCAATCTAATATTGTTACAAATTTTCAAAGCTTCTTTGTTAATCTTTGTTTTGTGCCTTTTGTATATTTAATGAACATTTCAGTAAAACAAAAATCAAAATTAATAAAACACGCCCACGAAAGAGACGGTGTAAATAAGGATTTTACAAGAACACAAGAAGAACAAGTGTATCTTGTTGCATATTTTAATATCAAGCAATGTTATCGACGTGTCAGTATTAAAACCTTAAGTGAAGATGATAAAAATTGATTGTGTCTCTTTGAAAACATTAATTCTGGACGATAAGTTATGTTTTTCATTTGATTTTCAGTTCATGATTAAATCTAATAATAATTAATAATAAATAACAGCTGATAAGACGTATTTTCCCTAAACGATGTCCTAAAAAATCATCATGTGTCTTTGCACTAGAAGGTCAAGTTGTTGAGAGGAGTTTGTCAACCCCCACAAACACCAGACCGTATACTATTTAATTCAAAATATTTTAACGAAAAAAATATCCAGGTAAATATTGGGTGCGTCTTATCAGCCAGAAAATACAGCAAGTAACTGTTGAAGAAACAAGATATTTCTACTTTTTTGTTTGCTTGGTATAATATTTTGTATTTAGTTTAACAGCAGAATGTATCGAAAAAAAAAAACAACAAAATATTGCGTGGTGTGCGTGTTTGTATACATGTGTGTGTGTGTGTGTGAGTACCTACAATAATTTACCGTAAAGAACCAGACATATCATGGAATCCATTAAAAATCTCAAATGGCAGTGGGCTGGTCATGTTGCAAGAATGGTGGACAACCGATGAACATCACAACTCACGACATGGATCCCTCAAGATCATATGCACAACCAAGGCCGGCAGAGTATTAGATGGAGAGACTAGCTGGACAGATTCAGAAAGTATTGGCTCTGCGACACCCATGATAGAGAAGCGTGGCGAATCCTGGGGAAGGTCTATGTGCAACGACGGACGTTTAAAGAATGATGATGATGATGATGATGATGATGATGATGATGATGATGATGATGATGATGAAAGAACCAAACGTGAAGGGTTATCGGCATCTGCAACTGATTTTCATGTTTTTTTTCCGCGTTTGACCAAGTGTTTTGCGATCATTTCGGATGAGGTATTTATCTTACTCAGTGCGTACATCAATATAATTTGAAGGAACACCCATCTGTTCATATGTGTATATAAGTAAGTATGTATGTGTAAAGGAACACATATGTTTCGGTAAGATTGTGAAATTAGTGATCTTTTGAAAATCCTCGGGATTTTTGTGAAACCCCTGGACACACAGTAATTTTATAAAATCTCTAGTTTCACCATCAGGTTATTAATGGTTAACAAGTTTGTGATGCTGACAATCACTACAGTAATGAGATCTATCCTCACTGGGTACCCCACTATCAGGATTTTGTATCAGACTGAAATATATATATATATATATATATATATATATATATATATATATATATATATATATATATATATATATATATATATATATATATATATATGTGTGTATACACAATAAATACTGAAGCAGAATAATCTTGGTACTTGAGTTTAGCTTAGACTGACTTTATTTCTCTGTAGTCTTAATGTCGCTTGCACGATTTCCTACATTATTGTGAATAAACATACGTAATTGACACACCAGCATTGAATACAAATAAATCGATTTAAAAAAATACGCCATCGTATCAAATGAAATCAACTATTTATCTATCTATGTGAGATTCATTTGAAAATGATTATGATGTAGTTACAGGCGATCAAATATTGATAAGTATATCGGTCAGATTAGTATGAGACTGATGAAACTCTGATTCCTGCCTTGGAAAAAACCGACACCTTATCATATAAAGGCTAAAATGCATTCAAGGTAAACATGTGTTAATTTTACTAAGGTATTCATTTTTTCCCTAAAAAATCTTTTTTCAAATATCTGGGAATTAAATTTAGTTGCAAAGGGAAGCAACCACCTACCTCCCAAACGTATCTGAAAATTAGATTAACCTCCCTTTGATACGAAGTTCACTCTCACATGTAGAAAACAAACGTTGGTACGAGAACGAATTGTTTGAGTTAAAACACACACACACACACACACACACACACACACACACACACACACACACACACACACACACACACACACACACACAAACACACACACAAACACACACACACACAAGGTAGATTTGGGGGATCTATCTCTCTCTCTCTCTCTCTCTCTATCTCTATATATATACACACCCACCCACACACACACACACACACACACACACACACACACACACATATATATATATATATATATATATATATATATATATATATATATATATACGTTATAATAAAAAATATGAATGACCCCAATGCCCCCTCCCCAAGCTGCATGGCCGTGCAAAAGAATTGCTTTGCAGTAAAATTGTACTGCTGCGTTACTTTTATACTTTTTGTTACATGTAACTGACCTTTGTTTCATGAACTGTCGGCAAAACATAAATGACCATCTTATAGGTGAAGATATTTTCCTACAAACTCGTTTGTTCACAGGTTTTTTGTCTCGTGCAGGCCATGAAAAGTTTAAAGGGGGCGTTGGGTGGCACCATCAAAATGAGGTCAAATCGTACTGATTCTTCTACTGGTTAGCCTGTAAAATGCTTATACAGTCATGAAGAATAGTTTTTTTTACAACACGGATTTTTTTGTTATAAGTAACACAATCTAAATGAGAACTCATTCAACTCTGAATTATTCTGGTTTTTTTTTAGCTATCAAAACTAGCATCTCAGTTACCATTATTCTACTCATCATTTGTTAACCCGTGGTGTAAAAATGACGGCATTATATATATATATATATATATATATATATATATATATATATATATATATATATATATATATATATATATATATATATATATATACACTGCATTTTATAGACGTGGAAAATAAAGATTTACTGTGCAGTAAGCTTAGAGAATAGCCATCTGTACACATTGTATTTTATAGACGTGGATAATAGAGATTTGCATTGTAGTGAGATTGGAGAATAGCCTTCTATACACATTGCATTTTATAGATGCAGATAATAGAGATTTGAATTGTAGTGAGAGTGGAGAATTGCTTCTTATACACATAGACGTGGATAATAGAGACTTGAAATTGCAATGGGCTTAGAGAATAGTCTTCTATAGACATTGTATTTCATTCTTGTGAATAAAAGAGATTTGCATAGCAATGAGATTGGAGAATAGCCTTCTACACACATTGCATTTCATATACACGGATGATAGAGATTTGCATCGCAGTGAGAGTGGAGAGTAACTTTCTATACACATTGATTGGAAAGTAGCCTTCTACACATTGCATTTTATAGACGTAGGCAATATAGATTTGCATTACAATGAGAATGAAGAATTGCTTTTTATACACATTGCATTTTATAGACGTGGATAATAGAGATTTGAAATTGCAATGGGCTTGGAGAATAGCCTTCTATACACATTATGTTTTATGTACGTGGATAATAGAGATTTGCATTACAGTGAGATTGGAGAATAACGAACTGTTGACCACAAACGGATTTTATTGAGCAACCATTGCTATCAAAGATAGCAAAGGGCTCAATCCTTTTTTTGAATACAGGCGTGTATTTGTTTGTTTGCGCTTTCTGGCGCCCAAGGCTTGAAGATTGGCATGAGTATTCCATTAAAACCCTTTTAAGAATATTTTTATCTTTATTTTTGCAAAAAAAAAAAAGAACTTTTCAAAACCTTTTCTTCGTCTATTCTCACAGGTTTTTCAATAACAAGATTCTCCAGAATCTGAATGTTTCTGAATGTTTTTTTCTCTATTTGAAATGTTTTGTCATAGAAAGCGCCTGTGATGTCATAAATAGAATTTATGCTGACCATACTTATTCTTCGATGGAATTCCCGCCCCCCTCATATTTTGACACTGCAATTATTCAATGACTGATGGCGAGTTATTTTTCGTTTTTATTACTTTTTCATTTTTATCATTATTCAAATTTATCATTTTTCATACTTTATTAGAATATGAATGAAATTCTATTTTATTACGACGATTAATTAAACTAAATTCTATTTTACTACGTCTGTTGCGCCCCTTAGCGTGACCGGAGACATCTGCATATTGGTAATTTTTATGTGTGGATTATAAGTACTAGTGTGCCTGTGCCATCAGTTTACCCTTGTCTTATTCGTAATTCATCGGGCTGCTACGATCCATGTCAGAGTTTGAATTGCAGGAGTTCCACTTGGTTTATCGGTTCCATAGTAACAGAAAACAAATAAACAAAAACACATTAGTAGTTATCAGCGTTTTCATTTTGATATGGGCGGTTGTTTGGTGGCCGTTACTGGGGACTGATGTGATAGCGAATCCCCAGTGTCTTCATCACGATTCTTGCAGACTGAACCGACCCAATATCCCTCCGAGATGTCTGATTGTTCCTTATCTACGCCATCCAATAATGCAACGTAGCCAAGAAAGTCCATAGACAATGGTGGAAGGAACCGTTTTTTAAATCAGCATCCGTAAAACAGAGCAGAGAAGAAACAGCTTCATACAACGCATTGGGCCAATTTGGAATGGCTGTCCTGAAGATGTACTTATAGCGCCAAGGATTTTAGGAAATTGAGCTATGAAAGGATCAGGCCTATTAAATACGAAGCCACGATTATAGGACTTTTAAGTAAAGGAATGACCCCACCCAGCGAAAAGGATCAGGAGCTGATGTATATAATCTAATCTGAACCCGGCGAGAATGGTTAGCATATTGGACAAATTGTTCGAAATGATCAACAATATTTCCTTCGTGTTGTATATCGTGTGATTTGTACTCACAACTTACTGATAAAAAACTCTTTTGGAAATTTTGTTCTATCGGAAATTAATACAGGTATACCGTAATTATTACAGTTGATTTGTCTCAAAATTTTCCGTTCTGTTCAAAACCGCACAGTTCGAGTTTTATGACTTGGTGTATTTTCTCCAGCTAGACGGACTCTAAAAGTTCGATTATGATATACAGTAATATCTCGGCTTTGCAACATCGAAAAACCTGCACTAATCAAAACCGCACTATTCAAGGTATTACTGTACTTGTATTCTTAATCTGTGTTAGATTTCGGCGAAATTAGGCCCTCTGCTCCCTTTAACCAGCGAGTTCCTATTCACCCATGACCCTCATAGTTTGTGATAATTATCGTCGAGATAAAGTGACGATAAATCAGCTAAAAAACTCTTCTTTGGTATTCTTGCCGTCATTCGAAGGTCAATATTATTCTCTTTATGATAACGTCTCCACAAACTTGAAAGAAATCAGATTCTTTATTAATTACTTTACTTTTCATTAATTCATGGTTAATTTTTCCTCACATTAGTTTTTACTTTCTTTTTTCTTTTCGACAGTACAAAATCGAAACTTCTTTTATTTAGTGGAGAGCCCGAAAAACTCATGACGTGACAAGAAATCTTCATCAAAAATCAATTTTAGCACATCTAGATTCTGCAGTGCATGAGGCTAAGGGTCGGTTTCTCTAGTGATTTTGATATTTTTATCTTACATTTGAAACAAATTAATTGTGGATGACCATAACCCCAGTAAATGCACACACACACACACACACGCACGCACGCACACGCACACACACACACACACACACACAAACACACACATACACACGTACAGAGAATATATAAGCAAAAGCAAATAAGGGACTTATGAGCGTGGTCGATTTATATAGATAACAGTCTACAAGCAAGATTTTTTTTGTTTATTCAGGTTCATCTTATTTTAATTACTATATACACAAAAATATTCTAATTGTAATACAGGCACATACATACACACGCGTAGAAACATACATAAAGACACACACACATACACAAATAATTAAAACAAGTAGACAACAATCCACAAGCTCAGATTAACAAACTAGAAGACAATGCCTTATAAAAGGAATTGTCCCAAATTTTTCACTGATAACATTTGGTGATCATCGAACGTCCAACGAGTTTCTGGAAAAGAAAGGTTGGTAATAATAAATATCGTTATCGTTTTATATTGACGACGATGATTAAGGCCGCATCCATTCAACTGGTTGTGGAAAGATATTTCCTATTTCGGTTATAACGCCTTGTCGCCTGATGTTATGTTTAGAAGACTTGGCGTTTTTATGCTCACTTCTAGGGGGTGGTTGTGGAGGGTGGGGAAAAGGTTCCTCTAGAAGCGGACCTGATCAAGTTTTAAACGTACTTTCATTCATCTTGCATTCAATAGATATGAAGTATGATAAATTACATTCAAGGCACTTGTGATCTTTGGGAAAAAATAAAATTCCATTAGTTCTGAAAAGAAGGGTATACAACCAATGAACCCTCCTGATAGTCACCTATGGAGCAGAAACATCGAGAACTATGCAACGTACACATGAGAGAATCATGATCAATATCACATAGAGAGATCACAAGACATCACTGTATATCAAGGAAGAAACAGGAGTCCGAAACATAATAGAATCTATAAGGAAACTCAAATGGCAATGGGCTGGTCATGTTGCAAGAATGGCAGGCAATCAATGGACATCACAACTCACAATATGATCGAATGAAGAACCAAGGCCAGCAGAATATGAGGTGATGAGACGAACTGAACAGGTTCAGAAAGTATTGGCTCCACGACGCCGACGATAGAGAGGACTGGCGAATCCTGGTATGATAAAAGACTGATGATGATGATGATGATGAAAGACTTTTCTCCTTTCTCTATTTCAGCGTGAGAAATGATATCAATTTTATTATCATATCTCTTTAGATGCAGATGTACATTGAATAGTGTGGATGAATCTTTCCCAAATTTTCCATACTGTACAAAACCACATTGTTCAAGGTCTCAGAATAGTCAAGTTTTTTTTTCCTTTAGCTTTTATTTAGTGGAATGATTTTGTATAGCAATGTCGTGACCGTACTACACCAAAACTCACACTAATCAAAACCAGCGTAATCAAGGTATTTCTGCGTCTATGTTTATGCTAATATTAATTCCCATTTTCACACATCTAATGAACACGGCTATGAATAATAATGGATCCATGATTCTTTGTCGTAATGCTAGATCCGTGCAAAGCGGGTAATCGATAGAGGTTAGAAGAGAAATATAGGCCCATCTTAAATTGCCCATTAAGTATTTTTGAAATCAGTGTTAAATATATCTAATTTATGTATGGCTACATCTATGTACATGAAGTGTGCATAATTCGATCATGTATATCCAGCAAATAAAAGCCTTGGTTAAGATCATCGTAAACTATATTTTCTTATTCATTATTTCATCTGAAAAATTCCTTCAGAAAGATGGCTTCAAAAGTAAGAATGCCAGCTCATACAGTGATTTCTGAAGATCCTTCATAAAGAAGCGATTCAACCTCGACGTCTCACTGGACAAAACATTCATCAATGAACTAGTATTGAACAGTTATGCAGTGTTTTTACCTGATGAAGCTGACCGATTTATGGTAGGCTAACAGAATATAGCGTTATTTCAGAAGTCGATATAAAAGTTTTTAGCACAGACTTGCTTATCATATCATACAGTATCGCAGTTGGGTACATTTCCGAGAAAATAAAAACAGTTCGATATTTTGACTCTCAGTATCATTCACATGAAGCTGATTCAATTTTTTCACACCACTATACGATTACCGCCAGCTGATCGATGTTGTCATTATTGCCGGACCAGACTTTTGGCTTCGCAGCCAAACATGGATACAAATATACAGGATGAGCATAAAGTCCATCCCTGTTTGTGTACGACCATGTCTTAAAAAACACCACCCTCTTGAGCTGCTTATGGGGGTATGCCAAAGGGGGAAAGTGTTCGTTCTTGTTTTCACTTCAACAGTTGTTGATATTGAAAAGGATAACGGATTTTAAATCGACGCTGACAAGAGAGATGTTGAACAACACATTTCATGGAATCGAGGCTCGCTTAGACGTTGTCCGTTCAAGGAATGGAGCAGATATCAAAGGTCATGAATAGCAAAAAAAAAAAAAAAAAAAAAAAATCTCCATGCATCTTCTACTTGCATTTTTTCACACCAAAAGTATTAGGTGACTTTCACGGGATATTATGTGACAGCAAGTTTCCTTCATACTCTTGTACTCTTTTCAATATTCTGGTTGATTTTAGTAATGGTGTCGTCTGGATGTATTCCCTAAAAGGCAAAATAAAGGTGACCAGCGACTGACGAAATAAATAAAACAGCAATCAACCGTCGGATAATTATGAAATCGTGAAAAGAACCAACGTAAGCAGTTTGCAACAGACATTATTTCAATTATTTTCAATTCCAACGGTACTTGTACACTTCGAATCGAGTGGCTTTAGTACAGGTTTTGTTGTAGTACCGTCAAGGTACCGCTATATAAATGAATGTAATTGGGTAAAAGCTAAAAACAGTATAGAAAATTTTTGAATAAATTGACCGTACTGATCAAGGCATACCAGTAAATACATTGAGTAATTATTGAGGTAGTAAAGGTGGGTATTGAAGTTGCTTTAAATTCTTTTGCTTCTTCCCCGCATGATCAATTGACATCCTCAGTCACCACTGTAACATTTGCTTTATCTATCTATCTATCTATCTATCTATCAATCTCTCTCTCTCTCTCTCTATATATATATATATATATATATATATATATATAGAGAGAGAGAGAGAGAGAGGGATATCATAATATGTTTGATGATACACACATTGCTCACTCCCTACACACACAACTCTCACGCTGATGATATTTCAATAAGTGAAGTCGTATCATTGTCTCAAAATTTACTATGAAGCATTATTTTGAAAGCATTACCATTTTTTACAGCTACATATTTCCAGGTATTTGTTTAAGCTCATGATCACGTGTTGAGTCAAGACAAGATGGTTTAAATACGTTTTCCTTACAGCTAGCACGGTGGGCATTCAGATCGATCTTATGGATTCCAATAATTATCTTTTAGGCTTCGAGAATATCATGATATTGCCTGGAAAAAGCCAGGGAATGGACCAGTTGGAATGCTGTGAATACAACAACAACAACAACAAAAAAGGATAATAACAAAAGAAAAGGAAAATAAATGCTTCACTATTGATGTGTGAAGAGAGTCCATCTATGTTTGGACGAATGAACTTTAGTGTTCAACGTTATCAAAAGCCATTTCGTTCTTGTGTGTATAAAATCTATTATGATATAAATATCAATTAATGTAAAATCTTTTGATTTCAGACTGCAATTGAGATGAGTCACAATGGAGATTTTGAACGCTTTTAATGTCCTGCTCAAGTGTTATAAGTCGTGAGTATTTAATATACTCTCTACTTCATTGTTCCATATTACCTGGTTTCGTTGGATCAGTGATTGTCATCATAAATGTTGCTGCTCTTCATTTTAATTTTATTCTATTAAAAAAAACGTATTTATAAATGGCTACAAAGTATTGTATCTGCTTGCATATACAACGCACATGTATGTATCTTAAAACTCTGTAAACATTACATGGCGTTTAAAAAGATGGTATTATGGCTAGAGGACCGTCTTTTAAAACTCAGAATAGGCGGAAATAGGACTTGGATTGATTGCAATGAATGGTAGTCTTCCAAATACTCATGAAAACATTTTGTCACATAGGCTGGAAAATATGGTAATTTTGTTACAGTGAAATAACTTTTGAACAACTTTTTACTGTGTCCAAATGGGACCAAATTAAGACTTGATATATTGATATATTTTATGTTACGTCAAAGGGCACACTGATCTGCCTACGAGTAGGCAGACTTGAAACTCCCTTCTTGAATTACTTTAATATTGTTTCAAATCTAACTTCTCATTTTGCACATTTTTATCTTCTCTCTTCATTTTGGTTGCTTGAATTACGTCTGTTCATTATTATGTTTGTTATAAATCATTGATTCTATATCACTGATGTAGTGTAAGAGGCATTTTTGTTTATAAGTAAATGTTTGTATTATTCCTTCTGCATGATTACTACTGTTTTATTTGACTGAACTTTATGTACAAATAATTCCAAGAATATATGCCGACATTTGTCTACGAACAATACTTCATTTCAATGAACTATTCAGACGAACATCCCCATATTTGTTGTTATAACGGGCATATGTAACTATTAATTGAAGTAACTAACTTCTGGCTGTGGAAAAGTAAAAAGAGACACGGTAGAAATATCAAAGATCATGAAAGGAAAGTATAACAACAGGGTTGGTAGCTTCATCAAAAAACGAGAAGAATATACACAAAGAACATGAAACAGGAGGAACAACGTTTGGTACGGTATATGAATAATGATAATATTTAATTCTGGAAGTTTCTGAGAACATTTGTCAATTGTCTTTTTGATGAGGCATTTTCAATATCATAAATTTCTGATTAGCTTATCTGTTATCTTATTTGAAATTTTATACTTCTCTACCTTAGGTCTAAAACAAAACAGGTCTTGTTTTTTGAAACCCTCCTCATCCAAAGATGTGTTTTTAGGGATTTCAATTTAGAATGTAAATTCATGCTAAATCTTTCCCATAGTTTGTGTTCAGCAGATTTCACTTATTTTTTTCTCAAAATTCAGACTTTTCATTGATCCAGCAAAGGTCAGGAGAAGTAATTTATCCATCGGTTACCCTTTTAATTTATTCCTTAATCAATCATCCCCAACACAGCACACTGTCAAAAGACTTTGGTCACATGACTTTTTTATCGTGACGAACCAGACCTGTTTTTGTTGCTTTTTATTACAACACTCAACAACATCGATAAATCAGACAGGTTCACAACATCACGGAATGTGAGTTCAAATCACGTCGAAGGTTACGTCAAAGGGCACATTGATCTGCCTACGAGTAGGCAGACTTGAAACTCCCTTCTTGAATTACTTTAATATTGTTTCAAATCTAACTTCTCATTTTGCACATTTTTATCTTCTCTCTTCATTTTGGTTGCTTGAATTACGTCTGTTCATTATTGTGTTTGTTATAAATCATTGATTCTGTATCACTGATGTAGTGTAAGAGGAATTTTTGTTTATAAGTAAATGTTTGTATTATTCCTTCTGCATGATTACTACTGTTTTATTTGACTGAACTTTATGCACAAATAATTCTAAGAATATATGCCGACATTTGTCTCCGAATGACACTTCATTTCAATGGTGACTGGATTTACTGAAATTTTACAAAGATACATTTCTGTGAGAATCCGTCTCACGAGGCCAACAAAACCGTCAAGATTTTACATCCATCCAATGGAAAATATATAAACTCTCATCTCAGTTCCATTTGGACAAGGTAGAAAAAAGTTGTTTAGAAAAAGTGTATATCAGTTTTACAAGAAATCTTACATTTTGATTGAGAAACTTAATCAAGGTAAGATTGAAATATTGTTGATAGAAATGATGTTGTAAAATCGCTTCACCTTTTGGACAAAAGAAATTTTTATTTTTATTTTTACACAATTAAATGCGGTTGTTTGTTTTTCATAAATGTTGCTATTTCCATGGACTGTTTGTTGTTGTTTATTTATTGTGCAAAAAACATTGATGGATTTTGGGATACTGAGGTGAAGTATTGTTATTATGTAAAACTGTCAACCCAAACTGTGAAAATAGGTTTTTCCAGTTCTCTCTGGCAGGTCCGGCTGACTGTTTCTGTATGTAACAAGAGACAAAGGTCTCAAATGTAAATATTTACTCCTTATCATGTTAAGAAAAACGTGTTTTTATTTTTTTAATCCAACTCAAAAAGGTTTTTTGGGGCCGGATTAGTTTGCAAAGTGAGCTTATGTTAAATTGGCACTTCGTTAGTGCCAACTTGTTTTCTTTTGAAAGGTCAGATTTTTTTTGTGATTACTGCCCAACAAAAGGTGAGAGAAGTGACTTCTTCATTGATAATCCTTTTTTCAAAATTTTAATTGATCGCCCCTAACACGGTATGATGCCTAAACCCGTTTGTCAAGCCAAGACTGTTAGATGAATGATTAAAACGAGTATCCTCACTTTTGATGCCTCGATAATCACGTTTTCTCAAGCATACGTATCTCAGTAAAATGAAGCTACCAATCCTTAGCTATAGAAGAGAAAGAGGAGACACGATAGAAGTATATGAGATCATGGACGGAAAGTATGACAACAGGGTTAGTAGATTCATCAAGAAATGGGAAGAATAACACAGAGAACAGGAAACAAGGGGAACAACCAGGAAATGTACCAACAAAAAGTCAGGCTAGATATACGTAAATATAGCGTGGAATCGTCTGCCTTATGAAATAGTGCGTTAATAAAGTGTAAGGTCTTTCAAGAATAGACGATGAATGTTTGGATAAACATGAGATTCTATTCACCTACAAATTCACAATAAACACTTGGGAATCATGTGAAAATAGAAAAAAAAAGGTTTACAGGAATCTGGGGGAGAAGATTAAATATAAAACCTGTTCCAGGAAATCTCATTAAGATAAGATAGCTGTACCTTTATTTCATCTTTCGACACCTCCACTTATTCCGTGATCAAAGTGAATCCAGTGATTAAAGAGTTTGTTTTAAAGAAAAAGGAAATAAATCTGATGATTATTTAGACATTTAATGTACACTCGATAATGTTTGTAAATGCAATCGAGTAGACTTATTGGTCTGTTGTTCTTGAGAACTTCCGGGTTTTCTTCTGGGAATTTAAACATAGATAATTCATCATATTTTAAGTTTTGGTATAATTTTTTTTTTTTTACTTATTATTGGATAAATTATTGCAACAATAGTTTTGTTATTAATTTTGATTAGTTTTTACCGTCACTTTAATTTTAGTTGCTCGACACAGGCCGTAGTTTTACGGCAACGAGTAAACTGTGCGATCAGTAGTAAAGGGTAAATCCACCATGAGAATCGAACTCACTCCCTCTTGTGATGAAAAAAGCAACTAAAAATGAAGAAGAAGAAAAAACTAGTGAAATTCAGTAATAGAATTATTGATATTGATTTGTCGGACGACAATGGATTTGAAACAAAGCAACATTCATACAAAATACAAAGAGTGAAGAAAGGCTCCATCATTCAGAATTGAGTCGCAAGATTTGGAGTCAGTGTTTCGAATAGTTTTTACATGCTTCAATACACGTCTATACGAGATGTTTTAACCCAAGGGATATTATTTTTTTCACGTTGCCCGAGGTGATCAAAACAAGTTTATCTTATAATGTCCGGACTGAAGGGCTTGAGCTGCCTACCATACTTTTTGGCGGGACAGTTTTATTTCCCTATTCTTCTAGAGTTTATCTCAATCCGTATAAGCTTGCAAGCGAATCACGTTGGATACAAAGGTTTACACACGATTACTGACGTTAAGTAGTGTCGAGTGTGGTCGGCAGGGGAGAGTGGGGCGAGTTGATCCATTTTTTAAAACTTTTGACCCTCAGGAAATTACTTTTGAGACTAAATCCCGTTTACTTTCAGAGGGTGACATTATCATATCCTGCTAAATGTTAGCCAGTATCGAATCCTTCCCAAATAGTACTGTACTAAGAAATATTGAGATTTTAAAAAGTTTGTCAGTGGTCAGAGTACGGTGGACCATTATGTGGGACAAATTTGATCAGGGACAAAAACGTGAAAGGAAAACACAAATACTGCTTCAGAAACCTTTAGAATATATTCCGACTTCACATCTGGGATGTACAGAAGCTAACTAGTTTCAATTGGTATTTTATTGACTATTATGTTCTTGTACAATCTAGTATGATTCGGTTGTCATGCTTGCATTCAAATTAGAGTCACTTCAGACTTACTCTGTCAACCTAATGGCAGTTGAATGCTATCAAGTCAACAGGAAATGCAAAATTGACTTCTCACGTTTAGTGCCTCTTACACAAGGTAGAGGCAAGCTCACGACGCCATTCTCTGTGTCAATATCAAAAAAGTCGACATTGGAGGTGGAGGTAACAAATCTACTGCGGATTGTTCTTGATTGTTTAAAATGGTGGAGAACAAACGATTTAATATCCTTTTCAATTACTTGAGCTACAGTGAGGTTTTTTAGCAGGGTTATCAGTAACCTATTCAATCAGAATATAGCCTTCAATATCTGTATTCATCAAAATCGAGCTGTTGACATATCTGCGATTTTCTCAGCATCAGAGCTGTCATCTTCTTGAAAGCTGTCTTCATTTTCCAGGTCATTGTCAAGGGCATAGTTGATCTCTTGCACAATATTCTTAGATACCTTTCTGCCATTGTTCTTTGACTCTTGAACTTCATGTTCAACTTTTCTTCTTTTCTTTGCAGCAATTCAAAATTCATCCACCTCTCTTAGAGGAAAGTCCGAATAACGTATGAGGTCAGGGGTAATGTTCATTAAAATTAATCTTGGCTTATCAAATTTCTGTAGCAGAAAGGGTCACGGGTCAGTCTCTCCAGGGACTTTGATATTTTGATTTTTGGTTTGACACATATGGTGAGCTCGTGTACCCCCCTCTCCCTACACGTGTGCACATACCCACACGGGGAATCAATGAGCAAATAAACGACTTCATCAGGGTGTCAATTTATTTAGATGACAAAGTCTACGAGCAAGCATCTTTTTGTTTATCCACGTTTATCTTGCTTTAATTATTATATACACAAAGATGATTTTAATTATATATACACCCAAAAAGATAATGTAAACAAGTAGACCAAACGACAAACTTACATAAACAAAGTAGAAGCCAATGCCTTATAAAAGAAATTGTCTTAAAATATTCAGTTATAACGAATGGTGATTATTGAACGTATCAGGTCAGACGAATTTCTGGAAAAGAAAGGTGAGTTGTAGTAAATTGTGTTATTGTTTTATATTGACGGCAGTGATTGAGGACTTCTTGGCACAACTTGGTGATGGTGGTCCTAATTAGGTAAAACTCAATTATTCAGTAGGAAAATAGAGTGGCATGAAGATTGCTGGCCGAAAACGGCTTGATTTAAAAAATTTTTTACTGCTAACTTTATGGCAGAAAATATTACGTACACTCAAATTCATGAATTTTTGAGCGTTCTATAACGTTAGCTGGATATGAGGAAAATATATCCGTTTTTAGCCGCCAAAGAAGAAAACCTCTTGTAATCTTTGCTCCAATCTATTTTAGTTGAGTAAAAGCAAGTTCTACCCCTGATTTGAATTCAGCAGACGTCTGATATGCGATCTGCCTTTTCTTAGCATAAAAGACGAAGTAGCCAGTCAAAACAATTCAACAAACAATGTGATTTATTTATTTTCAAAACAATTTCGATATATTTCATGTATTTATTTACATTTATTCACTGTTGTGTAACTGTAACATCGTTATATTTGCAAGAGAGTAAACTAAAGTCTGATCTGAAACATTAGATTATATTCTTTATTATATCTTCTTAGATGTCACAAATATCTACGTAATGTTGTTAATATCCATTCTCAGTTTCATGAATCTCATGAGCGTCACTTCAAAAAGTGTTGAGTCTGCAATTCTTTGTCGTACGGCTGAAAATAAATGTATTTTCAAAATTGTTAAAATTAATTAAATTTTGAGTTCAACATAGTGAAGGTGGTCCCGATTGAAATTTAGCTGATGTCACGTAGACATACAATCTATTAAAAAATTATCAAGCAAGGCGACACAATTCAATAACATATTTCATGTATCAATATTTTTTATGTATTTACTTTTGTTCATTTATCATGAATTTTTTTTTCATATCTTTCTATTTGTGCAACGTTTTTAAATCTTTAACTCTCAGAATTCCTTATGCCGTGCCAAATGTTGAAAATGTTTTTGGTAAAAATATAATTTCTTTTTTTGTCAACAATGTTTCTCTTTACAAACCCCTATATGGGTGTCATCAGTCGCCCGTAGCAAATCTATACGAGATTCAATATCCAGTCAGGTACATGGATTACTCAATAAATTGGAAGGGATAAATTAATTCTTCTGCCACCCTAGGTCACTTGATGAATCTCATATGGACTTCGTTTTGCAGAGAATCAGTGAACCTCTGTTAAAACAGAATAATAGCGTGGGCTCAGTTTTGTTGATTGTTAACCGATACTAAAGATTGATTCTGTTCACGTAAACCATATTGGAAAGTATTTACACACTACTCCGAATATATACCCTATAACTATTTAAAACGTTTGTATATATTTTATGAAATTATATTTAACATAAAAATGAGGCTAAGTGGTTCAGGTCTAATTAATTAAGGCTTGAATCCTCTAAAGATCCATCTAGTGTTATAGATTTGTTTAGTTCTAATCGTGGCGTAAAGAGGGTTCACTGTGCATTTAAGACAAAGCAAAGAATTCACCAAGCCATTTGTAAAAAAAAAGACAAGATTTATCACTTTGTCTTTATTCTCTACCCCCCCCCCAAAAAAAAAACACGTACAATTATGTTAATATTTGTATTTTTAATAGATTTGAGTT
Source organism: Thysanoteuthis rhombus (assembly GCA_963457665.1). NCBI lineage: Eukaryota > Metazoa > Mollusca > Cephalopoda > Oegopsida > Thysanoteuthidae > Thysanoteuthis > Thysanoteuthis major. Next base: position 69,391,920 of record OY735205.1, on the reverse strand, counting down.
GTCAGAATAATTCATAGACAACCCGTAAATTTTTTAGAACAGGCTAAAAAACTTTATAAATAGTAGTTCACCAATCACATTTCTACTGACAATCTCACCATATGTTTGATGAGTCCCTCAAAGAACCAAGCCCCCTTCCCCCGATCCTCCAAATCCCTCAAATCTGCAGCCGCGCATTTTCCTTTGAAAACTGCTTCAGCAAAACTATCGAAGACATTCTACCTAATTACATAAGCAGTCTATAACAGACGACATTTCAATTAGCTTGAATTCCACCGATAATTACCTTCAGTAGATATCCAGGTGTTATATGTTGGATATTGAAGTGTCTTTGAATTCTTTTGCCTCTTCTCCCCATGATATCATCAATCAACAGTGTCATAAATGCATTGATGAGATATTTGATGATATATACATAGCTCACACGCTGTACACAACTCTCACGCTGATGATATTTCGATAAATGAAGCTGTAGTTGAACATTTCATTGTCTGAGAATTTTCTATGAAGCATTATTTTGAAAGCATTCATATTTTCAGCTGTCACAATTTCATTTTTCAAACCTTTTCTTATTTTCGTAACTCTTGCTCAGAAGGAGTGTTTGTGGGTCCCATTCTCAGAATGTATTCATTGTTTAAGCTCATGAGCTCGTGTCGAGTCTTCTAGTGTTAGTTTAAACATGTTTCCTTACAACTTGCACAGTGGGAGTTCAGATCAATCCTATGGATTCAAGTTATTATCCTGTGGGTTTAATTTTGCCAGAACAAAGCCGGAAAATGGACCAGTTGAAACGCCGTGGAGGAAAACAACAAAGATTGGGTTATAAAATTGAATAATATTTAAAACTATTAAGTTTAGTATTCAAAATTATCAATAGCCATTTCGTTCTTGTATGTATGTAATCTTTCATAATATAGATATCATTTAATGTGAAATCTTTCAATTTCAGACTGCCATTGAGGGGAGCCACGATGGAGATTTCGAACGATTCCAATGTCCTGCCCAAGTGTTACGAGTCGATGGACGATGAAAAAACAAGCGAGTATTTAATATACTCTCTACTCAATTGTTCCATATTACCTGGTTTCATTGGATCAGTGATCGTCATCTTGAATGTTGCCGCTTTGTACGTATCACTCATCAAAAAGATGTTCTGGACAACTTACGTTAACTGTATTCTGGCCGTTTTGCTCCCACCTCTTTGTATATCGGTGCTTTTATTCCCGATCAAGAATTGTCTTCTGGCCCAACCGGATATTTCAATCATCAGCATTGAAATCATGCAGATTCTTATTCAAACTGCTTACGATGGCATTGTTCTTACTTTGATATTGCTTAACATCGACCTGATCATTGCTTTCTCGGATCCAGAGATGTACAATATTAAGATTTACAAGAACGCTATGCGAGTTATTCTTCTCGCCTTGTGGTTGGGCGACGCTATTGTTAACTTTACACTTATTCGGGGCGTCAAGGAAGACCAGTTGATCAAAGGTTTTACTTTAAATACCTTCCCCTCGACAACTTATAACTGTGGCATACCACTTTCTATCGGAATGATAAACCTATTCTTCACTTTCGTTTTGGTGGTTATGTTTTTGTGTGGAAAACAAACTTACTATACAAGCATTCGAAACCGGTACACAAACTTCCACTTCCCATTATTCAAAATGAATTTAATTGTTATCACCTTCCGCTTGATACCCGAAATAATTGTTTATTGCAATTATCATTTTTCACAGACCGACCCCGACTACCTTTTTTTAAATCGCTTGGCATTTGCAGAATGGATTGCTCTAATGATGCTGCCTCTTGCATTGCTATTGGATCCTAAAATCTTCGATTATATCATGAGGAAAACTTGTGGATCTAAATACGCACTCGTGTGATTCCCCATTGTCCACGAAATATTCCAGTCTTATAAATTGTGACGGAACGCCGTTCCTGCTTCCAGAAAGAGTAAACGAACGCTTTCTCGCACGTTTCCACAACACTGAACCACTGCAAATAGAAAACATTACTGAGCAAGATTTTATTCAAAAAGAATCTCTACTTTTATTAGAAAACAGACAATTTCATTTTATTTTTTCTAAATTCCTGAACTCTGATATTAGCCATGGGATTGCAAAAGAAGAAATAAGCACTGAAAAAACTAAATATGATACGAAACACACATGACCACCGATTGTCGAACAGTTTGATTGATCTATTCATTGTCTAGGAACGACAATTTCCTTGAAAGGTTTATCGACTAAAAATATATTAACTAATAAATCTTTTCAAAACAGATTTCATTGTTTGTGCGATTTTCATTTCATTCTATCTATCTATCTATCTATCTATCTATCTATCTATCTGTCTCTCTATGTGTGTGTGTACATATATATATATATATATATATATATATATATATATATATATATATATATACACACACACATATATAGATAAATGACTACAAATATTATATCTGCTTGCATATACGACGCACATGTATATTAAACAAACTCTGCGTTTAAAGAGATGGTATTATGACTTGATGACCGTCTCCTGAATCTCGGGATAGACGGCAATAGGACTTGGATTGATTGCAATGAACGATAGTCTTCCAAATATCCTTGAAAACAATTAATCGTTTAGGCTGGAAAATATAGTGAATTTGTAACTGTGAAATACACTTTTGAATAACTTTTTACTGTGTCCAAACTAAAATAAGATTTGATATATTTTCCGTTATATCAAAGGGCACATTGATATGTCTACGTGTAGGCAGACTTGAAACTCCCTTCTTGAATTACTTTAATATTGTTTCAAATCTAACTTCTCATTTTGCACATTTTTATCTTCTCTCTTCATTTTGGTTGCTTGAATTACGTCTGTTCATTATTGTGTTTGTTATAAATCATTGATTCTGTATCACTGATGTACTGTAAGAGGCATTTTTGTTTATAAGTAAATGTTTGTATCATTCTTTCCACATGTATACTACTGTTTTATTTGACTGAACTTTATGTACAAATAGTTCTAAGAATACATGCCGACATTTGTCTACGAACAATACTTCATTTCAATGAACTATTCAGACGAACATCCCCATATTTGTTGTTATAACGGGCATATGTAACTATTAATTGAAGTTACTAACTTCTGACTATAGAAAAGTAAAAAGAGACACAGTAGAAATATAAAAGATCATGAAAGGAAAGTATAACAACAGGGTTGGTAGCTTCATCAAAAAACGAGAAGAATATACACAAAGAACATGAAACAGGAGGAACAACGTTTGGTACGGTATATGAATAATGATAATATTTAATTCTGGAAGTTTCTGAGAACATTTGTCAATTGTCTTTTTGATGAGGCATTTTCAATATCATAAATTTCTGATTAGCTTATCTGTTATCTTATTTGAAATTTTATACTTCTCTACCTTAGGTCTAAAACAAAACAGGTCTTGTTTTTTGAAACCCTCCTCATCCAAAGATGTGTTTTTAGGGATTTCAATTTAGAATGTAAATTCATGCTAAATCTTTCCCATAGTTTGTGTTCAGCAGATTTCACTTATTTTTTTCTCAAAATTCAGACTTTTCATTGATCCAGCAAAGGTCAGGAGAAGTAATTTATCCATCGGTTACCCTTTTAATTTATTCCTTAATCAATCATCCCCAACACAGCACACTGTCAAAAGACTTTGGTCACATGACATTTTTTATCGTGACGAACCAGACCTGTTTTTGTTGCTTTTTATTACAACACTCAACAACATCAATAAATCAGACGGGTTTACAACATCACGGAATGTGAGTTCAAATCTCGTCGAAGGTTACGTCTTTATTTCTGATGTATATTGTTTACTTAGCGGTCGTAGAATGTAAAAATCGACTTAAGCATTAGGACGGGAAGCAACAATAATAAGATAAAGTCTTCAGGAAGGAATGATAACCTTAGTTTTCGAATTGGGCGTTGAAGAAGAAGAAAATAAATCTGATGATTATTAAGACATTTGATGTTCACCCGATAATGGCCGGAAAGCTCACCGGTCGAAACAACAAAAGTAATGATACCAGGTCGAATAGTTCATCGGATAATGAAATTCGCACTGGGAACAATACATTTTGAAATTATTTAAATTTTTACACCATCTTATTTTCTGATGGTCGTAATTTCTCATATGATCTAGGCAAATCCACGTTGTGAGTTGCGATGTCCACCAGTTTTTGGTATATTTTGCTGTTTTGTGATCTCTCCACGTGATGTTTAGCTTGATTCTCTCACATGCATGTTGTATGGTTTTCACTTGGAGAGATAATTCCTCAGTTGAGTTCGATGTTTTCGTCCCGTGGGTGACAATCAGGAAGACCCACTGTTCGCCGATCAAATATGTTTTACTGCGAGCTTCCCAAGATACCCCCTTCCTCTTTGTCCGTCTGTCTGCCCCCCCCTCTCTCTTTCTCTCTCTCTCTCTCTCTCTCTCTCTATATATATATATATATATATATATGAAGAATGTTTCTGAAAAAAAACAAGTTTGGGCAAACTTGATCTCGGTAATTTTTGTATTACATTCATGATAAATAAGAAATCATATAAATTTTTTTCAGCCAGATATGTTTATTATTCTTGATGAAATTAGTACGTGTGTTTCAAGTGAATTGCTACCAATTGATTTTGATTATGCCATTATTTTTCCTCTGTTATATCTCACTGGATGGGTCAGTACACATCCAAACGCAGACCTGAGCTGGCAAGTCAAAAAGAAATATACATCCATGGTAACTTACAACGAATGGAAATTAAGGTTGCTGTAAATAGCAAACCCTCTCATAAAAACATGAAAGTATTCCTTTTGTTAAAGCTGCCAAATTTCCAGAGGAAAAAAAAATAGAATTCTTCGTATAGAATTGACACAGCCAAAATTACATTAGCACTGAGAGAAGTTTTAACTAGGTCCGTCAACCTTACCTCCTCGGCTAGAGAACCGTCATGAACTCGAAACTGAAAATTACAGCTTTAAAAAGTGAAAAAAAAAATATATGAGAGTATGCACTTGTTTTCTGAGAAGGCAAATGCAGACCCCAAAGAAAGCACCGAATTTGTTTTTGTAAAATTCAATCTTGAAATGTGTGCTGCAGGCAAACTGTGATATGCTGATCTTGGATATACCTATTTTTCGAGATTTTAACCACAAACTTAGGAAAAAAAAGGAGTATTGACCACTCCTCTCACATACGTTCAAATGAATAATGAGAAAAACTCCTCAGATTAAGCAGATTCAAAATAAACGTTTAGTTTGATTTTATAGATGTAACTTATCATCTGGAGAAATAACATGAAAAAATTCACAAAACCCTTTTCGACAGACTTGTTTTCTGAGAGCGCGAAGACAGATTCCGTATACATCGGCGAATTTTTTAATGTGAAATTTAGCCATAAAATATGTGCGATAGACAAATTGTGAACGGTTAATTTCGGATACGCCTAAAGTGAGGGTCCAATTTACCATTATACCTACATAGTAAATCGAGCCCTCTCTAAATCCTAGAAACAATTTTTCTTATCAAAACCGACAAAATTCCATGAGGTTTGAAGATAAAATAGTTTGAAAGCAAATAAAATTGAACGGGAAAAAGTCGCCTCTGCTGGATTTTGAACTTGTTCTTCACTGAGGATTTAACCACTTGGCGATTGAACAAACATAACTTCCAGAAAAAGAATTACTGCAAGAAAGAAATCCAGAAAATAGTGTTGAATCCCTTTTGCATATGAGAAGCTTCAAATAGATGATGGAAAGCCATCATGGATTACGCTAATCCACAACATACATATAGTTTAATTTGAGAGATTTAATATTGATAATTTTTCTGAAAATACTACACGAAAGAAACAAAAAAACAAAAAAAGAAGTATTATATTTTTCGACGGACTTGTTTTCTGAGAGCGTAAACAGGGAACCCACAAAAATAGATCATTTTCTTTTTGCAAAATTTGAACCAAAGATGTGTGCTATAGGTTATTATAGACCTGTTGATTCTGTACATGCCTTTTTTTCTATTCTTTGATACTGGATTCTCGACATATTAGTGCGAACATATAGACATACACAAATACAGGTATTTTAGGATATAGATAAATGAGGATTGTATGATATTTATACTTGGATTAGAGTTTGATTATATTAAAATTTCAGCTCCTTAGGTCAGTTTTAGACAGTTTTACAGCGAAAAAGCGAACCCAGGCCTAATTCATATAATGAAAAATGGAAGTTAGCGCTTATCATTGCTACCGTTAACTTTTTAGCAGTTTATCAATTTAGCTTTTCCGTAATTAAAAAAAATACTGAACGTAGAATTTGGAATGAAAAATTGAAACGTTCAGTCCGAGTAACTGTGACGTGACCGGAAGTTCAATGTAATTGTCAAAATAAGTGAAAGAATAAATGAATGTGGATAATTTATTTTATTTTGAATTTCGATCAATTCTTATTATTTGATGAAGTATTATTATAATATTTGTATAATTAATTTTGACTAGTTTTTTTCACCAGCAATTTAATATCAATTGCTTTTTACCACAATTACGACAAATGAACAGCACAATCGAAAATGAGGGGTAAACTGATGGTGAGAATCGAACTCCCACTCTAAATAAAAAAGCAACTGAAAATTGAATGAACGTAAGAAAAAATAGTCAATAATTAAAATGTTGATATCAATTATCAAGATTCAGACTTTAAACAAGAAAAATTCATACAATACAAAAAGAATGAAGAAAGGCTCGTCATTCGACGTAGAGTCCCAAAATTGGGAGCTTGTGTCTTTACGTTCTAATACACATCTGTGCAAAGTGTTTTTAACTCAAAGAATGGGGTGATCAAAACAAGTTTATATTATATCGTCCTTTCAGAAGGAATTGAGCCGCCTACCACACTTTCTGGCTAGATATATTCATTCTCACAATCTTTTAACGTTTACCTTAATACTCAGAAGCTTACAACCAAATCACATTGGATACACAGGTTCGCGTACGATCACCGAAGTTAAACAATGTCTGGTCTGGTTAGCAGGGGAGAGTAAGGTACTTTGCTCAACCTTTTGAATCTTTGACCGTCAGGTAACTGCTTTTGGGACTAAATCCAAGAAACTCACATCGAGTGACAGTATTACATCTTGCTCAAGTCCTTCCCAAAGAGTGTTGTAGGAGTCGAATTTGAACATTCAAAAAATTCTGTTAAAAGGTCCAATGTACCCCACAGTGGGGACATGTTGGACCATTATGTGGGACAAACTTGAAGCGTGATAAAAATGTGAAAGGAAAACACAAATTCTGGTTCTGAAACCTTTAAAATATATTCCAACTTGACGTCTGGGATTTACAGAAGCTAACTAGTTTCAATTGGTATTTTATTGATTATTATGTTCTTGTATAATCTAGTATGATTTGGTTGTCATGCTTGCATACAAATTAGAGTCTACTCAGACTTACTCTGTAAACCTAATGGCAGGAAATGCAGATTTGACTGCACACGTTTAGTGCCTCCTGTAGAGGATGGAGACAGGCCCATGGTGGCATACTATTTTCAATGTTAAAAGAGTCGACATTGGAGGTGGAGGTGACGAATTTACCGGAGTGTTTATATCTAGATTGCCGTAAATAGCTAACAACAAAATCCTTATCATCCTTGTCAAATACTTGAGTTCAGCAGAGTTCTCAGTAACCAATTTCACCGGAACATAATCTCCAATATCTGGCACTCTAAATCGGGTTGCAGACACATATCTGCGATATTCTCAACATCAGAGTCGAGCCCCCCCCCCGAAAGCTGTCTTCATCTCCCAGATCACTGTCATAAGCAAAAGCAGTCTCTTACAATAGATTCTCAGATTCCTACATTGCTCCTTTCCTCTTGGTCTCCTTATTTGACTTTCCATTTGACAGCTCAATCGAAAGTTACTTCTCGGATGTTCACCATTTTTGAAAGTATCAGTGTTATCTTGGAAATCTGCAAATCTTTCGGAACCGTTTTCGGAGATTTTCTTTCCCCAATCTCTTCTGGTGTACGTTGAAGCAAAACAGCATCATATGCTGTACCATTGGTTTTGTGTTGATATTTTCTAGCTCTTTTTACCTGAAAGAAGGCTCATACTCGATGAGCAAATAACTAGGTTTTCTGCAGACAATATTAATATAAAGTTCCTGTAAATCAAATGCTTACATTGAAAACTATATAAGTCACTCTTAGATGGCTGGAAAGTGTGAATTTTGGTTCTCTTTCCGTAACCATGGGCTCTTCCACTTGAAAATGACTATTTTGCTGATAAGAATATCTCCTACTTATCATTTTGAACAATGGTGTTTTCTGGGGTTCTTTTCCAAAGAAACCATCCATTACAATTCAGATAAAAGTGGTCCTCGTTTTTGAAAGTTCGCTTCACGCAAATCTTTTGCGTTTTCGAAACAAGACAAAAAACGGGTCATTATTGAAGCAGCGCACACCCTATTCCTCTCTTTTCCACGACCAAGTCTCTTGCACCTCTCCAGTGACTTGACCTGGCATACCATTCTTACCATTTTGGGGTCTGGATAACTATAACTTCTCTAAATAAGTCAATAGTGATTGCTTTTTCGCTTCATGCCATTTCAGCTTACGAAAGTTATTTATGGGTATATCCTACTTTCTTATAGTGGAGAAACCTGCTAATTCATGAATATTCTTTCACAGAGATTAACTTGTAATAGTCATATTTATTTCAAAATCGGTGGAACTGTTCAATACTTTTCAAAATTGCATGAAGACTCAGTACCTAAAGACGGAAAATAATGTTTTTTTCTTAAAGTTGTATGTTGTGTGATTTGTAATAACAGATTATGGTCAACTTATGAAAAATACTTTAAAATTAGTACTTGTGTTTTTATCTATGTAAAATATCGGTCAAATTAAACCTTTTGTCCGCGTTAACCAAGGTGATCCCACTCGTCAATGAGTCTCATACCACAGTAAATTATATTTGTCGTTGGTACTGAGTGACAGTGAATCGTCTCATGTCTTCCATATTTTCCCAAGTATTCCTGCCAATTTCAATAATGCGAAGGTCAATATTATTTTCATTATTACAATGTCTCCATAAACTAAAAAAAATGAATTTTTATTAATCATTTTACCGTCCATTACAATATGATTAATTCTTTCCTCAGACGAATTTGAAAAAATATCTTTTTCTTTTCTTTGCAACGATTCAAAATTTATCCAAGTTCTTTAAAGGAAAGCCCCCAAAACGTATGAGGTCATGGGTAATGTTCATTAAAATCAATCTTGGCATATCAAATTTCTACAGTAGAAAGGGGTCACAGGTCAGTCTCCCCAGGAACTTTGATATTTTGATTTTTGGTTTGACACATATGGTGAGCTCGCGTATCCCCCCTCTCTCTACACATGTGCACATACACACACGGGGAATTAATGAGCAAATAAACGACTTCTTCAGGGTGTCAATTTATCTAGATGACAAAGTCTACGAGCAAGCATCTTTTTGTTTATCCACGTTTATCTTGCTTTAATTATTATATACACAAAGATTATTTTAATCATATATACACCAAAAAGATAATGTAAACAAGTAGACCAAACGACAAACTTACATAAACAAAGTAGAAGCCAATGCCTTATAAAAGAAATTGTCTTAAAATATTCAGTTATAACGAATGGTGATTATTGAAGGTATCAGGTCAGACGAATTTCTGGAAAAGAAAGGTGAGTTGTAGTAAATTGTGTTATCGTTTTATATTGACTACGGTGATTAAGGACTTCTTGGTGATGATGATCCTGATCCGGTGAAACTTAATTATTCAGTGGGATCAGCGTAAAAGAGAGAAAGGTTACCCTCCTCAATGGCTAAACATGACTAGAATCTTTCATCTATTTTCATTTCCAGCTAATTTTGTAGCTGAAAATGTTAAGTGCACTCAAAAAATAGTTGAATAAAAATACTTTTTGGAGTCTTTGAATGAATTTTCTAGAACATAACATTTTAGGCTGTTTATTTTCATTTTGCGTTATGTCAGATCATTAACTTTGGGTTAAATGTGCTTAAATTCATGAATTTTCGAGGGTACTTAAGATTTTCAGCAATAAAGTTAGCTGGAAATGAAAAGAACTTAGCCATTTTTTAGCCATTATGGGGAAGAACTTTGCTCTAATCTACTTTAGTGCCGAATGAATAAATTTTACCCCCGATTTGGAGCTGACGTCAGATATGCTATCTGCTTTCTTTTTCTCCTAATGCCGAATTTTTTAGCTCAAAAGACGAAAGTTAGAGTAGCCAGACAAAACAAATTAACAAACAATTTGTTATATTCAATTCGTGTGTTCATTTACAGTTATTTACAGTTGTGTAACACAGTTATAATCACAGGGCAGTAAACCACAGTAGTTAGACAAAACAATTCAACTAACAATTTGATTTATTTAATTTCAGAACAATATCAAAATAATTTATGCATTTATTTATAGTTATTTACAGTTGTATAACACAGTTATATTCACAAGAGAGTAAACCACAGTCAGAACGGATTCCAATCGGGACCACCATCGAGTTACTAATTTTCAAAATTGTTAAAATTGATTAAATTTTGGGTATAACTTTGGGAAAAGGGTCCCGATTGAGATTCAGCTGACGTCACATTTTTGAACATTTATCAAGCGAAACGATAACAATATATTTTATGTATTTACTTATGATTATCTTTCATGAATTTTCTTCTTTCTTTCTATTTGTGCACCGTTTTAAAGGCGTTCATATTCCAAGTTTCTTGTGTTGTGCCAAATTTGAAAATGTTTTCAGTAGATGTATAATTTCTTTTTTGCCAGACAAAATATGATACTCAATAATGTTTTTCTTTACACACCCTAGCACACTCCTATATGGGTGCCATTAGTCATCCGTAAGCCATCTAGACGAGATTACATTTCCAGCCAGGTACAATGAATCTGGAAAGGGATTGACTGATTCCTGTGCCACCCAGGATCATTTGATGAATGTCATGTGGACTTCTGCTTTTGAAGGGATACATTGAACCCATGTTAAAACAGAATAATAGGGCAGGAGAATGTCCATTTTAGCCGATTGTCCGACTAGACTGGTAGCAAAAGTTACTACTGTATACGTGTACCATATTGGAAAGTATAAACATTGTACACTGAACATGATACATCATATCACTATATAATACACATACATACTTTACGAAATTCTTTACTATTTAACGAGGTTAATCAGTTCAAATCAAATTAATTGTGGTCTGACTTTGAAAATCCCCGAACTGTTATAAATTTGTTCACTTCTAAATGCAGAAGAATAATTATGGTAGTAATTTTGAAGTGGTCCAGTCACAACACCACCGAATAGACACTTCCAGAAGAAAATATTTTGTCCTCTAAACTCACACGGCCGATCACTCTCTCAACTCAGTTCCCGTTCGTTTTATCCGATGTCCGGCTTAAAGAGGGTTCACCGTGCATTTAAGACAAAGCAAAGAATCCACCGAGCCATTTGTAAAAAAAAAAAGACAATATTTACTACTTTATCTCTATTCTCCAATGAACCACGTACAATTGTGTTGATATTTGTATTTTTAATAGATTTGAGTTGTCAAAATGATTTAGGTTCTTAAAAGAGGCTAAAAAACATTATAAATAGTAGTTCACCTATCGCATTTTCACTGGCAAATCTCACTATATGCTGAAGAGCCGCACAAAGAGCCAAGCTCTCCACCAGGCCCCAAATTCCCCCAAATCTCAAGCCAATCTCTTGCGTTGTAAACTGCCACAGCGAGACTCTTAAAGTCATGACATTCAGCCAGATCCTATTGGCAGGCTGTATCAGACAATATTTAAATTACCTTGAATTCCACCAAGATATCCAGGTGGTATATGTTGGATATTGAAGTTTCTTTTAATTCTTTTGCCTCTTCTCCGCATGATTTATATATGTCATCAATCAACAGTGTCACAAATGCATTAATGAGATATTTGATGATGTATACATAGCTCACACGCTGTACACAACTCTCACGCTGATGATATTTCGATAAATGAATCTGTTGTTGAACATTTCATTGTCTGAGAATTTTCTATGAAGCATTATTTTGAAAGCATTCATATTTTCTACTGTCCCGGTTTCATCTTTCAGAAGGTTCCATATTTTTGTAATTCTAGATGGAAAGAAGTGTTTGCAAAGACCATTCTCAGAATGTATTCGTTATTTAAGCTCATATTTACCTGTTGAGTCTTAATCTGTTGATTTAAACATTTTCCTTGCAGCTAGTACAGTGGGTATTCAGATCAATCCTACGGATTCCAGTTATTATCCTGTAAGCTTTGAGAATATCCTAATTTTGTCTGAACACAACTGGAGAATGGATCAGTTGGGAAGCTGTGAAAGAGGAAAAAAAACCCAGTAAAATAAGGATAATGAAAAATAAAATGAAAATTCCTCTAATGATGTTTAAAGAAAGTCCATCTATATTTGAACCGAATACATTTGGGGTTCAACGTTATCAATATCCATTTCGTTCTTATGTGTGTGAAACCATTTATGATATAGATATCAATTAATGTAAAATTCTTCCTTTTCAGATAGTGATCGAGGTGAGCCACAATGGAGATTTTAAACGATTCCTATGTCCTGCCAAGGTGCAACGAGTCAATGGACGATACGCAAACACACGACTATTTAATATACTCTGTACTTAATTGTTCCATATTACCACGTTTCATTGGATTAGTGATCGTCATCTTGAATATTGCCGCTTTGTACGTATCATTCATCAAGAAGATGTTCTGGAAAACTTACGTTAACTGCATTTTGGCTGTTTTGCTCCCACCTCTTTGTATATCGGTGCTTTTATTCCCGATCAAGAATTGTCTTCTGGCCCAACCGCATATTTCAATCATCAGCATTGAAATCATGCAGATTCTTATTCAAACTGCTTACGATGGCATCGTTTTTACCTTGATATTGCTTAATATCGACCTGATCATTGCTTTCCCAGATCCAGAATTACACAATGTTGAACGGTACAAGGATACAATGCAAATGTTACTACTCATCTTATGGTTCGGTGACGCTATTGTCAACTTCACGTTCATTTGCGGAATCAAAGAAGATCTGTTGATCAAAAGTTTTACATCAAATATCTTCCCCTCGACAACATATAATGGTGGAATATCACTTGTTATCGGAATTATGAACCTATCCTTCACTTTTGTTTTGGTCTTTATGTTTTTGTGTGGAAAACAAACTTACTATACAAGCATTCGAAACCGGTACACAAACTTCCACTTCCCATTATTCAAAATGAATTTAATTGTTATCTCCTTCCGATTAATACCCGAAATAATTGTATATTGCAAGTATCATTTTGCACAGACCGACCAAGACTACCTTTTTTGGAATCACTTGGCATTTGCAGAATGGATTGGTTTAATGATTCTACCTTTAGCATTGCTATTGGACCCTCAAATCTACAAATATATTTTCAGAAACAGATCTGAATATGAACAAGTGTGATTCCCAAGTGTTCACAAAATCTTCCGGTCTCTAGTAAAATAGGCAGTGATTTAGAGCTGAAAAGGAAGTGAGGGAACGCAGTAGCTCTCTACGCTTGGAGGGAAGGGTAACACTCATCGAAAGGATTTTCTTGAAATTTAACAAAATTCAAGGACGTTTTGATGCCATACATGATGGGTATTCAGGATATATACTCGGCAGTTTTTCTCATCAGTGAATTGTCCAAATGAAGAATCTTAGTAGTAAATAGATGGTGAGGGAACGCCATTCCTGCCCCCCCCCTCCCGAAAAAAGTAAAGAGACGCCGTTCCCACAGTACCAAACCATTACAGATAAAAGACAGTATTAAACAAAGATGTTTTTCGAAATAATACCTTTACTTCTCATTTAAAAACAGACAATTTTATTCTTTTTAGTCCTGAATTCTGATACCAGCTGTAGGATTACAAAAGAAGAATTACACTTTGAAATACAGAACAATATAATAAAAAACACAAATGACAACCGATTGTCGCACGGTTCGATTGATCGATTCGTTGTCGCGTAACTACATTTTCCTTGAGAAGTTTATTGACAAAAACGATTGAAACGAATAAATCTTTTCAAAACTGATTTCATTGACAATTTTCATTTCATTCTATTTTTCAGAAAGTTTGAATGTTTATGAATGACCGCCATATTCGTTGGTATATAAGACGCACAGATATTTTTAAAACAAGGATCATAAGTTCAAGGGACCGTCTACTATCTTTGATTTCCGATTTCAAAGGGATTTTAAATCAAGTAGTACTAGTGTTACTAGTTGTGTTACTCGTAGAAAAAGAAGTAGAAAGAGGAAGGGAGAAGTGAGGATGGTTGATTCGAAAATCTAGCGATTGAGAAAAAAAATTAGTAAGTTTAAATTGAAGTAAGTTTACAATTCTTTATCAATAATTTGTTCTGAGGTCTTAATATATGGTTATTTGGTTTTATAGGTGAGCTTTAAATGAGTAGATAGGACATTTTAACGTTTAAATACATATAACATTTTCAACTTTTATATTTGCAGGAAAACAAAAAAATTAATCGATTTTAGCCATGTTTGCAGACAATTTTAATCATTGGTAACAAATAGATACTAGGCAACATCGTAAAAGCAAACGCTTGATACATCATCTATTGATGACATCACACTTTTAATGTCGTAATAGCAGCTCGTAATTAAAACAAAAAACCCTTTCTGTCCTCTTTCTGTTGTCTAACTTGAGTGGAACCATGAGACCGACCGACTGACCGACCGGAAAGTTTCTTATAGAGATTTGTGGACACATGCAAATAAATATGCGAACACAACGCTACGTTTAATACATGTATTGGAGCTTGTCAAAATTGATAATAAAAATTCAGGTATTAGTTTGTCGGATGGAATTACATTTGAAACAAAGCAGCATTCATACAACACATGAAGGGTAATGAAAGGTTGAGTCATTTGAAGTTGAATCGCGAGATTCGGAGTCAGTCTTTCAGATAGTTTAGAAAAGCTTCAATACACGTCTATAAAAAATTTTAACCTAAGGAATGTTATTTTTTATGTTGCCTAGGGTAATCAAAAAGTTTATCTTACGACTAAATCACTTTGGATATACAGGTTCGTGTACAATTACCGAAATTAAGCAATGTTTGGTCAGGAGGGAGAATGGGGAACATTGGTCCATTTTTTAAACTGTTCTGATCGTTAGGTAATTGCTTTCTTACAGAGGGTAACTGTGAGATTCTCACACAGGGTGACGTTTGGATGCATTGGGCCATCATGTGGGACATATTGAATCAGTGGTAAAAAAGTGAAAGAAAAACAAATTCTTGTTCTGAAACCTTTGAAATATATTTCAACTTGGCAATTGAAATTTAGAGAAGCTTACTAGTTTCAATTAATACTT
Organism: Thysanoteuthis rhombus; assembly: GCA_963457665.1. Lineage (NCBI taxonomy): Eukaryota > Metazoa > Mollusca > Cephalopoda > Oegopsida > Thysanoteuthidae > Thysanoteuthis > Thysanoteuthis major. Next base: position 69,376,439 of record OY735205.1, on the reverse strand, counting down.
CATTGACTCTATATTCATCCTATAATGTGGTTTAATTGTGCTTCCATACAAAGTAGCAGGATCTATACGGAATTACTCTGTTAACTGATGGCAGTTGAATAGATCAGTGTTGGAATCAGATTTCTCTTTTAGCCATGTATCGATTCTACACTCATGTTCTGTGTTTCAAACCTGTGACAGTTATTGATCAAGGAATGAGCCCCACCCCTGAACATCCCAAGTAAAATCAATTGAATTCCTTCTTGGAGTTTTCCTCTCACTATACTCATCTTCCCTGTGTCATGATATAGTGCAATAGTATCACAACTGGATACTGCAGGGGTTTCAAGAATGCTAGAAATGATACCTTCATCGTGTCTACGGTACCAACCATAGCAATTACATTACACTCTCCACCCATTCCTTGCACGAAAATAACTTTCAATAAAAGTACATAAGGAACACAATTATATCGGTGTTAACACAAATAATGCATACTAATTTAGTACCACTCTGAAGGACTGAACGGAGAGCTTGTTGAACAGTTAAAAGATCAACTTCTTTGTGTGTTGTCGTTAGGTCTTCAATTTCAATGTCAATGTCAGTGTATACTTGGATAGGTGTCATAGAGGAGCCAGACACAATCGGAGAAAATTGTGTTTTCTTTGAAACAGCTGCAGATACTAATTTGTCACACACAAGCTTGATTATTTGAGATTTGCCATGGTTGCTGGTGAAAATGGTTGATTTGGCTCGAAGAGGGGAAGATACTGTCAGCTTGTGAGTTTGAGATGCAGATTTTCCTCGGCCAGACTGCGTTGGAGATCTGATGCTGAAGTCAAAATATCTATAAAAAAACCAGATGTGTGTCACCCTTTTCAAGCATTTCAAGTACTTAAGCACTTACATTGTCTATGTAGTCTGGATTAGGTGCCATTGTGGGCCAATTGATAACCCATGATATTGCAGATCCATCGATTACAATAAACTTTGAGTGACTCGTGAAACCCTAAGGCAACTCAGCACGGAAATTTTATTATCAATCTCGACATATCTATCGACATTGAAATTCTTGTTTGAAACCTTACCCATGTGAATGTTTAAAATCTCAGGAGGTTGACCCTCGATCGAAAATGGATTGATGCTCGTGGCCATAAAATTCCGCATTTCCTCACTGTCCTGTCCGCCGCGGCGATTCTAGGGTTCCCTCTTCCTTGTGACAGGTTACGATCCTTGTTTGATTTGATTCCTATAAATCTAGCAAATTCTTTTTTATTACACTGGAAATGTGAAGACGTTTTGCAAAGCGATCCAGGGCCTTTCCACTTAGCATGATCCCTTTCATTTCCAAGCAACCATGTCCATACTGCATAACAGTGGTCTTCTAACATCATATCTGATCAAATTGATTCCCATATACCGTTCTGTTACCCCACGGCGTGCTCTCCGCGATTCACCTTCACAAGAAGCTTTTCGGATAGCTCGGTCATTTTAATCAAATGCATTATTTTGTGTCTGAGATAATTTCAATGACCATCGCAAAATAAGGAAGGATGATATTGAGATTACGGCTGTTGAAGGGCCAATCGGCTTCTCTGCTTGCTCTGAGAAATCGCTCTGAGATTATTGTCCGAACAAAGGCGTCTACAAGTGATTGCTACGTGCAGTTCTACTGCTAGAGGCAATCAGTCCTAATCTAGGCATCGAATCACCAAATTCTTTCACAATTTTACCTAACAAAATTGGGTGCGGTGCCTTCTCTATACCAGGAGGGCCAATACAAAACATCAATGTATATATTCAGTCAAGAGCAGGAAAGACATTTTTCCACGCGTCTGTCTGACACCAAGTGATCTGAATAGTAATTCTAGATAATTGCTAGTCATCTGTAAAGCTATGTAACCTAGACCAGTTTCTCAGTTGCAGGCTGTACGAGATACAAGTCAATATTGTGTCTACTTCAGCAGGATTCAGATTCATAAGAGGCATATATATCAAATGTGTAGCTAGTTTGTAACCCTTGTCATGACCCTTCGACTACTTTTATATTGAATCCTTTGTAATCTGGAGCTTTTACATCATCGGCAATTAGTTGGAAAAAATTGAAGTCATCACTTTCGGATCGTTCAACGAACAGCGACATTCTTGCTAACACACTCAGTAATAAAACATCTGATTATTTAGGCATTGCTGGATTTGTGAGAACCTTATGTTGGTGCTATAGACGAGTTAATCGATTTCTGGGGCTTAGTTCTCTCTTTCTCTTACATTGTGCATGAATTAGGTCATTGGAGTTTTTTCTGGTATTTAGATTTGCTTATGTCATTATGACAGGCATATTATAAGTTTGTTTCAATCCATTTGGTGTACAAGTTATCTGCAACGCCTAGAATGGGTTTTACATTCTCATTATCCATTGTACAAATATGTTGAACGCTTTCTGTCGCAGCATAGGCGGCAGACTCTATGAAGAGTAAAAACTCGTCCAACACAGTTGTGACCCCAAAATTATGATGAAGAAAACAGTTACCCAAAATACGTGATAAACAAAATTTGGATATCGCGTGTTTACATAACAACTCAAATTTGAAAGCAAAGAAAGATGATAAGTAGCAACAACGGGCTCCCATACATGGATAATTGTAGTGTCTGTAATTAAAACAAAAAAAAATCGAAATTCTCTTTAAAAGGACAGGTCCATCCAAATTTGTAAAACTTTATATTTATCGATCATTAAAACATCATTCTTTCGGATGATGATGTTTAATTAGATTCTAAGAGGCAGAAAACATCAATAATTTGATGACAAAATTGAAAAAAACAACAACACAAGAAACGAATTTCCATTGCATATTTTTAACAAAATGTATACATAGTAAAAACAACAACAACAAAATTTTTTTATACAGAAATTATTCGAGTTTATTGCATTTCTTATTTCCTGATCCAAAACCAATTAGAAATTGACAGGTAACAGGCTTAAATGAAAATCCTTCGAAATCAGTTTTTCCTGGGTATCATCTTCATGGAAATATAATATTGTTGTTTTCCAACTTTCATTGCGATTCTATAAAATTAAACGGGTGGAAAGATTTGACTTGAAAAAATGAGTCCCATAAGTTTGTTATAACAAAATACCTTCCTCCTGAGAAAATTCATTTGAAATTGAATGTATGAATGAATTTTTTTTTGAATTGGCCCTTTAGCCAATTCTGGGAGGAATAGTGAAATGTGTGGGTAAATTGGGACAAAATTCCCTAATGCACTTTGTACGAATCAACCGGTCTGTGAAAATAAAAAAGTTTTCAAACCAGGTTTATTTCCAGTATTGACTAGAGATAACTTTTATATGATAATTTTTCACAATTTTCATTTTATTAATAGCACAAAGATTATTACGATACGATTAACATAAACTATAGACGAGGTAATCGATATACGTCACTTTTTGCCAAAAGTCCGATTGTTGGTTGAGCATAGTGAATCTTAAAATTAGTACAATCTAATTTTTTGTTGATTTTTTTTTACCCTCGGTTCTTTTAATAATTTGTGAGATGGAAAAATCCTTCCCAATGATGGATAATAAATGTATATTTAGACAACTTGGATTTCAACCCTTGTAAGATCTCAGTCGAAATGACAACATAATGGATTAACCCAGCTCAGTTTGCCAATGGTTTGACGGGTGGTATTAATTAGATTCTGATTCCGATAAAAGATAGCAACCCCTTCCCCCCAAAAAAACTACTGCACTCTGAAGGTCAGCATTCTTTGCTATCTTCTACAATTTCCACTGGTCTTCTAGCAATTTTGATACTTTGATCTCTGGTTTAAAACATTGTGGGCGCACTCTCGTGCACGTGCGCGGGCAGGGACACACACACACACATACACTCACACATACACATACACACACAAACAGAGAATATATAAACAAATAAACGACTCGTGAACATGGTCCATTGCTATTGATTACAAAGTCTACAAGCAAGATTTGTTTTGTTTATTCAGGTTCATCTTGTTTTAATTACTATATACACAAAAATATTGTAATCATAATATTCACTCACACACGTAGACACATGCATACAGACTCACACATACAAATAATTGAAACAAGTAGACTACAAACCACGAAATCACATGAACAAACTAGAAGCCAATGCCTTATAAAAGGAATTGACCCAAAATATTCAGTTATAACGAATGGTGATCATCGAATGTGTCAGGTCAGACGAGTCACTGGAAAAAAGGTAAGTAATAATAAACATTGTTATCGTTTTATGTAGACAACAGTGATTGAGGACTTCTCGATACAACTTTGCGATGATGGTCCCGATTTGGCGAAACTTGCTTATTTGGTACTAAGAGTGTGAAGAGTGCAAAAAGTTACCTCCCCTGATGGTTAAAAAATGAATAGAATCTTTATTTTCATTTCCAGCTAACATTATTGCTGAAAATAGTTGTAGAGACATACACTTTGGAGCCTTTGTATGAATTTTCCGGAGTACGTGAGATTTTTAGCAATTCATTTTCATATTGCATTAATATCAGATCAAGACGTTGAATGATTATACTCTTTGGAGCCCTTGTATGAATTTCTGAGCGTAGTGAATATATTTAGCTACAAAGTAAGCTGGAAATAAAAAAAATGAAAAACAAAAAATCAACAAACAATCTAGCCATTTCTAGCCATCTAATCTATTTAGTGACGAATAAGCAAGTTTTACCCCCGATTGGAATTCAGCAGACGCCACACAGTTATGCGATCTGTCTGTTTTCAAATGCAGAATATTTTGCACAGAAAAACGAAAATTTAAATCGCCAGACAAAACAACTTAGCAATTTGATTGATTCATATTCAAAACAATTCCAATATAATTTATGTATTTATTTACAGTTATTTGCTGTTGAGTAACACAATTATACTCACAAGGCAGTGAACCACAGTCAAAATTAATTCAAATCAGGACTACCATCACTAAATTGTGTCGATTTATTTTCCCTTTTCTCTATTTCAGCTTTGAAATGAAAAATTAAATTATATTCATTATTATATCTTCCTATTATGTCATATAAGTATACATGTTTTGTCAATATCCATTCCTGGTTTCACACATCGTGTGAAGGTCACTATCAATACAATAAGCCAGCGATTCTTTGCCGTAATGCTAAGAATAACTGAATTTTCAAAAATGCTAAAAATGTCAAGGTGGTCCTGATTGATTTTAGCTGACGTCACGTTGACAAGTTGAAAATTTATTAAGCGTGGCAAATCAATCAAACAATCTAATTTATCAAGAGTGAGTGAATCACCGTAGCCACCAGAGGTGGCGAAGGATTTTAAACCTTTTTATATATGTGTATGTTTCTGTATGTGCTTGTGTGTTGCTGTGTTTGTTTATGTGCTTGTTTGTTCTAACACTCCTGGCCATACAGTTTTGGCAATAGAGTTGAAAATTGGCATTAGTACACCAATAGACCCCATCTAAAATAGTATTTATTTTTTATCTTTTGGAGGCCTTATTTTGACAGGTTTATTAATAACGTCTCTATTTCTAGAATTTAACAAGGCAGCGACCTACATTCAAAAATACAGCTTTAAAAATAACTGACAAACTCTGTCAATTTTACTTTTCAGTTGATTTGCGTACTAACCTTTTATTAACAGCATTGACATTGTTAAAGAGTGTTCCAAAGTTGATAGTTCTATATCTTTCGACCATTGTCAGTTATTATCAAGAAATTGAGCATCAGTCATCGGCGAGATGTACGTTTTACTGTAACATATAATACTATACCTCTACACACACACACTCTCTCTCTCTCTCTCATTCACTCACACAGAGACACACACAGAGACACATACGCATTCAACTCTGATGATATTTCAATAACCGAAGTTGTAGATGAACACATTATTGTGTGGGAATTCTTTATGTGACCTTGATTCTAAAACATTTATATCTTCTGCCTTCACGGTTTCATTTTTCAGCTTGTTCCATATTTACCTTACTATAGCTCTAAAGCAGTGTTTGCCAATATCATTTTCTAGTTGCTTTTGTTGTTTAAGCACCTGACTATATATTAGTAGTCTAGTAGTGTTAGTGTGAACATTATCATCTTGTAAACATCGAGAATATCCAAATTGCACCTGAACAAAGCTGGAGAATGGACCAATGGAATACTTTGAAGAGAAAACAACAGTAAATAAGGATAGTAAATAGAATAGAATTAATATTCATTGAAGATGTGTAAAACAATTCCATCGATGTTGCAACCCATTATATTAAGTGTTAAACGCTATCAATAGCCATTCTGTTCCTGTGTGTGTGTGTGTAAAAGCCTTATTAATATAAATATGTATTAGTGTGAAATTTTTCCATTTCAGATAGCGATCGAGGTGAGCAACAATGGAGATTTCGAACGCTTCCAATGTCCTGCCCAATTGTAACGAGTCGATGGATGATGAACAAACGAGCGAGTATTTAATATACTTTCTACTCAATTGTTCCATATTACCACGTATCATCGGATCTTTGATCATCGCTTTGAGTGTCACCGCTCTGTACGTATCACTCATCAAAAAGATGTTCTGGACAACTTACGTTAACTGCATTTTGGCCGTTTTGCTCCCAACTCTCTGTATATCGATATTTTTATTACCGATCAAGAATTACTTGATGATCCAACCGCACATTTCAATCATCAACATTGAAATCATTCAGATTCTTATTCAAACTGCTTACGATGGCATTGTTCTTACTTTGATATTGCTTAATATCGATCTGATCATTGCTTTCCCCAATCCTGAGTTACACAAGATCAAATTTTACCAGAACATTATGCGATTACTACTTTTCGTCACGTGGTTGGGAGACGCCCTTTTCAACTTTACCGTTATTCGGGGCATCGAGAAAGACCAGTTGATCAAAGGTTTTACTTTAAATACCTTCCCCTCGACAACTTATTATTGTGGCATACCACTTGCTATCGGAATGATAAACCTATTCTTCACTTCCGTTTTGGTGGTTATGTTTTTGTGTGGAAAACAAACTTACTATACAAGCATTCGTGATCGGTACACAAACTTCTATTTCCCACTAATCAAGATGAATTTAATTGTCATCAGTTTTCGTATGATACCCGAAATAATAGTACATTGCAAGCATCATTTTGCACATTCTGGCCCTAACTACTACTTGTTAAATCGCTTGGCTTTTACGGGATGGTTTGGTTTAATGATGCTCCCCCTAGGATTGCTATTGGATCCCCAAATCTTTAAAAATATTTTCAGGAACATTCGCAGATCTGAATATGAACAAGTGTGATTCCTGAGTTTCCAATATTTGGTAAAATAGGCAGTGTTTATGAGATTAAAAGGGAAGCCAGGGTATGCAGGGGTATCCTGCTCTCGGAGAGGAAATCCTCCTCCCCAGAAAATGTTTAAAATGTAACCAATTTTAGAGACATTTCAGGCCATATGAGATTTGCATTTGGACATATAATATATATATATATATATTTTCTCATCGGAGAATAGTTGAAATAGAGGACATCAATAGTATGTAAATACTGATAGAACTCAACATCTGTCCCCCGGTAAGGGAACTCTGTTCCCACAACATTACACTACGGTGAATAGAATTCTATACTAGGCAAGCTTCTCATGAAATCTCAATTTGTAATTTCAAAACAGACAATTTATTTCTTTTTTTTCATTTTTTGAATTCTAACATCAGCTGTAGGAGTGCAAAAGTAGAATTTTACGCTGAAATACAAAATATCATACAAAACACACTGACAACCGATTATCCAAACGGTTCGATTAATCAATTCATTGTAGAGGAACAACATTTTTTTAGAAGGTTATCGACAAAGAAGATTGAAACGAATAAATCAAAACATTTTTTATTGACTGAACAATTTTCATTTTATTTTATTTTTCAAAAAAGTTTTGAATATTCAGAAATGACCCCAAAGTTCCGTATTTGCCGGCCTATAAGTTCAACGCTGCATCCATCATCTGTGATTTCCGATTTCAAAAGGATTCTAAACCAAGTCTTATTAGTCGTGGTAGTATCGGCAGAAAGGGGGAGGCGGAAGTTGAAGATGAGGAAGGTTCATCTGAAAGCTTGGTAATTAAAGAGAACGATTAATAAGTGTAAGTTAAAGTGGAGGAACAAATTTTACTAATCATTTGGTCTTTAGTCTGAGAGTGGGCTTTAAATATGTATATATAAAATTTTTAGCCATAAAGTTTGCTGGAAATTGAAAAGTTTCGACGATTTTAGTCATTCTTGCAGACAATTTTAGCTAATAATTACAAATGATACTTGGCAACATGTACAATTTAATTTCTATGTTGATTTCTGTCCCTCCCAGTTTTCTCTATATTTATATTTAGGTTAACAATGTAACAAAAAATTGAGAAATAAATTAATTCGTGCTTTTTGCTCATGATACATAATGAATCATGCATAAAATTATACACAAAGGAGAATAAAACAAAAATGACAAACAATATAAGAGAATTTGGGCGTGGTCGAATGAATGACGCTGAAATAGTTTTGAGAAAAATGTCACTCATGAAAAAGACTTTATGCAACAATTTAGAGCTAATATATTCCCAACCTCCGTGAAAAAAGGTTTATACTGTGCATATAATTATCTCTATTGGTGTCATATTAAGCGTGATGCACTTGAGGTACAGACTTTAAGCCTCCAGACTTTAAGAGGTACCAGGGGGGACTTGAGGGCTCGAATAGGCTTTATAAAAATCTGTTTTATATTAATCCTTCGGTTACGGTGGCTGGTCAAACCCGATTTAAACCCCCTGCTGTTCAGCGCTTAAATTTCATGAAACCTTTACGTTAAATAGTAACCAAAAATTTTGTTTTTTTTTCTTGTACAGTACCAAACAGAATGAGGTGGAATAAGACAGGGAGATAGTGTGTATGTGTGTGTGTGTGTGTGTGAGGGGGGGGTCAACATTTTGCAGATAAAAATAGGGAAACAAAATGTGAAAATAAGAATAAATCATTTTGAAATTCTGTAATAATTAGCCATTCTCATGTCTGAATTCTATAATCATTGGCTATTCTTACGTCTAAATTCTGTAATTATTAGCCATTCCTACGTCAGAATTCCAAGACTTTGCTTGGAAACCAGATTATTATATGCTTTTATGCACATATTAGACTGTAGAAAATGATATATTTTATTATCTCAGACTGCTAAAATGCAAAGAATTTTTGCCCTGAATTCGAAATTTCCCGGGTCATCGTCCCTTTGCCCGATTTGGAAGAGAGGGACATGAATCCCCCTTGAGCTGGATTTTGTTTGATTCTTCTCCAGTTACGGCCTCCAAAAACAAAAATGAAAGCAAAAAAAAAAAAAAAAAAAACACCAAAAAATGCAAAAACAAAACAATAACAAAACAAACTATCTAGAACATTTCAAGTTCTCATTCTGACGAATTTGCTAATTTCAGTATCTTGGATGGTTCCAGCTTCAAGTTGTGGGATTATTCTAAAAGAAGGACACTTCTGTCCCGTCAAGAATAAAACTTTTCTTTTCAACATTCTGGAATTGTGGGAATATTCAAGTTTCAGACTCCAAACATTTGTTATTTCATTTGACAAAATATATGTCAGATTATCTTCAAGGTTCTCTGTCTCGGGAGAATAAAACCGGAATTGCCTGAGAACATGGTGAGTTTTTACGGAAAATCATATTTTGCAACAAGGGGAGACGTAACTGATTTTTCCCTTGAACTAGATTGAAAAACATTTTCTAGTAAAGAAATCAGAAGATCAAGAAAAAGACGGTATCATAGCCTGAGATTCGGGGGCCTCAAAGGGCTGTTAATGTCTTGGCCCCTTGAGACCCCCCTTTCCAACATTTAGTGAGATTTAATGAAAAAGGAAAAATCTTCCATAAATAGACATGCCCTGTCACTTTTTCTGAATTTATTAGCGAGCGGCATGTGTCGATGAAAACGCCTTAACTTGTAATATACTCGTTTCATCGTAATAGTAATTGCGCTGTTGATTTTCAAAAAAATATTGTAAAAAATTCTCATGTAAAATTTATATTTTATATAATAGCCCAAAACACACACAGATTCAATGATTTTAACAAAAATTTAATATTCAGCCGATTTCAATGTAATTTTGGTACTTAATGAATGGATTTTTGTGTTTATGAACTTGCAAAAAATAAACATAGATTTATTTTTCATGTCTATCACCCCTATCCTTTTCTAAATTTTTGGAATTTCATGAAAATTCTATGGAATTATCTTTTGCACTCAAAAAATATTTACATTTCTACAAATATAAGTCGTCAGAAAAAACAAATCAGTTGAAGTTTTATTCAAAATTGCAAAATAATGTTTTTGAATTTGCCCTAAATTGAAAAATAAGAAAAGAAATTTTTTTGAAAGTTTTCAATTGCTTTTGTTTATCAGAATATGATGAGTGCATCAAGATATAGTTTGAATTATAGCCATTTTGGTTTTATCAATAGCCAACATGAAGTAGCCACCGAAAATTTAATTACATGTTGACATTTCTTGAAAACACCCCCCTTCCGTAGTTGAGGAATCGGGGTTTTGACCTTTGAAGTGTGTTCACCTGTAAACGGCACCGCTAGTATATAGATATATTTTCACGGGAATTTCAGCGGAAAGTAACCAATATATTTCCAAAAATCTATCAACTAATCATTAAATTGACAAATTTTCTTCGAAATAAATTTCTCTGGGGTCAATTCTTCTTTATTTTCCATTTTTATTGTTTACTCATACACCAATGATGGTGAAATCGGTACTTTTATCACCAGAAGCGTGAACACGACTTTTAACCATCTGAAATCCACTGCCAGTACGCAAAAGTATTATTTGATTATTGCAATACTTTTATTTAAAAGCGTTTTAAAAAGTGCATAGTAGTATTTAGTACACAGTCAAAAGCTTAAAAGAAATACCTATTGTATTCAATTGAAAAAAATCAGCATACTAGATATATCGCTGTATGAGACAAACTTTTAATTTAAAAAAAAAGAAAAAATATGTGAGTACTGAAAATCGTCCTAAGTATCTTATGGAAAATAGACTAAGATATGGATGATCTATAAAATATGTGATCTGAATAGAGAAAGCCGGTTGGCGATGATGTTTATGAAAAGTTTATAGATGGAGTTTAGTAGGCTTATAGGCCTGTTGTTGTTGAGGTCTTTGGAGTTTCATTTTTTGTGTATAAGCATTATGATTGCTATGTTCCAGTCTTTTGGGACTTTACTCTGCTTTAGACATAAGTTGAATAGAATAGCTAGTATTTTGGTGACGATCTTACCAGCTCTTTTTAGTAGATCGATGGTGATGTTATCTGATCCAAGGGCTTTTCCTTTTCTATTTGTTTGATGGCTTGTTTAACTTCCCATGATGTAACTTTAGGGAAGTCTTCGAACTGATTGTCTGCATCATGTGTATCTTGGTCATTGTTTTGTTGCCCTTGTCTTGAAGAGTAAAGTTCTTGGTAGAATTCTGCAGCAAGTTCGATAATTCTATCTCTGTCTGTTGTTTTTCATGGTCAACTTGAGCTTGGCCTTTCGGTCACTTTTCCCGGGGGTATCACAAAAGAGGGAGTTATTAATGCCAGAAAATTAAAAACCAATACAAACGTGTTGAAATGACTTATTGGTGTTAGAATTGTAAAAGTTAGAAACATTAAAACTTGACATGTTTAAAATGAAGGCTTAGAGAGCCATTACAGAGTGATAATGACTTACAAGCGATGAAACGAAGTAACCAAGATGGTGTCAGAATTAAAACAATTAGAAAAAACTAAAACCCGACACGCTTAAAATGAAGGCTAAGAGGGCAATTAGAGAGTTATAATGACTTACAAGCAGTGAGACTAAGTAAAAGAAGTTGTTACAATTTCAACAGTTAAAAACACTGAAACATGACACGTCTAACATGGAGGCTAAGAGAGCAGAAGGAGAGTTATAATGACTTACAAGCAATAAAACGAAGTAGAAAAGTGGCGTTAGAATTATATCAGCGAGAAACATTCATGGGTGGCATGTCTACAATGAAGGAGATTCTATAACAGCAATAGGAGAGTTTAAATGACTTACAAGTTAAAAAAAATGGTAAAAATTAGAAATATTAATACAGTAAAGGATTAAAGCAGGATAGACGCCAACATTAAGTAAGGTATTTATTCGCATTAGATTTAAAACTTGTCATTCCTAAGTTTGTTTAATTGTAAAAAAAAAAAGTGCTGTATAACTTATATTTTCTTATTTTGATAGCTGTAATGTTTTTCTCGAGATTGCTTAGTTTTTTTTGTCATTGGTTCAAGAAATATTTTGACTCGAGATTCGTTTGTGAAGTAACATTTTCTCGATCCGATTTTTGGGTTTTCAGTTTTGGGTGCACCCCTAGGATCTTATGTACACTTTGTGGACGAGGGCTGTAGAATTCTCCCCTAGGTCACGTTATCTCGCGTGATTTTACTTGTGGTCACCAAATATTACATGAGGCACATCCTTTTTGAAATCTGTCTCAGATCTGAAACAAATCTCACACTATCATACACTCCACAAATCTAAACGGAAATAGAAAATATGAGACGTGAAGTCACGTGAGCAGACCAGCAAGGAATCATGATGTCACATGATTTGCAGCTGTCACAGCAGTGATTCATAGGCGATTCAAATAATAATTAAACTCACATTTTTACTACTATAAAAATTATAATTTCATCTATGTGTAGAAGCGTGAGGTGTCACAGAATCTGTCTGTCTGTCATTTACAGAGTAGAAACCACCTGAATATGGGTGAAACCTAACCAAATATGGCATGCATACTCAATCAGATATGAAAAAAAAAGGGTTTGAAAGCAGCGCCCTATTTCCAATGTAACTACAATGCTAAAATGGACGCTTACTTTTCATCCAATATCCATATACATATTTTCTTATTTTAAACACTTGCATACAATTATTTAAAGGGTTAAAAATGAAGGAGACTTGCGCCCCCCCCCCAATTTATGGGATTAAAAGTGAAGAGAGACCTTTTTCCTCTTTGAGAGGTCAAAAGCAAAGGGAAATATTGGGGCCTCTGGCTGTGAGGTAATGGTTAACAAAATACTGTGAATAGTTCCCGATCATCTTTTGTTTTAGAATGAGATAGAAGGGTGCTCATGCTGATGTAATATTACTGCTGTCGATGATTTTGAAGCTCTTTTCCTTCGCACGGGGTTCTTGAGTTCATTCTCAAGGCAAGTATCAAAAAGTGAACGAATTTAATCATGCTTCACTAAAGTTGGTTGTTTAATTCAAAGGATGGTCTTGACATGTTTTCACAAATGAAGGTTTTTGTATCTCTGCCATTCCATAAAGGACGTAAATGATTTGTAACCGGTTTTCTCTGACACACATGATTCATCCACAGCACCAACTGAAAGGATCTTTCTGACATCTTCAGGATACATAGAATCTTGTTCTTCCAGAGTAAACCGGTTTTGCATGAGAACCCTTCTATCTCATTCTAGAACAAAAGATGAGTCAACAGATAAAGCCATGGTTCCTGCACTGAGGGAGTTGACGAAGTGAAGTCATCGAGATAGGAATGATGTGAAAGACCTGTAGAGAATACGCGAAAAGATGCAAAAATAATACTTCATGTCATGACGCTACTACCTCCATATTTTTCATCCGAGGTATTTTTGCTTTCACTCTGTTGGTCAATGTTGTTCTCATCTGATGCTATGTCTGTCTCAGGGGTTGTGCCAAACAGAGGAATGATAGATACCGACCGTATGTATTCCTACTTGTGTTCAGAAAAAGTGCGGGCATTATTCGAACTTCGTGTTCTTTCAGGCTGCGATGTTACTGGTTGTTGTGCAAAAAAAAAAAAAAAAGAAAAAAAAAGAAAGAGAATTATATTTCTGGAAAGTATACTTCTTTGTACACTAGAAGCAGTCATTCATTTAGTAAAATTCTCCTGTCTCAAACGACGATGTGCTGTGTATAGTAAATCCCGAGCGCAATCTTTGAGGTGTACAGAAATGTGTAGAAGGAACAAAGAGCTTTGTGATAACAATGAAGTTGAAGATAATGAAACTGACTTCCTGAGACTGATAATGAGTTTTCAAACATTAGGGGCTTTCTTTAAAAACTAATAAATGTTTCAGAGTAAGCTCAACTTTCAAAAACCAGACGATTTCAATAATCCTAAAAAGAAGAGTATACAACCAATGCAACTTCCCAATAGTAATGGGGCTGGAACATGGAACCTGACCAAGAGTCAGACTCGCAAACTGAGAGGCATGCAACACACGCATGAGAGAATCATGCTCAACCTCACATGGAGAGATCACAAGATGGCACAGTATATCAGGAAGAAAATGGAAGTCAGAGACATCATAGAAAGTATTTAAAAAACTCAAATGGCAATGGGCAGGCCATGTTGCAAGAATGAAAGACAACCGATGGACATCACATTTAACAGCATGGATCCCCAGAGATCACATAGGAAACCGAAGCCGACAGAATACAGGATGGAGATATGAACTAGACAAATTCAGAAAATGCTAGTTCCGCGACGCCCATGATAGGGAATTTTAGCGATTCCTCGGAAAGGTCTATGTCCAACGACGGACGTTAAAATGATGATGATGATGATGATGATGGTGTTTCATTTCTACACATTTTCTAATTTTTTATTATTTTTTGTGTAATAAAGAACAGGCTATCGATTGATGACCCCCCCCCCCTGTTTATATCTTCATTAGTTTCCATGTTATTAAGCTTCAGGAGACGTGACTTAGAGAAATTCATATGGCAATGGGCTGGTCATGTTGCAAGAATGACAGATAACTAACGGACATCATGACTCACAACGTTGATCTCTAAATATAATGATGCGACTAACTAGACAAGTTCAGAGAGTATTGGTTCCACAATGCCCACGATCAGAAGATCTAGAAAATCTCGGGGAAGGTCTATGTCTAACGACGGACGTCAAAAGACTTGTGATGACGCATGCGTGAATTTCACGTGATGCGAGTACTGTTGTAGTAGTATTAGTAGAACAGAAGCTTTTCGGTGCCTGGTGTTCAGGTCAGTGTTGGCACTGGAGATAAAAGATATACACCAAATTTAAATTAATGCATATAGGATTAGTGTCAATAGTAAAATAAATGAGCACAAAAAGATAGGCTAATTCTTTAAAAGCAGAGACTGTAAAAGGTAGATTATTTCATAAGCAATAACAGTATTAAACCTTGAGAGGGAGCTTTTTCTGAGTAGAAAAGATCTTATCGAGGGACACCTTTCTACCAAATTTCAAATAAATATCACTTTAAACAGCTGAGAACCAACATAGAGAGAGACCAACCGTCCGACCAATCGACAGACAGTGCCTCTAATTGAGAGGCAACGAAGTCTCTAAAAAAAGAGAAGATAAAAAAACAGGAAGAAAATAACAAATCGTTCACTCTTAAAAGGGTTGGAGAAAAAGAGGAGTAATTATCGTTATTCACACATAAAAGTATATACAACTTTTCGTCAGCGTCAATAATTGAACAACCGTAGAGTCAAATTTTGAAGTCTTGTAAGAATAAATTCTATTTATAACATCATTGGCCTTTTCAGCCGGAAAATTTTTTTAGATAGAGTAAAAGAAAATTAGAAATTAGAAATATCTAGATTCTGGTAAATCTAGATGTTAATCAGAAACCCGTCAGAATAAGGCTTCAGAAAGGTCAACAAAGCTTCCATTTCAAAAATGAAAAAGACGTTCCTAGAAAGGGCTTAGTGGAGTACTTATGTCAATTTTCAAGTCTGTAAACCAAAAGGTATGGCAAGGAGCGTTGGAACACATGAACAAACATATAAACAAACAACTACATGCACATATAAAAAGGATAGAACCATTCACCATATTTGATGGCTATGTTGGTTCAATAGCTAATTTTTGAAATTCAAACTTGATATTTTTATACACTAGGTTTTTTTTCCTTTTCGGTTATTATATTATTTTTTTTGCAACCCTGAGCTGTGACTTTCCTTCAAATCTCATTAGCAGCCTCGTCTTCATATCGGCGGCCATCTTAGATTAATGAGGTCAAAGAGGCATTATGCTACAAATACATCCAAAACATCTGATATTGCATGTTAGTGAACCGAATTAGCAAAGAATCCCTGATATTCAAAACTTCCCTTCATTCAGAATCCCATGGACTATGATTCATGTTTCCGTGTGATTGTAGTTTTATTTTAATTCTCTGCTTTTTTATTTTCCCAGGAAAAAGCTGGATATTTAGCAACACTATTGGTGCTTAGGACAAGTAAAACTGGTAAAGTGTCTTCGCTTTTTTATTGATCACCCTTTTTTTTGAATGGTAGATCATCAAGGTTGACAATGGCATCGGCACACGCTCTTTGAGCGCTCTGTGGTTATTCACACCAATTGAGCAAACAAAAAATACGATGAGCTGCTAGCTACACACGAACTACGTTTTTTGTTTACTTCAAGTCACCCTAAACAATGTTTTTCAGTCACTTTCCACATCAAATGGTTAGTAAGAAGGGAGTCTTTCTTGCCACAGAATTTAGACCAGTAAAAAATAATAATTGTAAAATGTTGACTTGTAAGAGTCGTGATTGTACTATTCGAGAAAAACATTCGGGAGAGAGTTTATTTATAGTAGAAACAACATTTTCAGTAGCAGGAGCAAACAAATATTAACAAAACACTGAGTAACTCATAATGAAGTAAATTCTAATTTCTAAATGTTCTAAGTGATAGATTTAGTAACAATTTTACTTCCGATTTGTAAATTTAGTCGAATAATTTCTGCAAAGTATTTGTATATCTTTATCACTAAGGTCTATGTCCAACGACAGAAGTTAAGAGACTGATGATGACGACGACGACGATGATGATGATGATGATGATGATGGTACAGACCAATCTTATTTTTGTGCCGCGGCTTTGATTTCAGTTTCAAATAGCGTCGTATATATGTACCGTATATGTATTATGTAGATACCAAACTCACAATAATTACTGTGTTAGATTGAATAACTCCAATTAAAGGTGATAATTTGTGAGAATCGCTAACCTTAAACGCCTGGTCGTTCATGAAAGTTGAAGACAGTATAGAAATATAGTCAAACAACGAGTGCAGAATCATTGAATGAGAATAGAAGGCTTTCAATCTTTTACTCCGGGGCCTATGAAAATGCTGGGCAAGTAGCATATATGTGTAGTTAATCCGGCACTGGCTGCTATGTACATGTGGCCTTGTGTCAAGAGTATACTAAGCTTTAATAGGCGTTATTTTAACATAGTAAGTTATGGGAGTATGGTATCCAAATGATACTGATATAAATTCCAAGGTATTTGGAACTGAGGTCATAGCCGTCGCACTAATTTCAAAACGAAAACAAAGCAATACTATTATTGATATGTCAGACATATCTGTAGTATTCTCTGGCTGTAAAAAATCAGTACTTTGCAAATAAGAAAATGTATATGTTTCAATGATTATGAGCATTTTTTAATTTGGGGCCCCTTCTTTTTAACATATGCTACAGGATCCTTACTAGCTTAACCCGACGTGGACCTGTGGCCTTGTGTCAGAGCTAAACTACGCTTAGCCATGACTAAAATATCAAGGTTAGCGTGAGGCAAGACAGGTTCCAGAGTTTTTCTCGGCAAATCATTGTGAAGACAATCTTTATTTTGATTGCAAATGTTCACACGCACTGCAAAGAAAGTGTGGGAAGCCCCAAGTGCCCCTTCACACGACTTCTCTTGCAATCTCTTTCAAACGTCAACTAGGAAATCATATGCTCATTATATTCTCAGTACGGCGCAATCTTTGAAAACAAATAACCTTTAATGACCGAGAAATTTTTTTTGCTGTTTTACATTAACATTTTCAGACGATCAATGAGGAGCCTCGTTCCTATATCTGGCGTATTTGATCTTGACCTGACCTTGAATTTCATTAAATATTCAAGAATTATAATCGATAAAA
The DNA here is from genome assembly GCA_963457665.1 of Thysanoteuthis rhombus. Classification (NCBI taxonomy): domain Eukaryota; kingdom Metazoa; phylum Mollusca; class Cephalopoda; order Oegopsida; family Thysanoteuthidae; genus Thysanoteuthis; species Thysanoteuthis major. Next base: position 69,358,398 of record OY735205.1, on the reverse strand, counting down.
GTTAATAATTTTTGTTTTTCTTTTTCTTGCTGTTTGTTTTGATTTTACATATGTAGTAAGTATTTATATAAGAAAGTTCTCTTCTGCGTGCAATATTTTGGGCGGAGGAAGGTAAGATTACATCCCCTTACAGCGCACGTATCTTTTAATGTGCGGCATTTTCTTCAATAAAGACTTCTCAATTGATATCCGATATGCGAACGACAGAACACTAATCTCAGTAATCTTTGGCAAACTGGAGCTCTCAACGACAGAACCGGAATAGGTATGTAACAAAAATTGGCTAATGAAACTTAATGATATCAAGTGTCAGATCATATCAGGTTCCAACAATGGTATCTCGATCGATGTCGATGAGGTTGAAAATGTTGAGGGTTTCCTTTTCTTGGGCAGTACAATTACCGACATCTCGATGGACGTTGAAAGAAGAACAGGGCTAGCTGTATCAGCAGTTGGCAGAATGAAAGACACCATCGGCAACCGGTGAGGCGTTACCCCCTTGCTACCCTGGGAAAAGGAGCAATCGACAGAGGAAAGAGATGATAAGGGATCGGCAAGGCAAAAATAGAAGATAATGATTATCAAGTACACCCTGATCTCTTTGTTAATCCTAGTGAAAAGAAATCACGGATATTTTTAGATTGAGATTTTTTTTTCTTGACCAAAGCGCCAAGTTACCATGAGGAATGCATGATTTGAAATGGTGGGTAGATGGTATCTTCATCAGCAAAATTTTAAGTGCTGGTAGGAAGAGTCAAGTGTAACGGACAGCAAACCAAGAAAATCACACTGTCCATTATTGGAGTAAATTTTTATTTCATGAAGTATTGCAAATCATTATTTTGAAAAAGAATTGATTGCTATTTCACAGGGTTTCTCATGTTTTCCCCTGTCGCCTCATTTGGGTTATTTATTAGAGCAATCGTCCCCCAAAGAATACTTTATGAAACTGAAGTGACATCCTACTTATGTTGTCTATTTAATGTGACCCTTGAGCTTGATACTTCGTTTCCAGATTCTCAATATTTGGAATAATATTTTTGAATTTTAGTTGTATAAGATTTTTTTTGCATTTGTTCAATTTATTGAATATCTAAAAGAAGATCTCAATCCAAATTATATAGTTTTTAATTCACAAGTAAATCATACGATGCACACACACACACACACACACACACACACACACACATATATATATATATATATATATATATATATATATATATATATATATATATATATATATATATATATATAAAGTAGGATACGGATTTGCTACACTAAATAGTTTATGTTTCTGCCCTCTCTGGGTCTCATCAGGCGAATGATTGTATGTGTTTTTAGATTCTAGTTTGGGGAATTTGGCGAGAATCTTTTGGGTGTTGTGAGTGAGAGGAGTTATCCATTTTGTTTTATTGTTTTTAGTTGTGTGAATGTTTTTGTTGGCGATTGTAAGTTACATATCAAAGGGTGTGAGCTAGGTCTTGGAGTTATCTCTGAAAGGATGCTTAATAGCTTTCTGAGGGTTGTTTTTATCTTAACCTTGGTATTTGGCATTGGGATTATTGCCTATGTTGGTATCCTTTATAGCTCCAGTGGATTGTATTATTCTTAATTTATTTGGGCATGTTAGGGAGTAGATAATGTTGAATAGAAGTTTTTTTTTTGATGATGGGTATGGGGATAGACTTTAATTTACTAATGCATGGATTGCTATCATATTATATTCAAAAACATGCTTATGCACTATTTCGTTAACGCCGTTTTCTCTAACAAGGCAGCATATACTATATTTTGTCAAGCTGTGTCTTTTATGGGAAAATATTTCTTCCAAACCTTTTGTTCCTTAGCTTCCAAGCGCTAATTGCTGCGATAGTTTTGAAATATACAGCAACACCTTGAATAATGCGGTCTTGATGAGTGCGTGTTCTGCTGTAGAACGGCTAAGGTGGTGTTGCACAAATCAATGCAACAAAGTATCAGATGTAAAAAAAACTACAAGGAACAAATACATTAAATTGTAAGACCTTGAACAGTGCGATTTTGAAACGTAAAGAACATTTTGGAACGAGTTAACTGCAACAATCAAGGCATACCTATATTAATAAAACAAAGGCTATCGGCACTAATCCTTATCATCCAACAAGGTGTTTTTTTGTCAAACTTCAGTCGAAGATTGGAATCGACTCTGATTTTCAATTGGAAGAAGAAGAAGAAGAAGAAGAAGAAGAAGAAGAAGAAGAAGAAGAAGAAGAAGAAGAAGAAGAAGAAGAAGAAGAAGAAGAAGAGTAATCCTCTTTAGGGGAGTAAAATTATATTCCCATAACGTGATTTGAAATCACGATTCGCCTGATGAGGCCCAGAGAGAGCAGAAACATGAACTAGTTAGTGTAGCGAATCTGCATCCTATTATATATATATATATATATATATATATATATATATATATATATATATTGGTAGGCTGCTGTCGTATCAACTGAGCTAAATTGTAATGGCTGACATCGAGATACACAAGGGCTTTTTTCCATTCTGGTAAATGAATTCATTTATATCAAAAAATACATATCTTTATAAATTTTATCCTTTATATTTACAATTCGAAAGTTGCAGTTATAATCTTCGGTCAGAATAGAAATAGGAGTGGAGTCTAACTTTGCAGCATCCAAGCTTTTTGTGCTGGCTGTTGCCAGGCATATAGTAGTCAGTTTGGTTCTTAAAAGATGCTCCTAATCTTCTTATGAACAAATATATTGCCAGAATAATTGTCCACGTTGAGAAACAAATAGAGCTGATAGGGACAATCAATGAGTAATGTGAGGCTTTGGACATAGAGCAGTTATTTGTGCCTTCGCCTCACCGGCGCGCTGATTAGTTAAGTGGTAAGAGTGACGCTTATATAGATCTGATCAGTCGAACCTCACTTTCGAACGAGTGTCTGGTGCAATGATTTTGAACGTTGGTCGTGCGCCCCGCAATGGGGTGATTCAAATGTATGGGGTGGGGTCTAACCGTTTTGAGCAACGAATGCAGATCTGATGCCCTAGTCAATTGGGTTTTCCGTGACGCTCTTATGTCCACAACAGTTGCCAAGACAGATAATTTTTGAGTTGTTCTTGTTCATGTGCGCATGTGCTGTATCCCCTCATTGAATCGACTTCCTGTCCTCGTGGGTGTTCGTATGATCATTGAAATATCGAGGTGAGGCGTGAAGTAAAATTTGTCGAGAACTATTGGTCTATTGTTACTTGACTCAACACCAAGGATCTGTTTCAAAATGTCAAATCCATTGAACTAAAATTGCAAGTCGAGAGCATTTCCTAATTTCTGTGGCGGAGGAGTATCTGACGAAGACGGGGTTGACTATTTGTAAAGGCCCCTGAGCCAATAATGGATGGTACGGTACGGGGTTAGTACTCATACAAACGTTTTTACCTTTCTGAGTCAGACTTTTATCAGTTTCAAACCAATGAGACACCAGTTTCTCAGCTTGAAAAATTCTATTCAAGAGTCTGGAGAAACCAGTCCTCGATTATGTTTCTTGTTTGACTTATCCAAATGGTACATTGCCAAGGATTTTCTTTAACACATTTCCTCGCCACAATGCCAGCAGAGGCGGGAAGTAGGGGTATTTGAAAACGTCTTCATGCTCATAATAGAGAAGCCCCCCAAAGCTTATAAATACTATTTCACCAACTGCATTTCTACTGACATCATACAATACCAGGGATATATTTGTACATACAAGGAACTGCATGGATAATAATTCAACCGTTGGTGTATTTTTTCTTTACACTTTAGATGTATGTCTATTTCTAGCAAATTTTCCCTTTTCATTAAATTTCGCTAAATTTTTGAGAGGGTCTACAGGGTGCTAAGCCTCTCCAGTCCCCAAACCTTTAGCTTTTGCAAGCTATGCAACTGACCTGTGATATTTTACAAGATGTATCAAGTATTTTAGATAACCCACGTTAATGAAGACCCTCTGTGATATATTTTGATTTCAGAGGTATCTAGTTAGACTTTGCCATACAAGAAGCTAGAAGAATAGATGGACAAAGTCTATCTATTGAAAAGCGAGATGAAAAGGGAAAAAGTCGTCAAGAAATCCCTTTTCAGTTTTTAGATACGTTAGCATCTCTAGCATCGATTGTCATCACTGGATGACTAACGAAATGTTAGTTAGGTTTTCAGCTCAGTGTTGCCATTTAGATGTTGTTGTTTTTTAAATCTCAATCTAGATGTTTTTGGTCGCGTCTTTATGCTACGATGTGCTATCTAGATGATTTTCAATAAAATAAGTAATATTTTATATAATTTATTGCAATAAAAAGTAATGTATTCAATAAATTAGGTAATATTTTAATACAATAGATGTTGAAATCACAATCGATTCAGCGATAATATAAAATATACTTACTAGAGAGTCTAAATGCTTCTAGGTGTTTTACGATGTTTTTGATTAAATTTTAAATGTAAAGAAAACAGCAAATCTGTACTTGGTGGATCTTCATTCAAGAAAAAACTCTCACATCAATGATCTGACTTTCAGACTTGTTCTCAGCTATAAGCCCTTAAAATCTTCCATAGTTTTTTTTAATGATTCCTTATAGAAAGGATCGTATGTTCGAGAGACAGACATACAGAACTGTCGTACTTTTGAGTAGCCCTAATGTCCTTGAAAATTTTGTATAACCTGTATAGTATCTTCAGAAATAAATGGAAATCTAACAAATTTGTATCATAAGAATATTTCATTTGGATGTCCAAAGTAATTTAACACAGACATTATCTTTAACTCAATCGTAGTAATTTCAGAAAAGAAAAAGGAAATATGGCTTAGACAGTAATAAAGGCACTATTCGTTAGTATTTGATTGCGCACACTTTGGTAGTGATGATCGCCTTCGAACGTTTCTGATAGCAATCTGTAAGCTTTTGCACCTGTCACCAGGTAGAATCTCCTAATTTCCCATTGTAATTTGTCCAAGCTCTTGGATGTTTGCAGGATCCTTATGATGTATGGTAAGTGTTGAAATCATGACTCCATATTTCCACTCTCTCCTAAAGATTTCAATGGAATTGAGATTAGGAGTCATTGCTGGCCAATTTAAACCAGTCTTTCTCCACTTTCCCAACTATTCTTGAGTGCTTTTGGATATGTGCTTTCGTCATACTGAAGCACCCACAATCTTTGGACCAAACCTACCTTTCTTAAACTGGTTGGCACATTTTGCTAAAAAATCCCGGGATAATCCTTTGATTTCATGATCCCTTTGGTTTAATCAAGACCTTTAGTGCTAGAAGGAAATCCATAACATAACATTCATGTTTAACTTTTGGTTGAGCGTTCTTTTTCTAATAAGCTTCATTTGGTCATCGTTACCAAATCGCTAGGACGCATTGCCATAAAGTTCTGTTTTTAAGGATTGTGGTTTGTCCGATCATTATTTTGGCAAAAATCAATCATTCATTTCTATGTTTTTTTCTCCAAGCAATGTGTTCCTCCTTGGCTTTTTTCACCCGACCAAACAGATCATCATACCCTGTAACAATTGCATCAATGCTCGTGTCAAACTTTATGTCGATGAAGTTTAACTGACAGATACACAAACCTTATTTTATCTTAATAAATAAACGTTTATAATGCAAAAATACAATCTTTTATTTACTATGTATGCATTACAAATGTTGCATCATTCAGGAGTGATGTTGACCCTGCAGCAGTCAGGCTTGTATTATAATCTATTCACTTTTATAGCATTAGTTGAACAACCGTGGCCACTGATAGTTCTATCTCATTTCAAATATACGTTTTGTGTGTACCAGCGTTCGCGATCATATCGTTTTTTCTACAGACTTGAAAATTGGCATTCGCACTCAACTGAACTCCTTCTAAAAATGTGTTTTGGGATTTTGGGGGAAAAGATATTTTGATCTTTTGGGGTCACATTTTGACTGGCTTATTGATAACATTTAGATCCTGGTAAGAAACATCAGTGATGTCATAAATAGAATTTATTCTGATTATATATATTTTACGATGGATTTTTTCTCTGCATGACCTCAAATTTTGACGCTAGGGTTATTCAATTATTGACTGTAATGGCTAGTTTCTGCTGTTTCTTGATCAGCAGGTTTCTTATATTTTCTTCCTCATTGATCAACCCATACACTGTCATATATATATATATATATATATATATATATATATATATATATATATATATATATATATATATATATATAGAGAGAGAGAGAGAGAGAGATAGATAGATAGATAGATAGATAGATAGATAGATATTGTGTGGACTGACATGGGTGTATATATACATGTATATAAAAAACGTAAAATATCTATAAAAAAAAAAGAATAATCCTGTATCCGTCCCCAAATTCAACCGCCACTTCCTGCAAAATTCGATTGAACTTCACTGAAAACTTTTAGAGATATCGTGTGGACAGGCATACAGAAAGATGTGATCGTATACAAATACCTCTCCTACTTCGTTAGCCGTGGTAATAGCAATAATCATGACTCGTCATCACAGTTGATAATTGACCAACCGTATCGTCAAAATTTGAAGTCATGTAAAAATTTTCAATCGGAGAATAAATAACGTCAGAATAAATTCTATTTCTGACATCAATGACGTCTTAAATTGGAAAACATCTGAAATAGGGTTTTAAAAAATCCAGTAACATCTAGATTCTGAATCTATATGTCATTATTAAATTCGTTAAGATAAGGCTCCTAAAGAGTCAATGCATTTTTTTCCTAAAAAACAAATAAAACAAACAAACATTTTAGAAGGGTTCTAGTGGTGTACTGATGCCAATTTTCAAGTCAGTAGACAAAATGGTATAACCAGGAGCGCTGGTACACATAAACAAACACACAAAATACACAGGGACGCACGCATAGATAAAGGATAAAACCTTTCGCCCCTTTTGGTGGCTACGGTTGTTGAATGATAATGGTAAAGAAAAGTAAAAGAACAAATGTGGGATTTTTGAAAGTTTTATTCTGTCACTTGACAATCTCCAATCGATGATAGTAAAAAAAGGCTTTACTTCATTTAAGTATCCTCTCCAAAGTATTGCATTAAGAACCCTGAATATCTAACTTCTTTTTTGTGCCTATAAATTATTTTGTAATTCGGTCTCTATTTTTCGTTATATTTCTGATGCAAGACTCTTCAAATCCAAAGGAGTTAGTTCCATCTTCTTTTCAATAAATTAATTATTTTTGTTTTACAAATTAAGTCTCAGTGGTCACAAATATTGAATTATATTATAACAAGTTAATACCCGTTAAATCTTCTTGAAGAAAAATAAATAGCCATCTGAAATAATACGAAAAATAGCGTCCAAAATTCAATACAATTTATTCAATCTATTATAAAACTAGTTGATATCTGTCAGGACGTCCGAAACACAAATGAATAATCACTGCATTTGAAAATAACGAAAAATTGTGTCCAAAATGCAAAATAATTTCTTAGTTACAAAAATATAAGGCAGGTATTTCAGGGGTTGGAATGCGATATTTTAAAGAAAGATACTAAACTGACCCCCCCCCCATCTGTTATTCGTAATTCATAAACATAAATCGATAATGTAAGTTGTTGCCGAATCAATTAATTCTTCGTGAGATATGCTCATCAATTTATGGGTGAAAACCAGACATGAATATATTGTTACTTGAGTTCTTTATATTGTTCGTGCATTAAAACATCAAAATTATATTTATATAGATAAATGAGATAAATGGGACAAAAAGGATCACCAGATTTATTACTGCACCATATTTTATACATAAAAGGTTGATACGTACAAAAGTTTCAAGCAGGAATTCGACAACTTATCTCCCTAGAATTTCGCTCTTTAAAAAAACCTTTTGCATCGATTGCTCATTGATTTATTGGTCAGTCATTTACTTCCACAATCACTTCCGTCTTATCGATTCACAGGTAACAACAACACCAACAACAACACCAACAACACAACAACAAAATTTAAGGATACGTTTGGGGTCGAAATTGTTCATAATATCATTTTTTTTCTATTTTCATTCTTTGTCGCTTCAAATCATTTGAAAATGATAAGTGTGTCTGGATATTGGAAGAATTTTACATACGATTTCGAAAATGTTCGAATTATTTCAAGTGTTAAAAACAGTCTCTGTAAAAAGAAATTTTATGTTCATATTACAAATAAAACTCTCCAAGAAGAGTAATATTTTACTTTTCTCTCCGTAGTTTATTGTATTAGACCAAAGTAAGCCCTTTTCACGGAACTATTTAGACAGATTAAACTTCAGTTAAATCGGAATTTATCTTTAAACAGATTTATCTTCCCTAATTGTAAAAATCATGCCTGTCCAATTATTACGAGTATACTGAATTATCAACATAATTAAAAGGGTGGATATTTCATATTATAATCACGCAAAAAAAGCTATCCGCCAAAATCCTGGATGAAAGGTTCTTTTTGAAAAATTCCGTTTCGTACGCAAGAATTGACATCCAATGAAAAGGTGGTCTATGGTTATTCTAAAAAAAGTTTTAGCTGCTCAAGTAATAGTTCTTAGGCATTGATTATTATCTATTTTGAGCATACCAGCAATTATAATTTGGTATTTTGATTTGATTATATGTAAGATGAAGATTTTTTTTATTGGTTATTTCGATTAATTTGATATTGATTTGCATATCATATCTTTTTTCTCTACTACTGAAATTTGTTTTAAACTAATATAACAAGAATGATCAATCAAATCTAGTGATGTGATGAGAAAATATTTAACGGGTATATTTCATATATATATATATATATATATATATATATATATATATATATATATATATATATATATTTGTATATATATATATATATATATATATATATATATATATATATATATATATATATACCTTCTTTTTTTCACGATTGTTTAATGGTAGCTTTTGGCGTATACGGCATCTTGGTATTGAGACTATCACAGAATTCTGTGTTTGAGTTTGGAGGCAATGATTATTTCTCCCTTCTAGCGGTAATCATCAATAAAAAGGAATTCGGTGATCTTTCGTGTTATGCTGGTAACTTGAAAGAAAAAACCCAAAACAGGGGAAGCAAGCTGTCAAAATAACGGATGGCTCAAATAAACCAACAAAGTTTATTTCCTTTATATAAAGATACTTAAAATAAAACGATGATTATATCGCTTCAATCAGGCATGTAAGCTGAATGGGATGTATTTGCCACAAACGATTACGTTTTTCTGCTGAGAAAATTGAAAGCAGAAGCTAAAATTGAAGCTTTGATTAAGTGTTAAAATGTATTTTTCATTGATCTTCTATTCAGCTTGACATTTTTGGTGTAGTTTAGTAGAGCAACGATGGAACTATCTATTTTTCATCAAATCATCTTCATCTAATGATTAAATCATTTTTGGTCGATTTTCAACTATGGAGTGTATATCATCACGCAATGTCCCGTAAAAATTGATTTTTTTGCTGATTAAAATAATCATTGGTTTCATAACAGTTCAATTCTAACCAATGACAATTGTTTTTATTCACTTTTTAAACGAAAAATGGACAAGAAAAAACGTTTAAGGAAAAATGTTTTAAAAATTTTAATCACGTTTTCAAAATAGGCTGTCGATTTCCCGGTGAAAATTTTCGTGCACACCTAATAAAAGGAAGGGGTGTTTTTTTTCTTCTTTAGTTAAGGGATTCAAAATAATATAAAAAGGCATGTGACTACCGTAACAGTCACAATAATGACCAAATTCATGGCAAACTTTCCAGTACAACTTCGATCTGCGGCTGCTGTTTCAACCGGCCTTTCGGTAAAGTTTTCAAGTCTGGTTGTTCCTTTTGCTGTTGGTCTAGCTGTTTCAATTTTCCTTGTATTTGTTTTAGTAGTGCTTTGTTTCCAAATCCCGGATGTGGGCGTCAAGTCAACCTGTTTACATAATACATCCTTGTCTACATTCTCCAAAACAACCAATTTTTGCTTTGGTCCCAGACATTTGTTCCTACCCAAGAAGTATTTAAGTGGTGAATCATCTTCCCACATCCAGACCAGACTGCATGAGCACTGAAATGTATTTGAGTGGAAAGAGTTTGGTACGATGGAATCTTGAATGAGAAATCTTTGGATCTTGTTCAAATAAATATTAATTGGGAATCTGGTTCTGAATGCATTCTTCTGCACCGTAGAGATCCGATTGTGGTAAAAAGCCGCAGTCTTGTGAAGTTTTGCAGACTTAAATACGCCTGTTTCTAATGTCGTGATGTTGTTATTGTAAATATTTAAAGATTCGGTTGTTAATCCTTCAAATAAGGAAGTTGGCATGACGTCAAATGCTGAATTATATATAGAGACTGAGGTACTTGTTGAATTAGAAAAGATTCTGGGTTCCAAATGTTTTATTTTGGCATTATAAAAAGAGATCGAATCAACCGTGAGGTTATTGAAGGCGGACGATTCAATCTTAGAAATTTGAATTTGGTTGATGCTCAGGCTATTCAATGTACTTCCTTCTGGCAGAACGAAAGCATTTTCAGGAATGGTTGGAATCTTCCCTCGGATGCTTACTGTCTTGATAAATCTTGGTGGGAGGGACATTGGGAAGGTAGGATTTTGGCAATCTAGAAGGTCCCGCAGGCAGTAACAACCCTGTGGACAGGAAGCAGCAGGAACCATCAAATGATGAAGAAGCAGAGATAACACTAAGAAATTCAATGGCAAACATCGAATGCTGGGCTTCATTTTGAATCTGAAAATGCAATAAAATGAAAGTCATTCTTGAAATTCAAATATTATTGTTGTAGGATGAATGCAATTTTCGAAAAGTAAATGTAATTTTGCATGATAATTCTAGAAGGATATATATGATAAGAGAAAAATAAATGTAATTTTCGATAGATAAATGTGATCTTTGAAAGATAAAAATAATTTTCAAAATGTAAATATAATACTCGAAATACAGATATAATTTTCGAAGGATGAATGTAATTTCAAGAGATAGATATAATTCTAGAAAGAAACGTAGAAACAATATGCAACTTTCTTTCGAACCATCCTAAAGAAATATCGGTTAATATTTTGGTTGTGGCTACCACTGACATCTATTCTATTATTATTGAAACTAATTTTCGAAAGATAAATGTAATTTTCGAAAGATAAATGTAATTTTCGAAAGATAAATGTAATTTTCGAAAAGTAAATGAGATTTTGATTGATAGTTCTCAGAAGACAAATATAATTCGTGAAAGATAAGAGTAGTTTTCAAAATATAAATATAATCCTTGAAATATAAATGTAATTTTTGAAAGATGAATGTAATTTTTGAAAGCTGGATGTAATTCTCTAGAAATAAATGTAACTTTCGAAAAATGAATACAATTCTCGAAAGGAAGGTAGATGCAATATGCAACTTTCTTTTGGGCTATTCTAAAGAAATATAGGTTATTATTTTGGATGGGTATGGTAGTGGGCGTTGGCTTGCATTATTGAGCGTAGTGTAGAGTATCACTCTTCTCCTCGGAACTGACAGTTAGATCCTTCCATTGCCAAAGAAAGGTAACGAAATCATGAAATTGGACTCATGGATATAGATAGAAGTTATAAAGTTATTCATAATGAATAATTTTAAACTAGTATGTATAGATATAAGTAATCACATCAATGTGTGTTCTTTGTCAGACAACAAATCTTTAAAAAGTTAATCTTGAATTGCAGAAAGGCGACCAACTTCCATATCCCTGAGATAGAACTACTCTCGACTTTTTAGAACCCTTTTTAGTATTAGAAAAGCTATACATCAACTTATATAGCGTATTTGTGGTGCGTAATGTTAACTTTGGACTTAGAATGCACCAGCAAGTCCAACTGATGTTTTGATTGTTATAATGATTGGATAAACTCGCCATCACAGTCAATAATTGAACAACCGTTGCGTCAAAATTTGGAGTCATAGGAAAACACCCATCCCTGCAGGGTCATTGGTTCCAAAAGTCCCAGCCACATCACTTGCCTTGGGTGGAAGTGATGTGCTCCAACACCGACAGCCCAAACAAAATCAAAAAACCATCACCAAAAGAACAACATTACACATTGGCACCTACAACATCAGAACACTCTCAATAGACATGCGCCTAACCGATCTAGAGAATGAAATAAAAAACATAAAATGGGACATTATCGGCATTAGAGAAATGAGAAGATCCGGAAAAGGGGCTGATAGGACTAAAGAACAAATATCTTCTTCACAACTCCGGGAAAGAGAAAGTAAAACAAAGTGGAGTAGCTTCCTCGTCAATAAGGACCTCAAAGACAACTTGGTAGGCATCAAAGTTGTCTCGGACCGTATAGCCAGTGTCACAATAGAATTCACAAAGAGGTACAAACTGAATATCATCCAAGTCTATGTTCCAACTTCGCAATCAACCAAAGAGAAAAAAGACAACTTCTACGATGACTTGAAATCCCTACTACGAGATACTGCAAAACAATTCAACGTCATAATGGGATACTTAAACGCACTCATAGGACAAGGAAATGAACGTTGCGTTGATGAGTTTAGATATAAAGTACAGAACGAGAGAGGTGAAGATCTTGTAAACTTCGCAACTGCGAACGGTTTCAAAATCATGAATACCTTCTTCAAGAAAAATCCCAATAGGAAATGGACTTGGATGAGTCCCAACTAGGAAAGCAAGAACGAAATAGACTACATCCTAACGGACAAAAGCGACAACGTCAAGGATCAAATGAGAAAAGCACTAGATGAAAACTAACCACGGGAGCAAGCTGGTTTTAGAAAAAACCACTCGACCGTGGACCATATCCATTCAATAAATCAGCAGAAAGAAAAAGCAGAAGAATACAAAATGCCACTGGCTGTAGCACTTATAGACTTCAAGAAAGCCTTCGACTCACTGGATATTCCCATAATTATGAAGGCTATCATTTCACTAGGTGCAGACCTTGTGTACGTCAGAGTACTGCAGTATATAAGAAATCACACAGGCTAAAGACTCAGAACCCTTTCAGCTCCAAAAAGGGGTAAGACAAGGTGACATCATCTCACCAAAACTCTTCACAGCCTGCCCTGAGATCTTCAGAAATTTAGACTGGGAAAATGAAGGAAACAAAATAGACGGCGAATATCTGAGCAACCATGAATTTGCAGACGGCATCACCTTTTTTTGCAGAGAACCTACATGGCCTCCAATTGATGCTAGATGAACTAAATGAAGGAAGCAAGAAAATCGGCCAACACATCAACTTCAGAAAAACGAGGGTTGTGTGTAAAAGTCACGTTCAATAAGAACACAACGATCAAAATCAGAGATTCAAAACTGGAGAAAGTAGACCACTAAATCTTCCGGGGACAACGCATCTCCGTGAAATGCTTAAAAGAAGAAGAAATCAAGCGAAGAATCAGCTTAGGATGGCCTTTGGCAGAACAAATCTAACCTTCAAAAGTCAGATCTCATTAGTCCTGAAAAGAAAGGAATACAACCAATGCATTCTCCCGATAGTCACATATGGAGCTGAAACATGGAACTTCTCTAAAAGATTGACCCTCATACTGGAAACCATGCAACGTGC
>OY735205.1:69312270-69342270 GCA_963457665.1 Thysanoteuthis rhombus | reverse complement strand
AATAAAATGAACTGTGTGACATTTTCTGCTTGTTCCTCTGTTCATAACTTCCGCTAGAGCACGCAGATACTACACTTTGATCCTTAACAGGAAACGACATCCTGATCCTTGGGAGAAGTGCCGTTGAATAACCCCGTCATTTTCTGACTTGTAAGGGACATCGAAGAGATTCGGAGCGGTAGGCACAACTTTCCGGAAAGGGCATTTAACGGCATATATTTTCATCTAAGGAGCTGGGAGTGGTTCCCACGGGTTCCCCGTGTATCCACAAAGGCATTAAAATCATAATGACGCTTAAAACCGAAAACAGGAAATTATTGCTGTATCTTTGATGTGAAAAGAACAGATACTACACTTTGATCCGTATTTACTCGCTTCTGCACAAGAGCAAGATGTGACACAAGGTCGTTTTTAATGTGGGGTTTCCAGTTATGGATGGTCTGCAAAAATTGCTCCAGTCCCCCAAACTAGCCCCCCAAAAGTTGCCAGGGCAAGTCAGACCCATGCCTGTTAGTACCCCTCCTCTGGGGCGTACTGCTCTCCCGAGACTGGGCCGAGTAATCTTTCGAGGCCAAAGGAAGAATTCTAGGCCACTTGCGTTAGCATCATCAGCTACGGTATTGCGCCGGTACAAAGCCAAAGCGGGTTATGCGAATAGATGTTACTCTTTGATCTTGAGCTAAAATAGTGCGTGGTTGATGCTAAGATACACTTTCTTTTTTTTTTCATAGAAGGAACACAGCTTCCCTTGCCGTCTCCGTGTATCTAGCGCCACTGGCCTCGTACATAGACTTTGAAGAAACGTCCTTTTTAAACCATGAGATTTTCATGAGTCTTGCTCATTAATAATAAATATTTTTGATGTTTGAAATGGAAAAAAAATAACAAATACAGAACGATGATCACACGGAAATAACTCTGTAATTTCTGAACAAAAGTAAAGACAACTTGAGAGGAAAAAGGCGATAATTTTCCCACAGAGGAATATGCAAAAATACTCGCCAGATGTCGAATGTAAAATTATGTCTCTGAAAAAAAAACCCATACATACAATGAAAACAAGTCGCCTTAGTATTTTTACCCGCAATGAATGGAGACAGGACTATCAAAGCCTAAATCGCTTTCTTTCAGATCAAACTGAAAAAGGTTGAAAGTGTTGGGAAGAGAAGGGAAGAGAGAGAGTGGACGAAAAAAAGAAATATTCTTTCCTTTTCACATTACGTCATACAATTCTTTTTAGGGGGAATTATTTCTAGAAATGAAAAAATGTGACGTAAAAACGCGTCTGTGATTCAAAAAAAACATTTTCCAATCGTTTTTTTTATATCGTGTGCGTAGAGTTTTAGTGAAGACAGTTTGATATACACTTGGATATAAACGAAAATGTAGCAAGGCTCGAGAACACCAGTCAGTATTTATTTTCAGGGAGTTTTAAATTAATATCTCTTAACAGATTTTCAATATATAAAGAAAAATATTGGAAACAAATTGTTTTATTACAGAAACTAATGTTGACAAATGTTGTGTAAAAAAAAGCGTGGCAGGTTTTGAACAGTCTATACTCTTTCCTTTTAATGCAAATGAACTCCAATCCAAGTCTGGAGTTGATTTAGTGTTTCTATCAAAACAACAACAGCAAGAATCCTCACCTAAATTTCCAAGTCTGGAGTTGATTTTTCTTTTCTACAACAGCAATCATTTAATTTAGGCCTGTAAACACTTCACCGTTTGCCTGTCACATCATGTTAGACATTATCGATCAATAAAATTACCTTTTCCCTGCCACGATTTGAAATCACGACCAGGTGATCAATTGGCGACTCTCTAATGTAACTCTAAAAATCGATCTTAGAAATACGCAAGGGCTTATTTCATTCTAAAAATAAATACATTCATGTATAAAAAATGTATTTTTAAAAAAAAGTATATATTATATACACAGCACAAAAGTTGCAATAATCATTTTCCATCGGAAAAGAAGCAGGAATGGAGATTAATATTGCTGTAGCCAGGCTCGTAAACTGATCAAATTCTAATGATTTTAATCAAGTGCTGTAGTCATTGGGTTTGTTTGATCATTCGCCATTTTCTAATTTTATTTCATTTCAAATGTCCCTGTGGCTATTTATTTATATTTGTGTGTATTCACTGTGGGAAAGTTATCGCCCTTTTCCCACCCTTCCATAATACTTCAGTGAAGTTCATTGAGAACCTTTTGAGATAGTGTATTATATGGATATATAGCTAAGATGCATGGGAGGGAAAAATTCTATATCCGTCCCGAAATTCAATTACTCTTTCAGTAGCCCATTGCCCACTCTTCCATAAAATTTAATAGAAAATTATGGAGAACTTTTCGAGATATTTTGTGGATTATTAGATATGGTGTGGATATATAGCTAAGATATAGGGAAGGGGATTTTTTTTTCAATCTCAAATTCAAATTCAATTACCCCCCCCCCCCATCAAAATAAGATAAAATGTCGTTGAGAACTTTCTGAGTTATTGTGTTGGGTGGATATATATCTACGATGCAATCCACCTCAAAAATTGATCCCCTATTTTGCAGCCCATCAACTTCAATCCTTCCGGAAAAAAATCATTGTAATTCATTGAGAACTTCTGGAGATTGTGTGGACAAACAGAGAGACGACCAGACATGAGTTAAAGCATTGAAAAGAAAAAACTGGCTCAATTCAGGCTCACCACGGCCACAATGTGAGTCCTAAGCAATAGACTATCGCAGCTAAAAGTCACTGCTGTAAATGTTCGCTTCATTTCCTCCTTAAAGATCAAAATATTGAAATTAATTGAGAACTTCTGGAGATATTGTGTAGTTAGAACATATAGCTACGATTCTGGGTGAGGCAACCGTGCATGGATTTTCCCCATGATTTAATCGCTGCTTCAGTAATCCATTGTCCACCCTTCCATAAAATGCCTTTGAAATAGAGAACATTCAGCTACATTATGTGGCACGAATATATAGCTACGATACGTAGGAGGAGAGGTCCTGGATCCACCCCCAAATTGTATTAATTCTCTTGTAACCCATGGTCCAGCCTTCGAAAAAAATTAATTGAAATTCATTGAGAACTGTTGGAGATATAGCGTGAACTAACAGACCGACGGACGGACACGAGAGAATACATATACCTCTCCCAACTTTGTTAATAGAGGTGAATAATTCCGAACCCCTAGGAAATGGTTTGATAAGAACTTGAAAGATACAGGTCTGGTTAGTCACCCAATAGAAACCATCACGTGACCAATGCCTTTTGACAAAATTTGAGGAAAAAGGTGATCAATGCATAACCTACTTCTCTTGCATTTTGTTTGACTTGGATCACTCAAAAAAGTCACAATTGCGAAAAGAAAACAAACAAGCGTGAATGCTATCGGACACAAACTAAGTGGTCAATGTAGCATGAACTTCCATTACAAATTGCACCCCCACTAAAAACCCATTTAAGCAGGGGATTTTAAAAGTTTTATTTTTTTCAGCCCCCCAACTCCATTGGTGTGGCTTGTACTCGTGACATACATTCACACACATACATACGTCCATAGCTAGCCAACCAACCAACCAGCAAGCATGCCAGTCAGTCGGACCAACTTGAAAACTGAAGAAACCTATGTTGACAGTTTTAATGACAGTTTTGGTTGACGGTTTCAGATATTCTCTCAAATAGAATGTAATTTCATCAAACAAACTCGACATAATCCTGTCTGACATTCTTATCCTTTGTAAAGACCTCAGACCAAGGATGTCTCATCACTTGGTCACACTTGGCAGTTGCCCCGAGGCCCAGCGATTTTAAGGGCCTCGATATTCAATTTGAAAAAAAAAAAAAATTCAATGTGTTAGGGGTGAATGTGTTTGCAGAGTTCAGCTCTTTTTAGGTAATTTTCCATGACAGTTCGTATTGTATGTAGTTTCAATGTTCTATTTCTTATTGAGTATTATTCTTTAATCGCAGGAATGTTCGGGGCTTGCTTACGCTAAATCCTTCTTTAAGATTACCTCGAAGGAAAAGAAATCGTTAGTGATCAAATCCGCCGAATTACGAATCATTGGGTTTGGACCTAGCAGCATTCACGCTTGTTTCTTTAAAATTCAGACTTTTTAGTGATGACTGTCCAGCAAAATGCGAGAGGAGTCATTTATTCATTGATCACCTGTTAATTTCTTATCCGTGTGAAATTAATTTGTAAAGATGAAAATCCAAGACATTTTTGAGCTATTGTATCCAACAATTTGATTAAAGTAATTTCCAAGGTTCAAAATAAATATATCTAAAGCGTATATTACTTTTTAGTAAACCAAGTTATTAAAGTTTCAAAATGAAAAGTAACTTTTATACCACCCTATAAATGTATAAGATATTCATGTTTAATCTAAGCGAACCCCCCCCCAGCTTTGATGATTTTACCATGTTAAAATGAAGAGAATATGTCCTTTAAGAAGGAAAAAAACACTCCCATTCCTAATATTTTCCTAGTCGAGTGTAATATTGAACTTATCCTCACGTAAAATACACACTGACACAAGAAGCGACGTTTGCACACACACACACACACACACACAAACACACACACATACATACACACACACACACACACACACACACACACACACACACGTGCGCAGATACATCAATATTATTAGGGAGCACAAAATTTATGAAAATGATGTTTCTTATTTTGAACTTACGCCAGTGTATATAAGATGCGTTCAGACACTGTAAAAACTTAGTGTTGACAATAGTTGGATTTTAATTATTTGTCATATTTCAAAGTCCTGTGTTCCTGATTGAGATGTTTTTTTTTGTTTTTTGTTTAATTTTTCAAATTCGAGTATGACTCCCAGGATTGAAAAATCAGATCTAAATTAGCAACCCTGCTTTTGGGAACTAGGTATACAGTAAGGCTGTACGTAGGATTTATGTTCAGGGGTCACAGAGGGGTCCATCAGCGAGGAGCAGAGTGAGCCCATGCAATTGGGGGTTGTGGGCACTGAGAACTCACGTGGATAATTAAAAAATAATTGTCCTTTTTTGGGATCTTTTTGAGACAGACAAAAACCCTGAAAATTGTAAAGTAGGTATACGCCGCACTTCCCTTTCGTTCACCGACCCCATTTTCAAAAGTACAGTAACTTTGTGATCTCAGAGAAGATTTACAAAATATGCTGCAACTTTTCCATGGGGTGAATATTCTGTTGACTCCCCCACCCCCGGCATACACTCATGATATTAACTAATAGACAATCATATGCCTGAATTACAGGATATGTTAAAATCAATATCAGCAGTATATACTTGTGTATAGATTGAGTTTTGAAGACTTTTGGGGGCAAAAATTCTGAGTTGATCTATACACGAGTAATAATTTTTGAAATTCATACATGGGGAGGACTACATTTAGTTTCAAAAAACATACTATAAATCCATGATTTTGTGACCCTAAATCAAAGGTCGACCTATACACAAGATTGTCTTATACATGAATATATACATTATTTTGATGAAATCATCTAATCATACCCGAAATACGTAAGAAACATTGCTTTGATAGTCTTGACAGGAAAATAAAAATAGGGTCAGAGACAAAAAGGGTGGAGAAAGAAATGAAATGAAAACATATGGAAATAGTGATCCATGGATCAAAATTTCAGGGAGACAATGTTGGGTAGGTGGTCCCAATTGTAAATTGTAAAGTTTCACATTGTTACACAATCGATATTAAAAAAGGCGCAAAAATAAGAAAAAAAAATCAAGTGAATTCCTGGAAAAAAAAACAGTAAAAGTTAAACCTAAATATTTTTCATGGCTTTGAATAAATTCGATTGTTGGATTGTTTTTATTTCTGCGCCGTTTATAACATCGAGAGTACAAGGGTACGAAACATTTTTTTTCTCTTCAATTCGGACCACCTTCCGTACGATGGGCCATTTTTTTGTTTAAGAACAATGGAACGAGGCAATTTTTCTATTGATAACTCCACCTGCCAAGGCAATTTTTCAATAATTCAACCATTCTCTTTGTGCTTAAATGTGTGAAATGATATATACTCACTCGTTTGTCTCTGCGGTTTATGCCCAATAATTTGTGTAGAGAAAAGAGCCTTTCGTGACGGGTTTTACAAAAGACCTGGATGTCTCTGGCGATGATACAACATTGGCGAGACGACAATAGTTTCTAGTTCTTCTTTATGCTGATTAATAAAGAGTTGTTTGACGTGTCTCTTAATTTCGATACGGAAATAACTTGTTGTCCGTGAGAAGAATTGTTCAATATGCTCCCCATTCTCCTATCGAAAATAGAACGACTAGAAAGAAAAACAATGTCTGGTGAAGGTCACTCCTTTAAAGGGATAAGTTTCCTCTTTCATATTAATTTGTTTTGGTAAGGAGTGCCCAACTTATTGGCCTTGAACCAGCTCCAGACGTGGAGGAAACGATAGGAATAGTTCATATTTCTTTGTAAAATAAAAACAAATTCATTTCCTTGGATC
Organism: Thysanoteuthis rhombus; assembly: GCA_963457665.1. Classification (NCBI taxonomy): domain Eukaryota; kingdom Metazoa; phylum Mollusca; class Cephalopoda; order Oegopsida; family Thysanoteuthidae; genus Thysanoteuthis; species Thysanoteuthis major. Next base: position 69,335,754 of record OY735205.1, on the reverse strand, counting down.
TTAATATCAAATTCGTTGGATTAACCCTTTTAGAAATGAAATTGAGTGTATCAGTCGCTTATTTGAAATCGACTAATAGTTAACAAATCATCTGTATTCTCTTCGTAATTACCTCCCTCTTCCCTATCTACTAGTCCACAAGAATATTTCCAATGTTAAACCGGTCGTGGGATCAAAAAAGGTAGGGAACCACCACCACCACCATCATCATCATCATCATCATCATCATCGGTGATTATCAGGAGGATGCACCGATCGTAAACCCTTCCTTTCAGGACTAATGTTTTTTTTTTGTTCTTGAACGTTGAGCTTGCTCTATCGGAAGATTGCCAGCCTAGGACGATTCTTCGTTTGATTTCTTCTTTTTCGGGATTTCATAGAATTTTTTGTCCCAAGTAGATACAGTGGTCAGCTTTCTTTAGTTCTACACTCTCGATTTTGATCTTTGTTTTGTTGTCCTCAGCATAAGCGCATTGGATTATCTACAATGGATTCCAATTAAACGAGGTTTGACCTCTATGAGCGGCCATTCGAATTTGGATTTTCAAAGAAATGGGCGAACTATTATATACAATTGATTCTTTTCTTGCACAACTGGTCCTACTAAGCGGACATTCTTGTAACCGATATTCCATTTGCCGGAATACGATGTAAAGGAAAGCCTGGTACGGCTCGCAAAATACGTTTCAGGTAAAGAGCGTGCGGTAGGGGATGCTCGTTTTCTTATCGACATTATCAATCTCATTAATCTTTTTGTGTATAAATGAAATAATTTTAAGTGTTATAAAATTTCATCCTGCTGTTGATGCATGCAGTATTCAGTATCAGAATAATTTTTCGCAGGTTTTAGTTGAGTGTGTAGTTCCAAGATTTCTTGTACCTGCTCATAACTGCAGATAGCATCTGCAATGCTGACAAGGTATCTAAAAGGTGTAGAATAAAGTACAATAATGCTTTGCAAAACCGATCGGGTAAATCCTCCCAAGGAGGAGACCGACCTCTACACTACTCTAGATAATGCGAGCTCACCCTATTTAGTCCCCCTCTCCTCCCCGAACCCTCTAACTGGTCTTGATGTGAGCGACAAAATATGAATGAATTAATAAAGAACAATTAGAAAATCAGAATATCTGATGAATTGCAATCTTCTGTCTTGGTATGGGAGTCTGCAAAGGGGGACATTTGACCCCCGTCTCCCTACACCAGGCCTTCTCACCGACTCAACTGGAAAGTCATAGTCAATAAAGGATAACAGTGCAGTACAATTGTTTTATGTAACCCTAACTTGATATTTTTGTGTTGAATAGCCAAATAAAAAGAAGAACAGTTATGGTCAGCCACTCAACAAAAACCGTCACATAAACAACAAACATACCTAGTCAGCCAAACCCACTTTAGAACTTATGATGAAAGTTTTGATTGACGGTCTCTAATATCTAATAACACTGAATCAAAATTACAGTAAAAGATGGAGAGCCGTATTGAAAAATACTATCAATAATTTTCAAAGGGGACATCAACATTCAAAGGTTTTTTTCAGACGATTGAACTTGCAATTTGTGTAGTTTAGACAACGTTTCGGCCGATCCATTCGAGTGCAGTATTCAACCTGATGAGGCTTCTTTCCACTACTCAACTAGGTATGGAAATCCTACCCTGACAAGGAGAGATAAATATATCACCCGAATCAAACGTAATTAGTATTGCTACTGGAGGAAAACTCTGCTTACCACAATCACATTCGGAAAGTGCACCTGGAGTAGGTCGTAGAATGCTTTGGCGAAAATACTGAAAAATGATAACTTAGAAAGGCTTGCAGATAGACAATTCTATTAACAAGTCAAATGTGCAATAGCAATTGGGTCTGTGCTTGCGAAATGGTCATCAGTGTGAAAATCGAGTCTGAACTGTTCAGCGGTGGTTCAATAGTCTATGAGTATGGATACCAGTAATAAACTTCAAGAAACCCAGTGGCCCAGAAGCCTGCTCTTAATGATGAAGAATGATTGACAGCAGTGACTGACGCATCACGTTCTACGGTTCGAGCACTGTCTGGACACTTTGGGACGCCAAAACTAACCATATTACATCATCTCAAGACACTAAGAAAGGTTAAAAAGTTGAAAAATGGATTTCACATGATATAACAGTGGCCTGTTTTTACATTTCTCAGCTCACTGAATCTAAGCTTAGAGGATTGTGATATGACGTCTTGTAGCATCCTCTATATTCACCAGGCATTTCTCTTGTCGATTATCATCTTTTCAAGCATTTTGAACTCAATACCTGTGATAAAAGATTCAATGATAGGGAAGCTATAATTGGTACCTTTACACCTGCTAGACCTGCAAAATCTTTTTATTGAAATGGCATATCATTAGGGGATCATAGGAAAAGTTTATCGCTCTCAATTAAATATTTACTGTTTTTTCTAGATGTTTATATCACCTTTAATTTCACTGTTCTAAAAATGGCATTTCATATGTAACAACATAATAAGTGCTATCTCTATTACTCAATGAGTAGTGTGGATTTTACCAGAAAGTAAGTCTACAATTAGTGGTTGGTTGGAAATCTTGTAAGTTAAGTATAAAAAGACTAGAAGGCCAAATTATGTAACTTTGATTTTACTAGTAAACGGAATATACGATAGATTCGGAGATATTTGCCAAAATAAAAGTTGCCCAGACGAAAAATATAAAAATTAGAACCTAAAGTGTTTATAAGTGTTTGAATGGATATTTGATTTGGGGAATTAGAATTGTTACCAAAAAGCAGAAATAATTCTCATTCTCACAAAAATTCAATATTAGTATAACCATGAAGCAGAGGTCAGATTGCCAGACAGCATATTCGGAAAATATTAGACATCATTTTTCATAGGTGAGCGACAGCAGATGAAGTTCTCTGTCTGAGACGATAAACCGCACGCGTGGGTAAGACGCATAAGTAGACAATCCCCCCTTGGAAAAGTGGTGGTACGTGTGTGTTGTAGCATGTCTGATTGGTTGATTGTAACTGACATAATCATGTTTTACATCCTGAAATTGATAAGTTGCAGCGATGAGGTGGATCACTGCTTATATATATATATATATATATATATATATATATATATATATATATATATATACACACACACATATATATATATACACACACACACACATATATATATACACACATACACATACGTATATTTATACATATATATATACACACACACATACATATATTTATATATATACACACACACACACACACACACATACACACACACACACACACACACACACACACACACATATATATATATATATATATATATATATATATATATATATTATTGATTGAAATGGTGGGAGAAAGTGATCAATTGGGAATTTCGCCATTGCCGAAATTTAGAGATTCCCAATGAATGATCTCGAAATTATTCAGGCGAAGAGCCCATTTGACAAGCATCTGCAGTTACGTAAAGCCAAAAAAAACAAAAAAACAAACAAAAAACCGACAGGGGAACGAACGGAGACCGGAAGAGACCTTGAAAAATACGTACCCAGCGACCAATCCTAAAAACATATCTAAATCCCAAGAAGAAAGAAAGCAGAAGTTAGACCATCTCCACTCCGGTATTCTTCGTCGCTTGTACCAACTTCTTGTCTCACGTGACTACGAAGTGACATTTCAACCAACCGATTTCAAATTAGGAGTCGCATTGCTACCATCTGCGAAGGGTTAACCAAACTATTTGTACCATTGATACGTTTGGTATTGTTAATCATGAAACCAGCATCCGTTGTTTTTTTCTGCTTTTTCTTCAACTTTGTGACCTGGCACTTCGACGAACGACACCAGGGGACTTCTAAAAACATACAACGTGGGTGGAGAGGGCGTCCATTTTGAAGTGACCAGCCATCGGCGGTCGGTAGCGTTATATCTGTCTATGAGATGTATATCTGTGAGATTTCAGAACACAAGAGACACCCACTGAAGATCAGAGAGTACAATGCCGATACAAAACAACTAAGATGGAGAAATTTATCCAAACTTTCTTATATACGATGATTATGTTGTCTAAAAAAATCAGACAAGATCTCTCGCTTTCGCTAACCGATGCCTTATCACGCACGATCCGCCATTTTACAGTATGGCTGCAAAATATACACTTGTAAAAGATCAAGTTAAAGAAGAAACACAAAAAGGAGATAAGTAAAAGATCTAAAAAAGTAAGAGAGAGAGAGAGAGAGAGAGAGAGACAGACAGACAGACAGACAGACAGAGACAGAAAGAGAGAGAGGGGGCTAGAAATATAGAAGGTTTTTCCTGTAAAGTACATCATAATGATAGAACCAAATCTTTACTGCTACTGTCTTGGCTGGTAAGTATCAGGTTGTTCAGTGGTGTTTATCTTACATCGACATACCTACTTAAAACAAACACAACACTTTATAATACAAGAATTAGGGTTTTATCCATCGATACTTTCCTTATAGCCAAAACACATAACCCCACTCTGTCTCACCCTGCTGTGACAAAAGAACATCCCCAAACTAAACCTTTTCACATCCACCCATGAACCCCCCCCTACAAAACAACAAGAAAACCCATATATATATATATATATATATATATATATATATCACTTGTCTTCTGCCTAACACGTAAACAGCTACACATTTCTGGTACAGTTTTCTGTATCACTAATTGCAACTACAGCAAAAAGCAATATTTAAGATTTAAGATACTTGTTCCTTGAACACCTCGCTCCCACATTTTCAAATTACCACCATCATATCATTTGAAAAATAGTTCTTCCTTAAAAGGTTGTGGTAATTTTCGAATCCTCCAATCTTTTCAACAGTCAATGTTGACCGATCGGGTGAAAGCGTAAAGATTCTCGACGAGAAGAGTTCAAATCTCGGCTAAGACAGTTTGTGAGTAAGGCATGAATTCATAACTCCCCTTAGCTATGGGTGAGGCACTACCTACTCCAACCTTTTCAGCCTTGGATAGTAAACCCAGAAACCAAAAGATTTTTCCTTGGGTGAAAAGCTACTAAAATATCATTTGACCCAGGGTCGGTTCATTGTTGATTTGATTTGTTTCTACTGATGATGATGATGATGATGATGATGATGATGATGATGATGATGACACACAAGTGTTTTTGACCCAGGATCGGTTCAGCGTTGGTTTGATATGTTTCTATGGGAATACAAGAGTCTTTGCCCAGGGATCAGTTCAGTATTGGTTGAATGTGTTTTATAAAGGGACACAAGGGTCTTTTGGATCGGTTGAGTGTTGATTGAATGTATTTTTACGGGAATACAACAGTCTTTGCTCTGGGATTGGTTTTCTGTTTTTCCAGTTCAGTGTTGGTTCAAGATGTTTCTGGAGAAGAGTTTGGGCCCCAGAATCAGTTTCTGATTGTACGGTTCATTGTTGGTTGAATATGTTTCTACAAGGAGACAAAAATCTTTTACCTAGGGTTGGTTCCTGTTTGAACGGTTCGATGTTGGTTCAATATTTTTCTACTAGGAGAAAAGGTCTTTAACCCAGAATTAGTCAATGTTTGTACGGTTCAGTATTAGATCAAAATGTCTTAAAGATATGAATATCCTAGAAGAAAACAACTTTTTCATATTCACTCATTAACCTTTTCAAGAGTTTATTCACTCCCAGAAACCTTTATACTACAGGCATTGATGACATTATTACTTTTGTTATACAAAATACCTCAAATCAAATGAAATCTTCTTTGATTTAACAGGCGTTCCATTACTTGTTATTTCTCTTCATTTCAAACTTCTGTCGTTATAAAAATGCAATTTCTTTGTGGGGAACCAAATCATTACAGGAGAGTAGTTGGCCGAAGAGCTCAGTCACTCATAATGGAAGTACAGTGTTATTTTGCCTTCTGTTTAGATTTAAAGTGGCCAGATCCAATTACCATAAATTATCAAACATCGTCTGCTTGTTTGAAGTTGGAATATATATAGTACTGCGATTCATGTCTAAATTTCATCAAACAAAAGTTGTTTTTTTTAATCATTTTTCATTCATTCATTTCTTGACGCTTGCAGCCAAGCCAGTCAGAGGGTTGAAGCAGGTAGTGGAGGGTGATTTTGGTTCGGGTTATACAGTGTGGCTTCAATATATACTTATGAAAAAAAATCAGACAAAAAAGAGAACAGCAAAGAAATCACACTACCCAAGTCTTTGTGGGGCCCTGAGTTGAATTTGATTAGGGGACCCACCATCAATTTTGTCTGGGGTCAGTTCTAGCAAAAATGGAAATGAAAAATGGATCAAAAACGCTAGAAGAGAGAGAGAGAGAGAGAGAGAGAGAGAGAGAGAGAGAGAGTGAGAGAGAGAGGGGGGCTTGATTGAAGAACATTGGAGGTGTTGTCATTACTTAAAGGTGAGACTTTTTAGAATCCCTTCCAACCCTGTCATTGAGTGTAAAAATATTTCTGACTATCTGCATGTCTGTTGATTCTTGAGAGAGAAGATTTTCAAAGCTAAAACTCATTATGACTTTTTTTATGATCTACCAGGGAACAGCTATAATTCCTTGTGAGAGAAGATTATCAAAGCTGAAACTTATAAAGACGTTTTTTATAATCTACCATGAGACAGCGTCTGTTGCTTTTTGCGAGGTATTTACTAAGTGGAAACTTATAAAGGGTCATTTGTGATCCATCATGTGATAGTCAAGACAATCAATTGGAAGTGACAGACAGTGTGGATTTTCTTCGCGGCTTTGACAGCTAGGGAAACGCAAATTTAGTCAAGATCTTTGCGTTCATTTTCTTGAAAGATAATTTCTTACCACGTAAAGAGAGAGAGAGAGAGAGAGAGAGAGAGAGAGAGAGAGAGAGAGAGAGAGAGTATTTCCCTGTGTAATACATCATGGTGGTGGTAACAGATTTTTGCTACTACCATCTTGGTTGATAAGTAGTTATGTGAGAGTGGTTCACCCACTACCTCACTCACTTATTGTGACAGGACAGTAAAATGATATTTCGTCGCAATATCTTGCGGCAGGACAGTATGCAGAGTGTTGAGTTCATGTCTGTCTCATCCGATCCAGTTTTCCGTTTTGGTGACAGTCGGCACCTGCACATTCGTATATGGCATTTTGTCAAATAACTTTTGTTTAGGTTTGAAATGGCCGGACCTAACTTACATACTCATGAATCATTGTCTGCTTATTTAAAGTTGAAATAAATATAGTATTGTGATCATTGGGTGGATTTTGTTACACGAGGTGTTTTAATTATTGTGTGTAGGCAAGGTCGGTGCATAGGTTTCATACGTTAGAGGCAAGGCGAGACTGGAAATTTGCACCACCGGTTGTATTTCAACAACTATTTTACTTTACTTTTGACTGCACCCCAAGAAATTTTGCGCCATTAACAACCGCCTAGGTTCACCAAATGGATGGACCGGCTCTATATGCAATTCAGTTCAGGCTAATTTCCTCGTCTTTGTTGTTTTGTTCAATCACAGAGTTTCAAGCTGCGGACGTCTCCGTCTTTCCTTGGGGGTGGGTCTATTGTGTTCAGGAATTTCGAATCTTGCTCTGAAAAGGGAGGGACATGAACTACTCCTCTCTTGTACATCATGTCCGGTGCTTACACCTCTGTGTTCATGGGATTGTCTTCTTTTGACCTTTGTCCTGAATCTTTAACTTTCCCGTTGACTCGCTGGAATTTCACTAGTGTTCCATCTTTTGGGTCAGGTGGCCGGTCCTAAAGTCACCGGATCTGAAGTCTCAATGTAGATGGTACACTGCGTCACTTACGATACGTAACCGACTATAAAGTCACACTGAACAAATTTACGAGTATTTTGCTCTCATTCGAGAGCAAATCAAATGAAATAGATTAATCACAAAACAACCTTTATACATTCAAATTTATCCATAAAAACATAGCAGTACTTGATGAGTACAAATTAAATAGGAATATTGCTTATTTTATGCAAAAATATGGATCGGAAATGGATGTAAAAAAATATGATGATATGACGCCGTGTGGCGTAAAAAGAGAAAAAAATAACCCCCTTCTCCCACTCTCTATATAGTATCTTTCTATCTTTACCAACACTATGGACCGATTTAAAAGAGGAAAGGTGTCTATCTATGACTACACTCTCTTCGGTTCACTCAATTAATTCCTGACAAACGCTCTTAACCGATTTGGAAATTGGTCTTAAAAGAAAGTTTTTCCCCATTCAGAGAACCATCGACTATGGTCGCAGTTAAGAAAAAAATTCGAGCTAGTTTACAAATACACCACTTTCTTTTCAAAGCATGATTAATATTCATAAGTTAATGAACTAAATGAAGAGAGCAAGGAAGTCGGCCTACACATGAACTTCAGCAAGACGAAGATCATGTGCAACAACCACATTGGAGATAAAAACTCTAAGATCGAAATCGAGGACACAGAACTTGAGAAAGTAGACCACTACATCTACCTAGGGCAACGAATCTCCATGAGACCCTCAAAGGAAGAAGAAATCAAGCGGAGAATCACACTAGGATGGCAAGCCTTTGGCAGAGCTAGCTCAACCTTCAAAAATAATAAGATCCTATTGATCCTAAAGAGAAGAGTGTATAACCAATGCATCCTCCCAATAGTCACTTATGGAGCTGAAACATGGAATTTAACCAAGAGACAGACCCGTAAGCTGAGAACCATGTAACGTGCACATGAAAGAATAATGCTGGGCCTCACATGGAGAGACCACAAAACAGCACAGTACATCCGGAAGACAAGAGTTAGAGACATCATAGAATCCATAAAAAATCTTAAATGGCGGTGGGCTGGCCATGTTGCAAGAATGGCAGACAATCGATGGACACCACGACTCACAACGTGGATTCCCCGAGACCACATGCGCAACTGAGGCCGGCAAAATGTTAGATGGAGAGACGAGCTAGACAGGTTCAGGAAGTACTGGCTCCGTGACGCCCATGATAGAGAAGTGTGGCAAATCCTGGGGAAGGTCTATGTCCAACGACGGACGCTAAAAGACTGATGATGATTATGAATCACGAAACAATCTTTAATCATCCAATTTTACTAGTAAAGGAGGCGTGCAGTTGAATAACTGCATGCCAAAGCATTGCTCAGCTGGTTTACAAAATATTTTGTGACAGATCCCCAGGGTCATTTGATACAACTGCCTATCTGAGTGCATTGAAGCCAGGAATGGTGTGTTTGTCTGATAACATGTATTTCGTGTGGTAGTGGTAGCTGCTCATACATAACTACATCGAGGATGAAAAGAATAGTTTAAATTGTCTGAACAAAACTTAGTATCAACCATATTCACTTGAAAATAAAATTTGAGCAGTGTGTTCCAATCTTCACAGCACAGGTACAGAAAACTGTCCAATTCCTGTTTGGTTGGGCATATAATTTGCTATAAAAAAAATCGAGAAGAGGAAACAGTTAGGATCCGGTGAGCACAAATGAATCTAATACGATTTCTGGCTTCATCCCCTTATCCAACTCTTATCCCCCCTTAAAAAAAACCTGACACGAAACGCTAACCTAAATCGGCATATAACCACAAAATGAGTAAATACTATTTGCTAAAAAGGGGGATTATTTCGTTTTGTGTCCACATAACCTTCAACCATTGTCAGAATTGACTACGGGTGCTCAAAAGGGAACAGATTTGATTGCAAATGATCAAGCATTGATATAATAATTCAATAAATGTCCGTCTGTTAATACGTCTAACTGTATGTATTTGCCTATCGTAAAAAGAATACCACATAAGCACATGAAACTTTCTGTGAGTATTACTGGGGCCCTAGGACAAGATATGCAGGGCATCAATTCAAATTCATGCTAAATTGGACACACTTCTTTGTATCTGGCTTCTTTTAGCTGCCATCTGATTGGTGTTGAAAAACAGCTTATTTCCAGAGCGAGAGGGATTGGAAGTGTGAGAGAGCGAACACTGATTAGTCAAGAGAGGGACTGAGAGGGAGATTTTTTTCCGAGATCGTAAGAAAAAAATGAAGCCAGTTTCACAAAAAACACCCAACATAACATTATGAAATTTCCTGTCTATAAATGTGACAATGGAAAAACTTTTCAGAAAATCAGTTTTAGAAAATCAGCCCCCAAATATGCTGTTTTTTGGGGGGGGGGTTGATTTACAATTTTCGACGAAAGCTGGCTATATATGTATGATGCGTGCAGGTAGTACCAATGGAGCTAGAGGGCTGGAAAAACAAACATCTTAACAATATCATTATTATAAACGTGTTTTCTCTTTTCAAGATCTCCCACCCCTAAATAGGCTTTTTGCGCGCGGGGTCCAATTCGCAATATAAGTTTATTCTAAATTGGTCCTTTGAATGAAGCAAGCTAGAAAGTTGACCTCCACATGAAATTCAGCAAAACAAAAGTCATGTACAATAAACATGTTGGAGAAAAAGACACAACGAAAAGAATCGAATACGCAGAGCTGAAGAGAGAGGAGACTCTTACATCTTCTTAGGACAGCGAATCAATGAAGTCATCAAAATAAAAAGAAATCAAGCGAAGAATCACACTGGGTTGGCAAGCTTTCGGTAGAGCAAGCTCAGCTCTCAAGAACAAGAAAATCCCACTGGTCCTAAAAAAGAAGGATATACAACCAATGCATCCTCCGATAGTCACCGATGGAGCTGAAACATGGAACTTAACCAAACGATTGACCCTCAAACTAAGAACCATACAACACACACTTGAGAGAATCATGTCCAATCTCACGTTGAAAGATCATAAGACAGCACAGTATATCAGAGAAAAGACGGGAGCCCAGGACATCATAAAAACTGTTAGAAGACTCAAATGGCAATGGGCTGGACATGTTGCAAGAATGTCAGATAACTGCTGGAAATCACCACTCTCAACGTGGATCCCAACAGCTCAGGTTTGAGGCTTTGGCCGACAGAAAATAAGATGGTGCGACGAGCTAGATAAATTCAGAAAGTAATGGCTCTGCGATGCTCATTATAAAGAGATCTGGCGAATTTGAGGGGAAGTTCATGTCCAATAACGGTCGGTAACAAATTACTGATGATGATCACTCACCCTTATTTTTTGAAAATTTATTTTGAAGCTGGAGTTGATTCTATTTACCCACTGCGCGAACCAACAACGAAAACAATCCTCGCCTAATTTAAGGAAATTGACTCTTCACTATCAGTCTGTCCTGTCACGATAAACTGAACCGATATAACCAATTGATAAAGATATTTCATCCTTACACACAGACACAGCGAACTTGATTTTGGTTTGCTGTGTCTGTGTGTTTGCTCCAGGAGTCAGTTACTTGGTAGCTGCTGATCACATAGTCATACAAGTCTTCTTCTCTTTCCCTCTTCAATCAGCTTTTAAGTGAGGAAGGGAGAAAAATTATGTCTATCATCATCATCATCGGTCTTTTAACGTCCGTCATTGGACATAGACCTTCCCCAGGATTCGCCACAATTTCCTATCATGGGCATCGCGGAGCCAGTATTTCCTGAACCTGTGAATTTCATCTCTCCACCTTGTGCTCTGTCGGCCTCGGTTTCTTATGTGATCTCTGGGGATCCATGTTGTGAGACGTGATGTCCATCGGTTGTCTTTCATTCTTGCAACATGGCCTGCCCATTGCCATACTATGGGGTAAATAGATTAATAAACATATAATTTCGGTGACTATGATCATTACAAGTATCAATATCTATAATTTCTTATTTGTTACGTATAAAATACAAAAGTTGCCGTAATAATCTTCAGTCAGAAATAGATATAGGCGTGAAGTTTGGTCCCGCGGTAGCCAGAATAGTTAATTCGTTTTAATTACTTAGAAGGAGTCAGCTTTAATTAGTTTGATTCAGAGAAGAATACATTGTAGGCACTGTACGCATTAAATGACCATTAAAAATTAAATGTGATTGTGGGAATGTTATAGCTTTTTTGCTCTCGATTTTAACCTAGTTGGACAATAACAACTGCTAAGTATTTTACATATTAACTGAGCTTGGGTAGTTTTTATTTTATATATTCCATTTTCGAATTGTACTACAAGGTGTCATGGGGTAGGCGGTGACGGCGGTCAACGGCTTGTTGGTTCACCTGTGTGACGGGCAGGCCATGGGCTCTGAGAGTTTCAATGCTCCATCTTCGATTCAACTCCTGCGAGATTGTCTTCTTGTCTTTCCCTGAACGTCCGTTCCAGTCATATGAGCAATTATCTAGATTCACTTCTCGCTTGCCATGCCCGTTGAATCCTCTCTAGCTGATGGCTTATGAGTTGGTTTTCCTTTGTCAAATTCCAGTCCAAACTTGGAGTTGACTACCGTAACAAGAATAACCCTCACCAAATTTTGGGGAGTAGAAATTAACATCCTTCTACTGTGTTAGTCGTGTCTCTTGCCGACCGAGATAAATTGACCAAAGTCTGTACTTATCTGCCAAAATTTATGTTATAAATTCGCAAAGGCTTATTTCATTCTAATGAATAAATAAATTCATAAACCTAACAATTACCAACTGTTTGGTAGGTTGTCGCCTCGCCGACTGAGCTAAGCTGTCAAGTCTTACATATTACAAATTAACATACAGCTACGCTAGGGCTTAAATTTGATTCTTATAAATGAATACATTCATATAAAATTATACATTTTTTTAATAATATTTATTTATTGCATGGATAATACAAAAGTTGCAGTCATCATCTTCAGTCGGGTGAGAAATGGTTGTGGAGTCGATCACTGTAGCAGACAGGCTTATTTTACCCAATTCCTCTTAATTTAAAAGACTTCCAATCTTCTTGGGTCTTTGAGTTCAAATCTTGATTGATGATGTGTTGAAAATACGAGATTTGTCCCGGAACAATCCAGCCATTTTGATTATCTCGACAACCGGTTTCGCAGCCTTTCGGGAACTTACTGCTCTGGTATGAGCAGACACTATCCCGCAGGTTTACTCAACCCATAATGATGCATATTTGAGTGGGCTTGTGTTCTGTGTTGATATCGATTCCACGATTTCCGAGCAAGACATTCTTAACATTTTTTGCGAAGTTTTCTGGATTGCATTTTTTCTCGCAAAACGTCTCATCACCAAGGTCTTTCAGGCCCCACCTCAACAGTTTAGATTTGACTCCCTGCGATTTTTAACCTTATTCCAAAGAAATTTCAGATCGTGGACGAGATTAAGAAGAACGTGACGAGGCATTTGATGGTGATCTCCAAATAGACTGTTCCGAAAAGTGGAAGGGACGCTGGAATATGTTTGTGGGGTCCAAAAAGAAATACTTTGATAAGGTATAAGGCAACATATCTCCATATACACCTTACGTTATTAATACGTATTCAACAATAAAATACATATCAATTAAAGTTATGAAAATGTATGGAACTGAATTTTGAAAATTACAAGTTAATCAGTACATATGCACATACATACATAGCCTGCCAGCAAAACCAACTTGAAAGCTGATGGTTGCTGTTTTGGTGACTGTGGAGTTTGACCTTGAAGAAGCCAGTCTTGTCATATTTTCTTTCCCCCAAAACGGCATATTCTAAATGCACACATACGCATAAAACAAACAACTCCTTGAACGTACTAACCAGTGCAAATAAATTTTGTGCGTGAGTGTGAATTCAGAATCTACTGTCTTTGGGAAAGAAAATATGACAAGATTGGCTGCTTCAAGGTCAAACTCTGGTGCTTCAATGAATATTAAGTTTTGATACTATTTTCGCTTTTGTAAAAACAGTTTTTCTTTAACTTGAATTAAATTGCAAAAGAAAAATACATTCAACTGAAAGAATACCGACAAAACCAGTTTATCTGAAGAGAAATAGAAATTTAAGCGTATGACCTCCCGTTACAAAATTCACCTATGGTTAAAAAGCGCAAAACGTAATGGATGCCCAGTCTGGAAGGAATTAAACATTTCTTTAAAATATTAGTCATTTTTGTCATATCATTTACGTTTTTCGTCAAGTTTTTATCAATAATACCAATATATTTAAATCGAATAAATGTTCTTTTTTATACATAATTCATCTTATTTTATAAGATCTACGCATAGTTACCAGAAAACACCCTTACAAAGTTGTTATGTTGACCTAGTCGCGTTAATTGAATTATTAGTATCTGACTCCAATTAGATATCTAACTATCTAATCAATTTTTATGGACCGATTTGGTATGATTTCACGCGCGAACCTTTCTAGATGAAAACGAGGCAGTCACGACACTGACGTCGCAGATGTTTGTTTTGTTTTGTTTTGTTATATATTTTCATCAGCATTTCGCGCTAAATTAGTATTCCCTAGCATACACCCGTAAAAATGAAGGGGGTTTTCACGTGTGTATCGACTCTGAAGAACATAAAGCTAAATCATTTTGTAATTTATTTATCTAGGTAATTGATGATTGAAGTGTCTGGTAATTTCAACTTTTTCTTCACAACTTTAGTGTGATCGGACATAAAGTTTCAAGGCAAAATGTCATGTAAGAAAAAAGAGTAATAATAATAAAAAAAAAGGTAATAATATTGAATTTATCTAAAAATCAAATCGATAAAAGAAAAAAGTTATCGCATGTGTTTTGGATGACGGAAATATTTAATTATAGATCGAGACATCAAAGACTTGGTATGGATTAATTATACAAATATTTACATTCAGTATTATTTTCATCGGTTAACTCTTGCTAAATTATTATTGCTAAGATTTAATAAAGATATTCGAATCCGAATTAATGTAATTCATTTATAGTCTTCAAAACGTCAACAATTGTAATCTTACTATTCTGCATGAAGTTTAAAATCAGTAGAAGTATCTAACACGGAAAAGTAATTCTTTGAGGCTGGCTGTTGTCTGTTAAGAATGAAGAAAGCGTTAACTCTGTAGGTGAGAGAGGGAGAGAGAGAGGGAGAGAGAGAGGGAGAGAGAGAGAGGAGGAAGAAAGATAAGACCCTTTCTTTCAAAATAGGAAGGTAGCTGACCGGTTACTTATGCCGAATCAAAATAGTAAATGCAAGTGATAATGCATCGAGAAAGATGCATATAAAATGCGCATGCAATGAAACAAGATAAAGAATAAGATTTAAAAAAAAACAAAGAATTTATTTATTGAAATGTGTATAAAATATAATGATTCGATTGTAATTTTTGTAAGAAGAGAATGTGCCTTTAAAGCTGTTTTACTACTTGTTGGGATACTGTTGTTAATAGTTCAATGTATATATAAATACATAATATTCATATGTAGTTGAGAATGATCATATGCGTATGCACGAAGTAAGGATACCAAAGAGTTGGTTTGTATGTTAGTGTGTGTCTGAATGCGTACAAACGTAAGTGAAATCGTTGTTGTGCAAAATTGTTTGAATAACCTACATTCTGCTAAGCGCAGAATGAGATCTGAATCAGGATCGAATCGTGTGCGCCTATTTGAAGGAAGAGGGTAAAGGTAGGGGTGTGAGATGCAAAATGAATTATCTTCTAGGATGGTTTATATTAAAATCTTGACACTAATTATCTCTGATAAGAAAGTTGCTTTTTTCAGAATTTGCGTCTCGGACGAGGCTATTTTTTGAACACATATCTAGTTGTACTTAAAGATAAAGGTTTAGATAAAGGGTTTAGGAATATCTATATTGTGTGTTCAATCAAAATGTATCATCTCCTACTGGAAAATGTTGGTATATTCATGTGTGGTTTAATAAACTGATTAGAAAGGAAAATGTATGGTCAGGTAAACGTGTTATTCTTTTAAATGACCGGAGATCTGTTACGAAGTAAAAACGAAAGCTTATAGTTGTAGTCGTGAACAAACTCTTTTTGTAAACTAAACTGAACGTAATTGCTTATGATTTAGTGGGAAATGGGGACTAATTTATCTTTAAACTAATCCTATTTTGAATCATCATCATCATCATCATCATCATCATCATCATCATCATCATCATCATCATCATCATCAGCAGCAGCAGCAGCAGCAGCCGCCGCCTCTTAACGTCCACCGTTGGGCATAGACTTTCCCCAGGATTTGTCAAACTTCTCTATCATGGGCGTCGCAGAGCCGGTACTTTCTGGATTTGTCTAGCTCGTCTCTCCTTCTAATATCCTGTCGGCCTCGGTTGCACATGTGATCTCTAGGGATGTGCGGTGATGTTCATCGGTTGTCTACCATTCTTGCCACATGGCCAGCCTATTGCCATTAGAGTTTTTAATGGATTTTTTTTAATGGATATATTGTGCTGTCGTGTGGTCTCTCCATGTGAGGTTGAACATATTTCTTTCATGTGCATGTTGCATGGTTCTCAGTTTGCTGGTCAGTCTCTTGGTTAGGTTCAATGTTTCGGCTCCATAAGTGACTATTGGGAGAGTGCATTGGTTGTATACTCTACTTTCCAAGACTAATGAGATTTTCTTGTTTTTGAAAGTTGAGCTGGCTCTGCCAAACGCTTGCCACCCTAGTATGATTCTTTACTTGATTTTTTCTTTTGAGAGTTTCATGGAGAGTTGTTGTCCTAAGTAGATGTAGTGGTCAACTTTCTCCAGTTCGGCGTCTTTGATTTTGATCTTAATTGTTGCACCTGATCTTTGTCAAGCTGAAATTTATGTGAAGGCCGACTTTCTTGCTCTTTTCATCCAGCATTAATTGGAGGTTCTGTAGGTCCTCTGCGGAAAAGGGCACAATCGTCTGCAAGTCTGAGGTTGTTCAGATTTTTATCGTCTGTTTTCATTCCTTATATTTTAGTCTTCTGAAGATCATCTCAAAGCAGACCGCGAAGAGTTTGAATGAGCTGGTATCACCTTATCTTACCCCTTTTTGGAGCTGAAAGGACTCTGAATCTTTATGTAACCTGATAAAGGATCTGCTGTGATTGTATATATGTTGCAGCACTCTGACGTATACGGGGTCTACACCATGTAAAGTGATAGCCTTCACGACCATAAGGATTCCAACTGAGTCAAAGGCTTTTTTGAAGTCGATAAATGCTACAGTAGATGGCAGTTTGTATTCTGTTGCTTTTTCTTTCAGCTGATTTATCGAATGCAAGTTGACCATGGTCGAGTAGCTCCTTCTGAGGCTAGTTTGTTCCTGTAGTTGGTTTTCATCTAGTATTTTTGTGATTTGGTTGTTGATGATTTTTGTGAAAAGTTTGTAGATGCAGTTGAGGAGGCTTATAGGTCTGTAGCTGTTCAGGTCTTTTGGGTTTCGTTTTTTTTTATATAAAAGCATTATGATTGCAGTGTTCTAATCTTCTGAGACCTTACTTTGTTGAGGCAGAAGTTGAATAGAATGGCCAGTCTCCTAGTGATGATTTTGCCCACTTTTTGATTAGGTCAATGGTGATGTCTGGTCAGGGGGCCTTTCATTTCTTTGATTGCTTGATGGCTTGTTTCACCTCACACGAGGTCACATCTGGAAACCCTCGAGCTAATTGCTTGCGTCTTCCGTATCCTGTTCGTTGTTTTGTAGTCCTTGTTTGGAGGAATAAAGCTCTCGGTAGAATTCTTGGGTACGTTCGACAATCTTGTCTCTGTCTGTTGTTAGGTTTCCTTTTTGCTCGAGTATGCTGGTTATTTGTTTCTGTTCTAGATTTGAGACTTTGAAGCCCCGACCTGAACCCAAAAGAAGTGCAAATGAGGTTTTTCAAAAAACACAACGATCTTCACCCGAATCTAGATATTTCTAGTTGTTTTTTTTGTTTTTCTTTACTCTATTTTAGATGTTTTCCAGTGGAAAACGCCAGTGATGTCATAAACAGAATTTATTCTGACTATATTTATTCTCCGATAGAATTCTTTACATGACTTCAAATTTTGACACAACGGTTGTTCAATTCTTGGTCTTATTCTTAGAGATGAATTTCAATGAAATTCTGTGGAGGGTGGACAGTAAGCTATTGGAGAAGTGCTTTGGTTTTGGTGCTGATTCGTGCACAATTACCTTTCCTACGTCGTAGTTATATGACCAAACCACATATCATCATTATAGACTACGGATGAATCGATTAAAGGAATAATGATATATTGCTGTTTATTTGTGGGTCCCTCCAATGTCTTGGGGTCCTACGCCGTGGTATATCGACCCAGCCCTACGGAAGACAAGCACGGATAGTGAACGCATCGTTTAACTTATGGACATTTTCACCCTTTTCCATACACTGCAAATGCCCAACGCAGATTTTTTAAAAAGTGTTTCTAACACTTTTAAGTCATTTTAACTCTCTTATTGCTTTTGTCATTTTAGGCTTCGTTCGAAATATTTAATGTTTTAGTGTTTCCAACTTTACAATTTCAACATTAGTAAGCTGTTTTAACGTGTCTTTTTCTTTTCTGGTCTTGATTCTGTGGCATTAATAACTTCCCTTTTCCGAACCTGTTGATGTAAAAAACAAGAACCATAAGTTCAACGATCCGTCCACCATTCGTGGTATTGGTAGCAGGAGGAGGAAGAAGATCAAGCTGTCTTTCTTTGGGTCAGTTCTTTCTGATACTTTTAAAATATCACGATATGGAAATATTCTGCGAGTATCATTTTCAATATAAATCGTAAATGGCCATTATTTGCGTTCAGGCGCGATTCTTTTTTGGCCATTTCCGCATACTATTCTGACATCATTAGTACCAGGTAGAAAAATTGATCAGAATAGATGTTACACATTTTAATGACTTCCCACCTTTTGATGACATTGTATTTTTTCATAACATCTCATCTCCTCCTTCCTATTTCGATTGTTTAACTGCTACCGACCGACAGACCGAAAACCACCTTATAGAGATGTGTGGATACATCTTATAGTTTCATCGCATTTTCCTTAAAATCCATTCTCTTCGAGACATTTAGTAGTTGTTTTTTTTTTTGATTGGGTTCCCATTTTCAGTTTCACAACAATTCTTTTGAATCTAATTGCTCATTTTGTTTCTTTACTTTTTCATGGTCATCTTGGGTTTGGATACTCGACAACAATTGTATAAATCCTCGACTGTTTGGGGGTGATTTAGGGTGCATATAGCTTTCCACACTTAACAACAATTGGGGAAATTTTTTATCGTCTTTTTAACCCTATACTCTCTGCATTCGATCATTGTGAAGTTCTTTGGTAGCTCTACCCATATAGACCCTAGCAATCTTAACCAATTTAGCTTAAGCATAGATTGTAAACTGCGCCCACACACGCCCTAAAAACTATTCAGGAGAGGAATTGGAAAAAAAATACGTTTTTTAGACATAATAAGTAGTATATGTTCAACTTTTCATCCCTGAAGCTCTATTGGTGCAGCCTGTATATGCAGCATATACATAGATAGTCAGCCAGCCAGACCAACTTTAAAACTAAAGAAACCTGTGTTGATGTTGACAGTTTTGATTGATGGTTTCTAATAGTAGTAGTAGTAGTAGTAGTAGTTATTGTTGTTGTTCTTTTTCTTTTTCTTCTTTTTCTGAACTTCTTCAAGTGCGTGTGTGTGGGTGGAGGGCTCATATAACACGTAACTGTGATTAATCAGTGTAGAGGTGGGCTTTGGCATTGCGAGGGTTCTCGGTGCCCGAGGACAAAGACTATGCCCGGGGCAGCTGCATATATCTTCGGAGGAGGGGAGGCATGATCATCAATTAAAAGACATTTCAGGCCAGAAAAAATGTTGCACCCTTTCATGCGTACACCACTTGAGGTAGACAACCTATGGCCCGCGGATACTAAACCCGGACAGCGAAAGGGATTATAATCAGTCTATGAACAAATATTGGTATAATGAACGTAAACTAAGGTGGGGGGCAAAGTCCTTCAACCTTCATTCACTCCGCCGCGTCATCCTGGGGTCAGGCCACACCCCCCTTCAATGGCCAAGTGTACCATCTGACATTTTGATCATGCAGTAGGTCACACTTTCTTGCACTACAAATGGCGGCTAGTGTAGCACATTCTACCTGCATGGGGTGTTTATCATACGCCTGATTTCCACTAAAATTTATTCCTAATATATTCCCCCTCCCGTGAAATATATACTTCCCCACCCCGGAAATGTGTCACTGGACGCCCATGATAGGGATACTATTCTTACATATGTCTTTGTGTCTCTTTAATAAATTCAGAAGATGCTTTGATTGAAATAAATTGTGACTTAATTGATTTCTTTCATCACTAATTGGTATCCTTTGTTGAGAACAAATGATTTTCTAACCGGCGTTATTCATTGATTTGAGTCAAAATATAACCAGGTGTATTTCCACGGATAATTTGTATACTTCAGTCTTTTTATGGCTATTATCTGGCGCAGTGCCTATCAATTCCTCCATGATATGGCTCACAGAGACAAAAAAGGTTGCTGACCTCGAGAGCGTGGCTAAATCAATCAGTTTCCACCGTATAACGATGTACGAGTGCGTAGGCTACGTTATGCAAGTAGAACTTGCTAGTTGTCAATTTTCACCATCTGGAAACCATGTATTACTTTGGGACTTTTAATGGATCCACTCGACCGACAACTATAACAAAGAAACTGTTTACAAGAAAGAAAGGAAAAATATTAATTGACAAAAGAACCAGAACCGGTGCTAAAGCTTCTTACGCCTTAGGTAATACTTGAAGTCTGAGTCGTATTCTAACGACTTTTAGAAACAGTAAATCAAAACCGTTATTAAAAATGTCAAAAGAGGTTTCTTCAGTTTTCAAGTTGGTCTGGCTGGTTGGATATGTATCACTCGTCCAAGTCGCGCAAGTAGAGCTAGAGTGCTGAAATTTCCAACATTTACTCTTCATTATGTCATGAACATTTTTTTTAAAAATTACGAAATTTCCTTCATGAATAGGTTGCCAGTGCGGAGGGAAGAGTTCAATTTCCAATGTTACTTCCTGTTAGATTGAACCCTTAGTTTGTGCCCAGCATCATTTATGCTTGTTTTTTTTTTCAATCTTTTTATAGATCACTGCACCGCAAAAGACGAGTAAAGTAACTAATCAATTGATCACATCTTTTCCAATTTTTTCAATCGATTACTCCTAATACGGCATGCTGCCAAAGCACACCTTTTATTTCAATTTTAGAGTGCACCCCTAGAGCCCTAGGCAATCACATTGCCTCACCAAATGGACGGACCATACAATACAAGAAACGTATTGATTAGAAATGAACACAATAGTGAAAATAAATAAAAAGTATTATTATCATGATCTTAAAATAAAATGATCAATTTATAGATCATATAAGCAATATTATGATTTTTAGATAATATATTTATTAAAATATGATTTTAAATGATATATTCATTCAAATAGAATTAGAACATCCGGACATTTCAAACGCCTTAGAATGGACTTTTCAAGCACACTTAACATTTTTTAACTATATAATTAGCCGGAAATGAAGAAAATGAAAAAAAGGGGGTCGTTTTTAGCAATACAGATTGATAACTTTTTTCAATATTTAATCATGCCATTTTAGTCCCTAATTTGCAAGGATTACCTGTTGGAAAGTGAGAACAGTTGACAAGATATTTCGTTGATGTAACGTAAAAAATAATATCCCGATTCCAAATAATTGCAATGTTAAAAAATATGAATATCATCAACAGTAAGACCTGACCATTTAGGAAATAAATTCAAACGGGTCACATAGTTAGTCGTTTTTTTTTAAAAAGCTGTCACGTGACCAACATTCATCGGTAGCATGCTGTGTTTGGGGGCGATCAATTAAAATGAATTTTTAAAAGGGGTCATCAATGAGTAAATCATTTAGCTCGCCTTTTCTTAGGTAGTAATTATTGAAAATGAACGAATTTCAAACCACATTCGGATTGAATAATCAGCAGTCAAAGGGAAGCTACTCTCAAGGAACACAAATTGAAGGATTGTCTCCCTTGCATAAATATTGCCCTTCTGTGAGTTCACCTTGATACTTTTTCTTAGTCTACGCCATTACAATCAGTAGTGAGATGACCAAGGTGGGATTAGGTTAGTACTCGGCCTGTGGTATATGTTATAAAGGGGCCTCAAATTAAGGAAAGGCACCTAAATATTAGAACACATAATTTATTTTCATTTGCTTTTTACAGCAGATAATATGACAAATATGTCTGACGGTTCAAGAATAGTATTACTTTCTTTTTGTTTTGATTTTTTGCAGTGGCAATGACTCCAGTTTCGAATAATTTCATCCTAATTGTATCAAATAGATGCCACAATTCAATTAATTACTGCGTTATTGAAATATCAACCCAAATTGAAGGTGATGATGATTTATTGGGCCTGCAACATATGCTAAATTTACTACATAATTAATCTGGCATCGGAGATGGTTGTTTGTTGAAAATTTTGAAGAGTACATGGGGAAAAAATTAGAAACTGTTAACTAAAACTATCAGCATAGATATGTTCAGTTTTTAAGCCAGTCTGGCTGGCTATGTACAGTTTCACCCATGAATTAGTACACCCTTACCAATATTTTATAAAAAGTTAATTTTTTTCAAAACCTTTCACATCAGGATTTTATAATTTCTTGTGGAGAAGTTATAGAATCAAAATGGATATAATTAGGTATTATTGCATTACTAAACCCTGCAGCATTGCAATTCTGTTGCCAAGAATATTTAGCAATCCAAAAATGAGTACACTCCATACGGAAAAAGTTTATTGATATCAATATCTAGTGTGACAGCCTTTATTTTCTATTACCACTTGTTTGTCTTGACCACATTGACTTCACTGGATTGGCACAAACAGCCACTGAAATGTTTTCCCACTCCAATGGTATGCAATCTTTCAAATCCATCTTATTAGATAGTTATTGCTCTTATACTGTTCGTTTCAGTATTCCACAATTGTTGTACAGGATTTGAATCTGGCCACGTGCTAGGCCAACCAAACACTTTTACTAACTGTTTCTTCAAAAACTCAGTTGTTTTTTTTGCTGAGTGTTTTTGATCAGTGTCATGCTGAAACACAGCTCTTCTTCCAAATCATCTGAATGAAGACAACATGTTTTCTTTCAAGATATTGATGTAATCTTCAACATTCATGATCCTGTCAATGGAATGCAGCTCACCAGTAGCATTAAACCTCATACAACCCTAAACCATGACATTTTATATTATGAGTGGGCTCAGCTACTTCCCTTTTGCAATTTAAATGTACAGGAGGCTTGACATCATGGCAGGTAATCAATATTAACAATTAACAAGTTTCATGATGAATTTTGTCGGGATTTTGATGCTTAATTAATTCCTTATGCAAGGATTAGTTTATGATCCCGCTGCAGCATCTGCTGGAACTATTGCAGCCTGAAAAAGTCTGTTGTAGCTTTTGATGTTGTAGTTTGTGCCTGGCTTTGTAGATACTGTCACTGCTTTCTGCCGCCTGTACTCTCTCCACTCTTCCTATGAGTCTTTTCTTCATTTCTCAATCATTTGGGTACCTGCCTTGATGGCAAGCCCCCATACATACGTACATACA
>OY735205.1:69179770-69309770 GCA_963457665.1 Thysanoteuthis rhombus | reverse complement strand
GTACTTAACAATGTATACACAGCTTAGATTGACAGCAGTTAACAGCAGCGGGGGCGCCTAGTGAGGATTGAACCCGTTACAGTAGTAATGGTGAGTGTCACAGGCTAGTTAATCATTACCATACTGAGGTGTGGATCGAGGGGTCCTGAACTCACTCCCAGTTCAGGCAAAGAAATTTCATACCCCCCCCCCCCAAGTTATCGTAAACTAATCTTAAAGACTAAAATGCATTTGAGTCCATTGTCTAATCAGACGGACGGAGTAAATGGAGAAAATATTTGCCCTCCCTAGAACTCAAAATCCTGGATCTGCCCCTGACGATCGTGAAACTGTGGGTTCCATGAAATCACTGTAATGGTCAGGGATTTCATTAAATCTTAGAGGAATTTTACGAAATGGCTAAAATCTCTGAGACTGTGTAAAGCGAAATTGCATTTTATTTTTATGCAAATGAGGTGCGTTTATTGGAAGAGAAGAAATGCAAAAACGGAATAGCAACGGAAGTCACGTGACCGAGTAGCATGATGTCATCGTAATCTTCTAGCATCGTCCAAAACACCGGAAGTGAAGAGCTAGCAAATCAATCATGGCGGACGAGGCAGAAGAATCGGCGTTATACATTCAATTATTGAAAGGAACTGTACTTAATCTACAAGGTATAAGAATGGTTTTAATACTTCTTTAAAGATGAATTCTCCCCTGTTCTCTACGTATCCTTTTGGCCTCTACTTTTTTGACCAACTCCATTTTAAAATTAATTTTGTGGAAGAGACTACAAAAAAGAAGGATTGTCAATTCACGTTAGTAGTTATGACTCATTTCTTTTTCCTTTGAAATACAGAGAGGTTTATGGAGTTTCAATACTGAATATTAATATGATTAACTGTTATTTTAAACACAATTATTCACTTTACTCTCTGGGGAAAGCTATTCATTATTAGTTCAACAGTTTTTAGAATAACAAAAGAATCCTTTAATAGGAGGCCTTCCTCGAACTTCGAATCATCGAAATCTGACAGCAGAGAAACGTCATTTTTGTTGTCGTCGTTCACTGCTGGGTGGACCCACCCCAAAAATTAATGAAAGCGCAGAAAAATAATCGTTATCAAAATATTAAAGAAACCTTAAGGAAAGTAATTAATTACGTCCAAATCCCATTTCCGTACAAGGGACGAAAATAAGTCCACTTTACCATCACAGTTACAGTGTGAATAGAACCCTCCTCGTAGAACTCATTTTCTTTTTACTCAAGAAAGCTAACAAATTTCAGGAAGATTATGGTCTGATGGATTATAAACACAATACTTCTGGCGAAAATATTTTTTTGACTTGGTTAACCGATGTGAAACCAATATTATACTGGAAAAGTTATTGCGGGCACTACTGAACTAGAAAGGTCCTGCCTCTGAATAAGAAAATGTTCTTTGTTTCTTTGAGGGATTCATCAGAAAAAAAGGTGATTTTTGAAGATTTTAAAGGGAAGGTTCTATCAATGTACTAGAAATACCAAACTGAACCCTCAGATGCTTGCTATTCATACGGAAGTGCAACTTCGAAGTATTCAGTTACATTCCTTGTGAAGATTTTTCCTTTTTTTTCCCCCACCCTCAGGCAAGCCCGTGCAGCTCCACCTAAATTCTGGTTACTACTACATACATGGTTAATAGAATCGCTCTTGGATTATTTGTTTGGATTATTATGTATTTTTTTTTCTTTTTCAAAACCGACAAATTTCCTGAGGAAACGAAGGTCTTATGGATTGAAAGTATTTACAATTCTGAAAAAATATTCTCACGAGGTGGGACCTTTTTTGTTCAGTAGCGCCTGTGTGCGTTTTCCTCTTCAAAATTTGAATCTTCGAAATCAAGGGAAACTACTTGACAGCTGAAATCGATATTGACATCTGTTGATTAAAAAAATTACCTATTTTGTTTCTTTATTTGATACAATCTTATGTATATCAATTTATTAACCTTTTCTTTTTCCCCGACCACTAAAATTATTGCAGATGTACCACTACCCTAGTTGAACTACGTGTCTTTTTTTATGTAAGCTGTAGTTTTCTTGACAGCAAGTCGTCTTTCTAATAATGTTCATTTTTTTACTTTCTATACATAGCATTTTTTAATTAAATGAAAAATGCTAGTGGCGAGACGGATATTTATAAATTTGCATAAATAGAATAGAAAAAACCTGGTTGGTAGTGAACATAAGGTTTGACATTTGTTACATGACCAAACCAGTTTCCTTGCTCTTTATGGTTTTCCTGTTTATATGAATTATTTGGACTTTTACTATAATTCTTTCTAAAGATCTCTTTTTCAAGTTACCATTTTTAATTTATCCTTCAGGAAAAGGAATTAATTTTTCTTAACATGTGTAGTATGTTAAATGGAAGCAGATCTGTCTTATGACCGACTGAAGAATTCATTTTATTCTCTTGTGCAGTAGAATTAAAGAACTCTTTGTAATTCTGATTTGTCTATTTTTGCTCCTTGGATGTAGTAATCAATAGGTGGCTTTTCACAAACTAGTGTCGGCTAATACGTAAGCCTGTCTGAACTTTTTACTAGAAGCATGAAGTGAAGTTTTGATTAATATTTATTCGTGCTTTAAAAAAAGTCACCAATTTTTTGCATAGCACTGTGTATGATTTTCAAGATGGCGTCCAAGATGACCGCCAAATACTTGAAATGGCCAATACGCATTCATTATTCACTCCAGACAAATTTTATTTTATCAACGTGTCAAAATTCTACCACTGTCTAACCGTAGGAAAGGTATTTTTAAGATTGTGTTGACTGACAAATTAGTTGACTTCATGAAAATAAAAACCCCACCCTACCCCTGAAAAAAATAATTAAAGGTTTCTCAACAGTTTTTTTGTAGCAATAGGTGTGCAACTGACCTACTTAAGGTCTATTACAGTCTGGAAAGGTATAGATGACATGTAAAAGCCTTATTGCATCCATACTCCATGAGTTTACAGAGCAGTACACACTATATTGACAAATTCCTGGATTCACCCCCAAATATGATCACTTCTTTTTTTTTTTTTTTTTTTTTTTCCCCACAGCCCATCATTCAACAAAATTTCAATGAGAACCTTTTGAGATATTGTGTGGACAGATCTGATTGAATAAAGGAATGTATGAAAAAAAATATGAACGGATACTTATCAATCCAAAATATTCCTGGATCTGCCCCCAAATTGAATCACTACTTTACAAATTGCCTTACCATTCTACAAAATTTCATTGACCTGCATAAAGAACTCTTAAAGATGTCCCATGGAGAAAAAAAACCCAAACTCTTCCTAGATCTGTCCCCAAATTTAATCACATCTTTCCTGATAAGTGTTTCACCCTTCCACAAAATTTTGTTAAAGTTCATCGGGAACTTCTTCCTAACAATATGAATATGAGTTTTGTTGATAGATTATGGACAGAGGCGAATACAGACTTGTAAAAAGTTTTAGAACAGAAAAATATCTCTCAAAGAGAAATTCCTATGGTCAAATTGTGGTAGAATTTTGATGTTATCAAGCACACGTGATTCTACAAAAAACATAGAAAAACTTGTCTAGATTGAATAATGAATGACTGCTGGACATTATAAATATTCAGTGGCCATCTTTAAAATTTTACATTCTGGGCCTTAGAAAAAATTGGCAACATCTTTTAAGTATTTGACTGAAGATTCAAAAAAAGTTCCCATGGGACCCCAGTAGAGCTACATTCTTTCTTTTCCTTAGTGTAAAGTTGAACCTTATAAATTCCCCAAGGGTTGCCTTTACAATTCTGTTCCACCTTGTTGGATGGAGACTACTGGACTAATGAATTTGCAATAAGAAAGCTGTTTTCTTGCAAGTTTTTGGTAATTTCCTATTTTACAGGCCTAAAATAGAAGGGACTATGTCTTACAGGAATTATCTCCAACTTTCTCCAATTTTTTTTCTCCGAAATCCAGGTATTTTTTGTTGTCATGGTGTTGGAACTTGCTATTAGATAATTTTCAAAAAAATCAAATATCTAGATGTTTACATGTGTTTTTTAAATGTTTTTTTGACACTGTAAATTCAAAAATAAATTAAGCCGTGCCAACATAAGTTGACTTCAAAAGTGAAAAAATTTGTTTAGCACAATGGCGGTAACTAATTCTCTATGAATCGTGTGGAAAAACAATTCCTTACATCTTGACAAAACTGAAAATATCTGGATTTTGATTAAAAACATCTAAATTGGTTGAAGGGGTATAATTCCTCTAAGCGTTAGTTCCTTTTATTTTAGGCCAGTAAAATGGGAAATTGCCAATCAGAATCAGCAAAAATGCTCAGGATTTTCGTCTTGAAGCCAATTGAATGTCCAGTTTCATTTGATGAGATTTCCCTATTTTTCTAGTGATTTCAGTTTTTGCCATGATTCTAATCTAGTTCATTTCTCTGGTAGATTAAACTTGGAGATCTGGTCCTAAAATAGACCAGCATAAATATTGCATAAAGTTCTCCCCCTGATAGCTAAAAATGGCTAGATCTTTATTAATCCCCTGCTAACTCTATAGCTGAGAATGTTGAGAATGCTAAAAAAAATCATATGAAAGTTTCTGTAATGTTATGTATACTCGAAAGCTCACTGAAAGGCCTCAAACCTTTTTCTTTTTTTATGATAATATCTGATCAATATGTTGATTATACTTTGTCTGTATTCTGAGCTATAAAATCAGCTGGAAATTGAAAAATCTTGCCATTTTTAGCCATCAAGGAAAGCTTTTTGCAATATTTACGCCTTTATTGTATCATGGGAATCTTAATGAACCCTTCACTATTTAACAGCAGTTTAAAACTTGAAAGTACTCTGAGCACATGCCTCTGCCAACACCAATATGTGTTGACATATAACTATGATGCTAGGGAAGTAACTGTGCATGGATTTGTCTCAAAATTCAATCGCTTCTTCTTCAACCCACTGCCATCATTCACTGAAATTTCATTGAAATTCATTGCAAACTTTTGGAGAGATGGTCAGTACAAAAATCAAATGCTGTCTGAAAGAATTGGGAAACCGTTATCTGAATATTTTCTTTTCATTGACTTTCTTTGGCTATTGTTAACTTCCCCTGTTTTTGAAATGGCCATTGTTGCTGTTAGTTATTCGTGTTTATTTTTGTCAGTTTCTTTGACTTGAAATTCACCATCAGTGCTGGCACTCTACAGCCTAGAGAGGCGGCCATTTTGAAACAGGAAATTTCTCAATTACTCATTCTTTTGTACAAGAAAATACTTGATACAGAACTTATTTGATTTTTCAATCAATACTTATCCCAAGTTTACGTCTCTTATTTGTGCCTGTAATCTTTTTTTTTTTTTCTTTCCAGATCGAGTCGATCAAGAAAAAAAACGACTAGCAAGAATCAATATGTATTCTTCACGACCTGTTTATCATCCTTATCACCTATCTCCCCCTCGTATAAAACCCACTTATCCATCTCATTCTTCAGTCTTTGTAAATCCCAAAATGAATTATACCAGAGTCAATTCCAAACACACTACCAGAGCAGCAGCTACTTCTCATGCAACAGCATCTATGTCCTTGTGCAGAAAGCACCCAGCAGTTTCTGTTAATCGAACTTTTATTAATCCCAAGAATAACCTCACATTAAAAAAAGAACCCTCGGCAAATGGTCCTAAATCAAGTTCAACTGTGGCTCAAACCTCATCCCAGCTAAGTACATCAACTGCTTGTAGTATTGACAGTCGTAATATTACCCTCAAGGGAGATGCTCTCAAAGATTTCAATACTGCGTCAAAAGTGGCTGCGGTGTCTACGTCATTGTGCAGAACGCGCCCAGCACTTTCTGTTAATCGGACTTTTATTAATCCCAAGAATAACCTCACATTGAAAAAAGAGCCCTCGGCGAATGGTCCTAAACCAAGTGCAATTGTGACTCAAATGTCACCCTCGCTGCTTTGTACATCAACTGCTAGTAGTACTGACTGTCAGAATCTGACCCTCAAGGGTGATGCTCTTGAAGATTTTAATACAAGATCAAAAGTAGCCGCAGCTTCATCACAAGCAGCAGCAACAGCAGCAGCTGTTACATGTAGAAAGCAACCAACAATTTATGTCAACCGGACTTTTCTTAATCCTAAGAATAATCTTGCATTAAAAAAAGAGCCTTCATCAAAGGCACCTAAGACGAGTGCAATTGTGGCTCAAAACTCATCCTCTCTGTTGAGTACATCAATTCCTAATGACATTGGTTGTCAGAATCTGACTTCCGAGAGAGATGCTCTTAGAGATTTCAATACAGGATCCAAAATAATCGCAACTACGTCACAGGCAGCAGCATCTACATCATCGTACAGAAAGCAACCAGCAATCTTTGTTAATCGGGCATTTCTTAAGCCAAATAATCTTGCATTACAAAAGGTGCATTCGACTGATGGTCTTGAAACAAGTACAGTTGTGACTCAAACCTCATCCCAGTCAAGTACGTCAACGAATGGTAACATCATCAACCAAAATCCAACCTCCAAGGGAGATGTCCTTGAAGTGTCCAGTACCAGATTAGAACCTAAAACTTTGATTCCTGGTACACAGCAACAAAAGTCTACAGTAGGTGTTCAGAGGTTGGCGGCACCTTCTGCTGCCACTCCTTCAAAATCCTCATCTGAAAATCCCATGTTCAATTCGCCAGTGACCTATTCCTCCATTGCATCTAGAACTTGTATTGCAAGTAGCACCCCTAAAGCCCTAACCTACCATGCTTTATCTAAGTCCAAGCATTTATCTTCCAAGTCCCATGGAACGAATGCTGCTAGCACGCCACGTGGTTTTGTAGAAAGACGTCGCTACAAGATTGTACGTGAACCCAGGCCTTCTACCAGCAAAACTGTGGCATCCATGATGACTAAACAGAGTCCAGCTTCTACTCTGCGGCTACACACTGTAAACACGCGCTTCAACTTGGTGAAAAGACCGGATGTGTTCATGCACAAGAGTGGTTATTCATACGTTTCCAAACGGTGCCTTCAAAAAGCCAAAGTGATCAGTCTGTCGAATTCAGAAGCTGGGAAATCCTACGTTAAGAAACTTCGAAAACTTATAATTGATGCTGGCAAGAAATTTGACAAGAAACCTCTAGTTATGGTTTCCAAGCGTAAAATCAGTCGTGGTGAGTATTAATCTCTTCATATAATAAAGTGTCTCAAAATTTGTTGATATGTTCAGGTCAAGGTTATGTTTTACTAATTTCTCTTTAAAGTTGATTGAAGTGAGTTTTCAGTCACATAAGTCTCACTATTTTTGGAAAAAAAAAAACAATTGGTATTTTAGGATATTTCTCTCCATAGATAACAGAAATGCTGTCTTTATTTTCTATGGGTGCTATTCAATTCAAATTCTTTATTCTTCCAAATATAGTGCAATATAAAATGTAATTACTATACTAAAGACAATAAGTAAGAATAACAAATCTTACTATAAAGAACAGGACAGACTAGGTTGTATGGAAGGAATTATTCAGATATACTATTATAGTCTATACATGTAAAGACCTTAGTCACCTAGTATGTTTGTATGTCTATTCCTGTTAAGGTGTACACAAGTTATCTTCTCTTTAAAGCTTGTTAAAGAGGGAAAAAGTGAAACTTGTCTGACAGAACAATGTTTAAAATTCTGTCATTTTTGACTGGTACTTCGCTATATACTTATATATCCAGTCCTTGTGAAAAAAAAAACACACTTTAAATACCGTTTTCCTCTGCTACAGCCTTTTTGAAAGGAAAATTTTTTTCCCCTCTCCCGTTCTGTGAGGCCAGATTGTGTATTGAGTGGAGGGTGAGGGACACGAGATCTCGAGATTTGGGAATCCTCAATTTAGTTATCATACCTCAAATCAATGAATAACCCATCCTAGGAAATTATTTGTGCTTAATCGAGGATGCAAAGTTGTAATTGAAGAACTCTATTTAGCTGCAATTTCTTCCAAAAAGAGGCATCTTTCAGATCAATTAAAAAGATAAAGAACCTTATTTCTATTGATATTCGGACCATCCTCATCCTATGTGTCCATAGCGCAGTGGTTACAGCATCAGACAAATTACTGTCAAGTAATCTGATGGTTCTAGGTTCGATCCTAGTGCAAGACAGTATAACAATACTACTAACGCTAAAGAGGGGAGTAGGGTCAATATACCCCCGTCGGATAAATAAAGGGTTCGATTCGTTACTTCCCAAATCTACCAGATGATACCTGACGAAGGCCGTAAAGTGCAACGGCCGAAACGTTGTATGAAAAACAACAAAGATGAGGATGGTCCGAATATCAATGGAAATAATAAAAATACCTCATCTCAAAAATTCCAAGATATAATAAAGAACCTTTCAAAACATAAATCAACATAGAATTCCTATATTTGCTTGTGGGCCATAGGTTGCCTACCCCTGCTTCAAATATAACAATTTTGTGTTTTTGCTTCTAACATATGAAAGATTCAACTGTTGTCTAATTTCATTTTAGGCCTTCTAGTTCTGATTTTTATATACAGTGGATTTTGGTTAGTAGAACTGTAATGGGACCACCAATTTCTGATCTGATTACCCCCCCCCCCAGGAAAATCAAAAAAAAATTACAACTTGAAATCAATTTTCTTAATCTTTTTGAAATTTTGCATTTATCTTGAATCTCAAGTCAAAATATTTGTGGAAAAAAAAAAAATTTTTAGTGATTTTTGTCATATTTATCATATTTTCTTTCATAAAATGTTGATTTGGTAACACTAACTAAATCCGAACAAGCAGTGTATTGGAAATAATAAACAAAGCCTATTAGCAATGATTACATTTGAATCTGTTTTTATCTCATTATATGGCTTATGTTGACAAACTAAATTCTACCATATATGTTTTTTTTTCCTTTTATTCTGTAAATGAGATCTCTAATGAATTATTCCATTTTCCAGTTCCAGTTACTCCTACATTGCCAAAAAGAAAGTCGTCTGTGATTCCTCACAAATCCAAGTAAGTTTCCAATTCTTTATTATTGTTTTGTTTGGATCTTCATGGACTTTTTAAGCAACAAATGCTGAACTAAAGTTATACTAAGTTGATTTGACTAATAAATGCATTTTCTGTGTCTAATTTAAAAACAGATGTGACCAAAGAATTGTCTGCAGGAAGACTACATTTTTGTTAATTTCCTATGTATTATTACATATCATTTCAAGTAATGAAACTATTTTTCCTCAGTTTTACGTATAAATAAAATTAGTTCTGTAATGTTTATAGTAAGTTATAAAGTTATAGTAATCTAGTTATGTGGATTTTGTTAGATTGGGGAAAGCCTTG
Organism: Thysanoteuthis rhombus; assembly: GCA_963457665.1. Classification (NCBI taxonomy): domain Eukaryota; kingdom Metazoa; phylum Mollusca; class Cephalopoda; order Oegopsida; family Thysanoteuthidae; genus Thysanoteuthis; species Thysanoteuthis major. The sequence goes on along the minus strand of OY735205.1, from coordinate 69,300,423 downwards.
GGATTTTGTGAAATCTTTGGACATTTTAGTAATTTCATGAAATTCCTAGTTCCATAATCAGTGTTGTGATGGTTAACAAGCTGTAATGAGTTTGATCCTCACTGGGTGTCCCGTTAGTATGGCCTAAGTGTAAAACTAAGCTAAACTTGGAAAATATCAAGTATATTCTGTTTAAATATTTACCACATGTACAGCCTAGATTGACACGAGGCTTCAGTTGTGGGGCAACCATTACTACACTGATAGTGAAACGAAGGATTTCATGAGATTTCCAGGGATATCGTGAGATCCCGAGCCTCACAATCTTACCGTAACACATGCATGTTAAAAGCATTTTCTCTTGCTGGTGTTTCCTTATCCTCTTCATGCCTGATAAAATATTCCTGTAATTCTGACCATTTTTGACTTGTTTCCAAAATCTGTCTGGTATTTCATTATTATCCTCTTCATGCCTGGTAAAATATTCCTGTAATTCTGAGACCACCATTTTTGACTTATTTCCAAAATCTGTGTGTTATCTTTTCTTCTAGGCTGAAGGTTGACCATAGACGCTTGATTTATAACTTGAACTCTTCAAAGATTCTGATTTCGCCTTTAATTGCAAAACACAAATTGTCTCCAGAAAATCGAAAGAAATGGTATTTAGGTGCTAAACGTGAGTATTGATAATTGTTTCCTTTTTTTTTTTTTTTTTTTTTTTTTTTTTTTTTTATATCTTTCTCTACTTTGAAATTTTGATATTATCTAATTTGTGAATGCTTGTATTCTTCAGTGTGTGTGTGTATGATGAATTTTCTGCAAACCTGGTTTTCGATGGACTTCCTTTGATAATCCCCCCCCCCTCCCCGATAAACTATAAGGCACTTGGTGATTGCGAACCTCAGCCAATACTACTCACGAACAAAAAAAATTGAATGAAAATAAAATAGGGGAGAGAACGCTATTCTTGCAATATGTACAAATCGTGGATTACTTCCCTTGAAATCTAAACTCGATCAACTTCTTTTTTCATACAGAATGAGAATATTTCACAGACAAAAATGCATTCCTGGATCTGTCCCCAAATTCAATCACTTCTTCCTAACCCCATGGTCCAACTTCATAGGCAGAGGTATTAAAAACTATTCTATGGATATTAATTTCTGTTTTGTTTTAACTTGACCATTGAATGCTGACTTTGTGGCAGAAAGAATTGCCGAAGGATGTTCGTGTAAGAATATAAGTGCTTTCATGGTTCTCTAATCTTTGTTTTGAGGCTTTGGATCTATTTTGGACAGGGTGACCAGATTATGTGACAAAGGGGGATAATCCAAACTTCATCTCTGAGACTTACCCTACACTGGCATTGGAATAGCATTCCTCAAGCTTCGTATCACTATTGAAGGCTGGTATTGAACCTCTGACTAATCGATTCCCACATTTAATACTATTCCAATGCCTGTGTTGGGTAAGTCTTTGAGATGAAGTTTGGATTATTCTCCCTTGTCTCCAAATCTGGCATTGCTAATTTTGGAATCTTTTCTAAGACATTTGCATTTTGTGGTTGTATTTGAAATTCACTTGTTATTACTGTAGCAATTGTTTCTCTACTTTCTGTTTTATAATCAATCCCAAATTTATCTTATTAACCCAATTCTTTTTCTCTTTTTCTTGGCCAAATATAAATGTTGTTTTTACTGTTTCTTTTCTTTTTATGTCAGGTTTCTTTAATACCAAATTTAGCAAGTTGCAGACTGTTACTGTTCAAGGAGTAATGTACCGTGTTGAAGCAGGAGGAAAAAATCTGCGACGTCTTGACTCTCCTGGACCCAAGTCTTCACCGAGTGAGTGTTAAGATTTTTCCTTTGTTTTGACTGTTAAGTTTATTTTAAACTCAGTTCATGATTGCTTTTTATACTTGAAAAGCTGCGATGACTTGAATACTGTATTTCCTGTCATAATGTGGGTGTCGGGATCCAAGAAAGTCAACTGAGTTATAACTGAGCTGCATTAACTGGTGTAGGTGTGTGATATTCAAGGGCAGGTGATAGCTGGAGGATGGCAAACATTGTATATTTTGTGAAAATGAAAACCCTGGGCTTTGAACAATAAATGAAGGCATTCTTTAATTAAATAATACCACCAAAATGACTACTATATATTACAACTCCCGAGCAGAACAATTAAAATTAATTTTGAAAGAAAAAAAATTGTTCATTACTTGAAATGCTTTTGTCCACTTCATTTCATTTTCACTGTTGGTTTGCCGACAAACTAATACAATCCTTGTTGGGAGTCGTCACCTGTATCATCAAATGGGCTTACAGTGTAGCAAAATTGCACTTGGTTGGAAATATCGGGCTTATGGATTCAAAGGAAAATATTGGTTTTTATTTGATCTTCTGAACTAGTTGGCTGTGATATAAGTAAAAATATAGGTACTTACATTGGTTATGGAATTCATTCAACCTTGACTTAAAAAGATCAAGATCGTACTAGTTGGGAAAATATTTATGAAGGAGATAATTCTATGTAACAGATTTTCTTGGAAAGAAGCTATTTGCATGGGACTTATTTTTCTAATTCCTTTTAAACTGATGATAAAAGAAAATAGAATATTGTTCCTTATTTGAAGTTACATCAACTAGGACAGTGCTTGTTTGGAAGGGGCCGGACTTTATGTTGTGTGGAGCAGCTTGCCATGAGGGTCATGTAAAATGATTTTCCATCCACTGTTCGAAATAATGGCGTCAAAGTATTTCTGTGATTTCTTCTTTTGGTTTGCCAATAAGAATACATCTTTGTTAATGATCTTTACTTTTGGATGGGATATAAATCTTATGATAGACCTAATGAAAATACAGGATGTCTGAGAGAGACTGGCCTGATGGTTATTTGGAAGGTCATTATTGAATGGCCAGCAAGATCACCTTATTTTTTCCTATCTGAATTCCCGAGGAACATGGTGTGTGTGGTACGAAACTAACCACCGTACAAGAATTGGAAACTAGAATAGAAAGTTTCCATCATCAATGTTGAACTTTGTCTGGATGTGTTCAGGTCAGTCGGTTGCTGGCTGAATAAAAGCATTGAAATGACCGACAGTCACATAAAATCTTACATTTAACCTGATTGCTGCTTATGAGATTAGTAGTTTGTTTATTGCATTGATAAAATTGTTTTTGGACAAATTGGGTCTTTTTATTGAGACACTCTGTATTCCCCCTTTTTTTGATTCACTTTCATTGACTCTTGTGATTCAGATTATTCTTTTTAATCAGGTTTCATTGCTATTAATCCTTCAAGGCTTTACCTTGCATTTCTCCTTTCTATTGCAATTATCTTTGATTTTTATAAGATTTGAAAGTAAGATTTTTGTCTATCTTCAGGTACAAAAAATTCTCTTGTCTCTAAAGTCAGCAGAATTCATATTGGTGGTGCCATCTTCACACGTACATCAGCAGGTGTCCTTAAAAGGGTTAATACTCACAAACTCATTGTTGCAAAGTAAGTAATTTTAATTCTTATTTTTAAAACTTGATACGTACTATTACACGGTCATGAGAATTTTCTTTGCCAATTTTTCTTATTAGTGTCTCCACAACAGAAAGTGTTCAACTGTCAGATATTCCTGAAAAATCTGACTTCACTTCAGGGAATTTTCTCATTTTGACAGTTTTCATTCTGCTAAATTTATTCATTTTTGGATTTGGAAAGTTGTAGCACTTGGAGCCCTGGGTGACAGCCTGTACTGCCAACTCTTGGGAACGTACAAGCTTTTTGCTCTGAATCTTGACATGACTAACGTACTTAGAGATTTTAAAAGTATATCTATTTGAGTTTTTTCTTTAAAACTGTTTATGTTGGAATCTGTATGTGGGAATATTCCTGTTAGATTGAGAGAAATTCAGCAAACTTATATTTCCTGAATATAAAAACATTTCCCCTCTATTTATTGACATGAAATAATGACTGCTTTTAAAGTCTTATGACTAAGTAGTTTCATTGACTAAAAAGTTTCTTATTGCAGATTGTCCTGTAGTTACTGACAAATGGATATTCATTATTACTGGAACTTGAGGAAAACTGATCCTTTTCATATTTCTTTCTATGGAATATTTACCAGGATTTGATGAATGTCTTTTAGGAGTGATGCTTATAGTAATTGAAAAAATTTGTTTGATCTGAAAATTCTGTTTGTAGAGAATTTCTCGATCAAATCTTTTTTCCTTTTTGTCAATTTTAAATTGCCTTGACTTGTCTTTTTAGTCTGTTTAATTTTGGGGAAACTAGATGGGTTTCTCGTTTATTTTTGGAGTTGGGCAGAAGAATACATCTTTAATGGTAGACCACACTACCCTTTTTAGTACAGGCATTTCAACTCATTTCTTTTTCTACAGGGTTGATTTTAAATGAGACAATCTCTTGTCTGTATATTCTCTTCTGTACATAATTATTTGACTTGTCAAACTGAAAATTATGATTTATATGCTAAGCAGATCCTAATAAAGTTAACTAGTTATTACACAGTAACATGTAACCTGATTCTGTATTTTTAAAAAAAAATTAAGACTTTTTCTTTTTGAAATCCAATTTGAACTGAGTTTAAAAAAAAAAAAATTTTCATTATAACTTATGCTCATGAAAAAATTTGTACAAACTTCTTAGTTTGTTTAAGCTGAGTATTATCAGGTGAGCAATGGTGGAAATTGTAGAATTAAAATCCAGTTTATTATACTTACATGTTTCACCTTTCATCTTTGTCAAAGTATATCATATCCACTTTCTCATTGCATTGCACTAAGTATATAAATTTAGGCCAAGGAAAAGGTTCAGAGTAGAAATTAAGATTCTGAATGTCATAGCCTGTTTTTAAAAGATTGAACGTCTTGGATCCGTTGTTTTGGCTGTTTAAATGAACTCTTGACTTTGTTTTCTCTTCAGTCGAGCTGTTAATAAAAGTATTGCTACGGCAGTTGCCAAGAATAGGAAAGTTCACAACAAACGAGCCAAAAAACCTTGTTTGTACTTCAACAACTTTGGAAAATGTAAAAATGTCAAATGTCCTTATGTTCATGATCCAAAGAAAATTGCTGTTTGTCGAAGGTAGGTTGATTTCTATTCCAGATTACACTCATCTGCAAAATTAATGTCACGAAAATTGTTCCATTTCCTATTTCTATTCATTTTTGGTGCTTAATTAAGAATGAAAACCATTCTCACCTTTTTGATGTTTTTATTTTTAAATAAAAATTGAAAACTAAACCGTATTCTATGGAAAAAATGTTGAGTGAAAAAACAAAACAAAACGGATTCAATTTTCTTATTTAGTGCCAAAAATAAATGAAAAAATCACAGAAAATAATCAAAGCAACTTTTTAAAACCTACCAGTGATATCATTTTGTGACCAAAGAAATGGACACGTTGAATGAGTTGTCTCCTCCTGGTTTAGGCAAAGTAAAACCTTATTTATGGTAAACTCCAGTTAGTATAACATACTGCAGTATTTTTTTTTTTTTTAAATAGTTCATTTTTGCAACTGAACTGCTTCATGGTGAAACCTTAAAATCAAATTGAAAGTTTCATGAATTGATATCAGTAGATTTCAGAAAATGGTTTGGAAATAAAATTCGATTTCACAGATATTAACTCAGTATTAGAATTTGTCTCCATTTAGCAAATCCAATGATTTTTAAAATAGAGTTGAAATGCTTATGCCATCTAAATGAATTTGTAGGTTCAATTGACAATGTTTAATAAAGCCAAATTATAATTTATGAAATGTGTGATTTCTAATATTGTTGTGATATCTTGATTTCGTATTTTCTAACAATTTGAATCCTATTGTTGGAGTTTATTCATCAAGAATATCAATCAATGTTGAGGTAGCTTGAGAATCATTTCTGAAATGATTGCCCTTTCATGAAGTTTAAAAATTATCATAAGTGAGTAAAGATATAATCCATAGGAAATGAATTCCCATATAGATATTCACTACGTTTGCTTTTAACTTTTGGTCAGGATATTTCTTGGATACATTCAGGTTGATTATAGTATCAGGAAATAGCTTTTTAGATTGTCATTTCTCAATATTTCAAGCTATTAGATTTTAGCAGTTATCTCCCTTTGTTCGCGTAGAATTTTTTTTTTTTTTTTGTAACATTTAATACTGTAGATGACAGCTTCATAATTTAAGCCAAATTTTATGATCACAAGAAAAAAGATAAACTGCTTAGTTAGTATTAATTTTCATTCCGTATAATGTATCTTAAGAGTGTAAACTTGGTAAAAATGAATCTTGAGACTATTGTATATTCTTAGTTACACCATGTTTCAGGAATTTTATAATAATGAAATTCCAATGGCTAGATTTCTCCAACAGAACTGGTCTATGATTTAGATATTTAAGTGGGGGCAAGTTGTTTTAAATTATATTTCCAAAGAGTTTTGTGACTCTATAAGTGTATAAAAAAAAAAAAAAAAGGGGGGGGGGGGGCTAAAAACTAACATCCCTAATTGTATGGTGTAAGATTCAATGGTTTATGTTGATGGTTGTGCTTTTATCTTTTCTACAGAATGATCCAAGGGACATGCAAGGTATCAGGTTGTCCCTTTTACCACAAACTGGACAAAGAAAAGATGCCCACTTGTTACTATTTCCTGAAAGGTCAGTGCAACAGAGACAACTGTATTTATCCACATGTTAAAGTAAACAAAAATGCTGAAACGTGCGAGGACTTTCTCAATGGATATTGCAGTCGTGGTGTAAAGGTGAGTTTGCACTCTTTCAATTATTGATTTTCTTACTCCACTTATCATCTGTGGCAATTTAGGAACTGTCAACCAAAATTGTTGACAAAGGTTTCTTCAGTTTTTAGTAATTCTGCTTGGCTAGCTATTTGTGTCACATGTGCAGGCGGCACTGATGGAGCTATATGGATGAAAATTTAAACTCCTTTTCTCCATTTTTGTCTAGAAAGAAAAAAAAATTTTTTTTTTTTCCTAATCAGATTTTTTAGTGATCAATGCACAACAAGAAAAGAGAATTGACTTATTCATCAATCTCTCCTTTTTCCAATTTTTCCAATTGATCACCCCCAACAAAACATGCTAGCAAAAGATCTTGGTCATGTGACAGTTTCTATTTTAATTTTTTTTATTTTTTAAAGCCTAGCAATGTGTGGCACCAGGCCACACCAGTGAGGTATCCAGTGAAGGTTGAACCCACCATTCTTTCATTAACTTCACGCACAATCTATAATCATCTTAGAAGTGAAAATACTGCACACTCCACTTCTACAGTGGCTCACAGGCTTTTTGGTCCCATGCAGTCCATGCTAAAATTTCAGGGAACTTTGATACTCATATCTATTGGTTGTGCAATGTTTGCTTTAATAGCATTATTGAAATCTTGGCTATACTTGCAATGAAACAATGTAACGATAACCTTTGGTTCTGAGTAACTTACATCTTTGAAAAAAAGAAATGCTATGAATTAGAAATAAATTCTCAAGTGTTTTGTGTCACTTCAAAGTTTTTATGAAATAGTCTGTAAAATAATTCTGTATAATAACTTGGGAGAGTGTATTACTCCCAAACAATTTCAGTTCAAATTTATTTAAAACCAATCTAGACGGGTTTGATTCTATCTTTTTTTTTTTTTTTTCTTTCTTTGTCTCCCGTTTTATCTATAATCATGAATTGCATAAGTTCCATTTTCATTATGTGTTCAATGAAAATATTTTATAACTTCATCCACAAAATATTTGTATTTTTAATTTGATAACTGTCATGAATATTGATCCCTAGTATTTTCTAATTGCTTTAGGTGTGAAGAGAATAGAAAATGTCTATTATTCCCTTCAACCTGTGGATTTTCATTTGGAATTGTTTTTCTTTCTAATCAGAAACATATAGATTTGCCTGTTGTTTAATTGGAAATAGGATATCAAAGTATCTCCTGGTTACAAAAGCAAAGTTCAAGGGGAATAATTGGCATTTTCAGCATAATCAATTAAAAAAACCTGGAACAAACATAAAAAGTTGCAGTCTTGTAGATAATCACAATAATTAACTGAAACTGTATTAAGTGAAAGTATGTGTAACCATTTTCACCCAGAAGAAAAATGTGCCTAAAAAATTATCAGATAACACTTTTGAACCTGGTGATTTCTATTCAAATCGATTCCAATTTGCTGAAGTCATTCCTAGAATAAAAGCCAAGTTCTCTTTTCTGCTGTCAAAGATTCATGTTTTGGTTTGTTTTTTTTTTTCAACTCTTTTGTTTTCAGTGCACCATGAAGCATTTCTTCGTGTGTCAGAAATTCCAGGAGAAACAGGTTTGTAGCCACAATGCTTGTAAGTTCAAGGCTCATCAAATTACAAAAGCCAAAACATCCATTTCAACCAACAAAACTTCTGAGGCTGATCTTGGCAAAAAGAAAAAATCGTGAGTTGATAACATTTTTAAAGACAGATCCCCCCCCCTTACTTTTAAGTTAGTTTTGACTTCGTATATTTTAGTGTGAATATAGGAAAATAGGTTTTTATGATACAAAACTGCATTAAGATCTTATAGCTCTTTTCAATTCAGAGCAAATCCGATTAAAATCTTGATTCTGATCCAAAATATGTAGAATAATTCATTAAACAAAGGAAACCTTGTTGAAGAATTTTCATATTATCTAGAAACACAAAATGCATTCGTACAAAATTGCCTAAGTTTTCATTGATTTCAAACTTATTGTATATATCTGCTTTACATTTCTTTCAGTGTTTAAACTAAGGTTGCCACATTTGGCCAGAAGGGGAGATAATCTGAGCTTCATTTCAGAGACTTGCCTAACACAGACATTGGAATAGTATCGAATTTAGAAATGGTGTGAGAAATTCAATACCAGCTTCTTAAGGTAAACCTTGAACCTGTGTGTCAAGACTTCTGATTTTAAATTCTAATGCCTGTGTTGGGTAAGTTGAAGATTTCTAGCCAAATAAGGCAACTGTTGTTATTTTCCACATTGTCTGTTTCCTTTGCATTCTTTTGAGAAGGAAGCCATTTTTCCTTCTCTATAAAATGTGTTGCTGCTATTGTCCCTTCTAGGATCTCTTCAATGAGGAGTTCTTCTTCTCTGAAAAAGAATTCTGCTAAGTTGGTTCCTTCCACTGAACCAATTCCAATCACTGAGAACTTATCATTCATCTCATTGGGCAACTCGAGTGAGGATTCTTTGCTTGATGTCTCTGGTTCGGCAGAATTAACCTCTCAGTCAAATCCAACCCTCAAGGATCAGCCAAGTGAGTATCACAATAATGCTCTCAATGACGAGAGCAGGTAAGTCCATGAAATGTGAAACTGAGGAAAAATGGCAGAACTTTATTTATGAGGGCCTCCAATAACTAAACATTCTATGATTGAGCAATTTATGACTATTTGCTTTAAGGTGGGTCAGTTTGTACAAATTTTTGCTGAAAGACGCAAGTCCAGCATGATGGAATTATCTGATTTTTATTTTTTTTTTTCTTTTCATTGGAATTTTCTTCAGGACTTATCAATTTTGTAGAATCAATATCTGTATATGAAGATCTTTTACAAAAACCATTACCTGAACCAATGAAGTATTCAAAGTATCACACATGTCTGGTCTTAACTCAATTTCCATGAAAAATGGACTTGGCTGCTTTTGTCATTGCAGGGCAGAAAAGTTATTTTTTTTTTTTTTTTTTTTTTTTTTCCCCCCAAGAGGATACATAGTTAACAGTTGTGAAAGTACAATCTCATTTGATAGTGATATAGATGTTTGCTAATTGATAAGTAAAATGTTGGTATCCTAATTGACATTGGGGCAAGTTTTCCTTGAAACCCTCCAACCACATAGGTTTCTTCTATTTTCAAGTGGTTCTTCCTGGCTTATGATGGGGGGGATCAATTAACAATGTAATATTATGCTAAATTCAGCCCTTAGTTTGTGTCTGGCAGTGTTCATTTAAAAAAAAAAAATTTTTTTTCTGAATTTTTTAAATTCAGACTTTTCAATGATCCAGCAAAAGGTGATTGAAGAAACTTATCTATTGTTCATTTTTCCAATTTTTCAATTGATCCCCCCCCAACAGGGTATGCTTGACAAAAGACAGTTTCTATTGATTAACTAACCAGACCTGTTTCTCTTTTCTTTTAAAATTGAAACCTTTTTATTTTGTATTGCTTTACATCTGTAGAAGGAGCTCTACGTATCAAGCCTCGTCTCTGAATGTTAACAACTATTTGAAGTGTCTGAGATTTCAGGTAATTTTTTTTTTTTCCCTCTTTACATATTGAAATTGAATATTGCATCTGAGTGTCAAGATGTTGGCTATTTTTCACTTCCTAAATTTCTACCTAAGCCCTGACAACAATGACTTACCACTGTTGATATCCTGTCAGAAACTCAATTTGTAAATTCATTTAAAACTTTATTTATATTATATTGCAAATGAAGTGGAGAAATCTTTGAATCTTCTCATATTATCAAGGGATACTCTTGGAAAATTTCTTATGGAATATTTAAAATGTTCAATTTAATTTTTGAGGTCAAATGTAGATTCAGGACCCCAAAGTCAAATGTGCATATTTTCAGATTACACCATAATCCAAATTTTATTCAATCAGAACAGGATGAAATGTAGAATTCAGGCCTTTTTAACTCTAAGAAATATTGTTTGAAAAATTTGTGTTTTTCATATTGCGCAGTGATCTGAAAATTTTCGCTTATGACTCGAGTCAATTTTGGAGTCTGAATTCTGCTTTTGATCCATGAATCAAATCATGACTTGTCAATGTGGGGTACAAATTTTTTTATTTTATTCTTTTTTTTTACTTTGCCTTCTTCATATTCTCCGCTTTTTTCATGGCAAAAATATTCTTTCAGTCTGGGTTTTTTGTTTTTCATGGATATCTACCCAAACATTCAGTTAATTTGTCAATACCAAATTATTTCAGTACGTAAGTATCTCGATCCAACCCTGTAAAAAAGGGAGATTAAACAGTTAATGCCAATTTGACCACCCTGGAAGTTTGAGAATATCCATTGCTTGGTTTTGTGCCAATTTGTAAATTTTCTTTTCAGGTTGGGCCTTCTTCTTCCTTCAAATTCCTTATGGTGAAGAGGTTTCCAGTCTGGTTTGTATTCTCCTCCTCCTCCTCCACCTCTTCACTCTTTAACATTTCCACTTCCTCCTCCTCCTCCTTGCACACCTCCTGCTTCTTCTCGACTCTTTAATTCTTTTGGCTTCACTTTTCAGTTGTTTTCATTTGCCCATTTTCCAATCTCCTTTCTCTGAAAGTTTCCCAGTTGTCCATTTTTATTGATAATCGTAACGGGGTCACTTCTTAGTGTAAATATCATTATATTGAACCTTTGTACAAATTTGCTATTTCAGATTGGAATTTGGGTAGAAATGAAGTGAATCCTTGATTTGTGTTCATTTAAAAAAAAGTTCTCTAGCTGTTTTATCTAGTCGTTTTCTTCCAATAAAAATGGTTGAATCTCCATTTTGAAACCTTTGTAAATGAAGCATTCAGGACCACAGACTACATTCTGGAGAATGATGAATAGAAAAAAATGGAAAGGATGTCTCAAGTTTAACGTATTTGGGACTTTTAGTTGCATAATGAAAGGAATGGAATATGTGCAATAGTTTGAAAATTATCAGCAGAATTGTACTTTGTGGTTATAAGCTTCTCACTGACCTTGTGGAATCAGATATTAGCAAAAGTACTGGGTAACCTCTTCAAGACTTGCAATTGTTTAGAAGGGGGGAAACTTTTATCTGCATGCTCCCTGTGAAAAAACCATATTTGCTGGCATATTGGAATGAGATAGTTTTTGGCAGAGACTTCAATGTTGAGGTATTTTAGAAAACTTATGGCATGAATTATCACTTGCCAAAATTGAAACAAAACCAATGTAATCTTTTGGAGAACCATTTAGCTGAATTGATGCCCTCCTGCAGAATTTTGCAAGGAACAACAAACTGCCAGAAACATGGAAGTTTTTTTTCTGAATTTAAAAAAAAATTTTGCGTATTGTTCAATTGTAATTCTGAATCATTTTAAGTTCATTGAAAAATTCATTCATTTTTAAGTCAAGTTTGTTTGCAGTATTTGACTATGCCAAACATTGCGGGGGGGGGAATATGAAAAACTGTAATATTTTTTTATGATACTTTTACTGCAAGCAACGTTTCAGAGCTTTTATTGGAAAGACATATTAGCTTTTTTGAAGTTGAAATCTTATGCCTGCAAATATGGTTATTATATACCTTTTTATTTTATTGAGCTGACAGTATTGTCCTGGTCTTGTGATAAATTGCTCAAATAAAACTGCATTTTAGACTAGTTTTTTTTTTCCCTTTTTTTCCCCCTCTTTTTATAATCAATAATGAATTTTGGATAATTGGAATTCTAAGTGTTTTAATTTTTTTTTTTCTTTATATTTTTCTCTCATGAAAGAACTTTTATTGGCCATTTTGAATTATAGTCTGGAAAATAACTGAGAAATTGTAGGTTGTTATCTTATTGTGCAATATTGGAGAAGTTAGTTCTTACGGGTCGCTCTCTTTCTTTTAATTTTATAATTTTTTTTTTTTTTTTTATTATATATATATTTCTTTGCATGCCTTCACTTGTCTCTTACTTATTTGTTTTTTTTCATTCTGGTAAGTAGACTTTTTGGGTGGGGTGTGGCTAAGGGTTGCCAGATTTTGTGAAAAGTGGAGACTCACCCTACACGAGCATTGGAATAGCGTCAAGTTTAGGAATTGAGTGACTTTATAGGCAGGGGTTCAAACATCCTCTTTGAGGTTTCCAGACTTGCTCGGTTTCCAAGTTCACCCCTATTCTAATGACTGTTTGGGGTAAGTCTCTGACATGAAGTAACCCTGGTGTCTCTTGTAAACATCTTTCAGCCTTTTGACATTTACACACCTATGAAGAATTGTGATTGTTGTATTTTTTCTTTCATTCTTTTTGTATGATTTTATTTTCCGACAAATATTTTATTCCTAAAGACTACAAAAAAGACAGAAAAATCCTGGAAAAATAGAAAAATAAAGATGACTTGAAAAAAAAAAAAAAGAAAAAAAATCAAAAAGATTTCTGTATTTGTAAGAATTTTATAAATAAATATATATTAAAAAAACAACCAAAAACAACTTTGCTTATGTGAAGTACGCTGAAAAAAGAATGTACAAAATTCTACAATAAAATATATTTATGTAAAATACTTGTTTGTTTTTTTTTTTTTTTTTTTTTTTTTTTTTTTTTTTTTCTCTTTAATTTTTCCTTTCTACTTCAGAGTGTTGTGAACTGTCACAGATATTCTCGGAGTGTTTCAAAATTTTTCTATCGTAAAACAATTGGCTCTGTCACTATCTTGGCTAAAAAGTTTGAGTAATGTGTGGCGAGAAGTATTCATTTTTTTTTTTTTTTTTTTTTTTTTTTTAAATTTTTGAAAAACTTTATTCTAATTTTTAAAATTTTATATGTTGTAAATCCAAAACGATTGAAGCTCTGCTTTTTGTCAACAAGCTTTAATTCTAACTGCATTGAAGTTTCTCAATCTTGTGATACGGTTCTTTAATCTATCAGATTTAAATACGACGCTATCTGAAGAAATCTCTGAGTGTGTATGTACCGTAGTTACTCTGTTAACTAGCAATTAGTTGACATTCTCCAGATATATCAATCAGCACATAAGATTGTGCAGTGTTTTGGGAGTTATTTGAAGAAGTGGTTCTTGAGAAATCTATTAAAAATAAATTTAATATCTCTGTAGTTTTATTTAATTTATTTTTTTTATCTCTAAATTATAAAATATTTAAAGTAACTGAAATAATTTGAAGCTGTAGTTTCCTACAATGGAGAGATTATCATCTTATATAAATTTTACAAACACAGGAGTCACACAATATAGTGTGGTTTGCAATATAAGGTTGATCGGTTGTAGGTCCAACATTTTTGACTATATTATCATCCACTCATTCCAGAAATCCACAGATTTAAAAAAATATTTGAAACTAAAATATTAGATATCTTCAGTTTGCAATCAACATAGGAGTGGTTGTGCACAAAAAACGTTTTTAAAAAGATCTCATTCTTTAAAAATGAGCTTTTTCCAACCAGATTTATATTGAGACTTGAACCCTGCAATATGACTCGGAGGAAAGATTGAAATACTGAAACGTATCTCTGCAGTTGTTAATACTTATTTGTGGTCACATCTATGAGTACATTCTATTTTATGATAGAAACTCCAGTGAACTTGTTCGGCCAACATAATCCCCGGTTGTCTTTCTTGGACCCTAACACCTGCTGCTACTCCTTACTACTTGCAACAACTTGCCCATCACAAATTGATCATTGCTTTTTGTACAGATGTTATAGAAACCCGAGGAATTGTTTAGAAAGGTTCGTCTGAGAAGGACGCAGCGTAGTAGCAACCAAAAACGTCTCGCACCTTTATTAACTGACACAGCTGAGAAGATGGAATTACAAGAGTTCCTTGAAGAGAGAAAAAAAAGGATTTAAAAAACTACCAAAGAAACCTGGACATTGAACGGTTTCAGAAGGTCACAAAAGATTGTCTTGAATGCATTGGAAACAAGTCAAACTGCACCCATCTCTCCCCTGGGACAGTGTATTAACTCTAAAAGCTTGACCAATAAAGAATGTATTAATGGGGAAGACTTCATTCCCCCTTTATGAACGAGAGAATTTTAAATTTTATTCGGTTCAATGTTTACGATCATTATTAACTTTCAAACTTTTTGTGAAGATAATGAAAGGGTGAAAAAAATACAGTTGTAAATAGCCTCCCAAAGAATTCATGTTTCATATTAGAAACAACTTATCCCTGATATGGGGGCGAGTTGTGTACAGTTTACCTCGAACGATAATTTCTTTTCTATATCTTGACTTAAGCAGGGCATCATTTTTCTGTTTGGTGTTTATGACAAAACAAAATGATCTTCTCAAAGCAGAGAATTCTTCAAGTTACTTTTTGTTGTTAGGACAAAAATGGTAAAATTGTAACAACTAACCCTACTTTACCCTAATGGCATATCTAAATACTTGGCTAAAGAGTAGGTACTGCTTCATCTAAGAGAAATTGAGACATGTTGGTGTATTTCAGTTCTGAACATGGTCTACAGGACATTTTAAACTCTTTTAGTTTGGAAATACTCAAGGATTACAAGTAGATCTATTGACGTCTTTAAATAAACCATAAGTTGAAAGATGCATGCACCAGGAGTGATAGTGGCAGCAGGAGGAAAAGAAGAGCTTGCAGGATTTTTTTCTTTGATTCAATTGATTTTCATACTTGTAAAATATTTTGCAAGTATGATTTTCAAAAAAAAACTGTAAATGGACATCTTTTTCTCTCACGACATCATTAACAACTGGTAAAAAATTGATTGGAAAAGATTTTATTTTAATGCATCACACCTTTTTATGACATCACCTCTTAATGATATCATACCTTTTAATGACATCGTACTTCCTCCCTATTTCTGTTCTTTAAAGTAACTGGAACCGACAGACCAACAGAATAGCGTCCGATAGAGATGTGTGGACATCCAAAAATTGAACCGAAAATTTGATTATTGTAGTTAATTTACCTTTGTAGTTTTATAAAATTTGCTCAAAAGATGCCTAACTGGGGAAAGTAGACCACTACATCTACTTAAGACAACGAATCTCAATGAAACCCACATGAGAAGAAGAAATCAAGCGTAGAATCACCCTAGGATGGCAAGCCTTTGGCAGAGCAAGCTCAATTTTCAAAAACAAGACGATCCTATAAAGAAGAGTATACAACCAATGCATCGTCCCGATAGTCACTTATGGAGCTGAAACATGGAATCTAACCAAGAGACAGACCTGGAAACTGATAAGAATGCAGCGTGCGCAAGAGAGAATCATGCTCAACCTCACATGGAGAGATCACAGGACAGCACAATAGATTAGGAAGAAAACGAGGGTCTGAGACATCATAGAATCTATTTGAAAACTTAAATGGCAATGGGCAGGTCATATTGTAAGAATGGTAGACAACTGATGGACATCTCGACTCAAAACATGGATCCCCAGAGATCACATGCGAAGCCGAGGCCGACAGAATACAAGATGGAGAGTTGAACTAGACAAATTAAGGAAATACTGTCTCTGCGACGACCATGATAAAAAAATGGGGCGGATCTTGGGGAAGGTCTATGTCCAACAACGGGTGTTAAAAGACATGAAAGATGATGAACTTGAGTGAAGTTTCTGAAATACAGAGGACTGCACTTCATAGGCCTAACGATCATTTCGCACAATAGAACCAACCTTCATAAGAACCGATCCAAACGAATGTAATCCTTACTAATTTGCTTCGTTTATTATGACCGATGTACTGTTCATTCGGTCCACGCAGCAGTGCTACCGGATGAATATCTTTTGAAATAAAATCTGATAGAATTATGAAAAATATTTTTTTCAGATTTCTCAACAACTGTCTTTCAATTATTTTTTTGCTCGTGTCTCAAATTTTTACAAGAAAATCAAAGTGACTTGTGGTTTTTATTCAAGTTGTTCCCCTTGAATTAAAATAATTCAGAGTCTGTATGGGTTGTTCAGTTAATTGGACAAGTCAGTTATTAGTACAAATGTGGGTGGTCCTATAGAACGGCATTCACTGTACATGAATTTTAATTCATGTTCTAAATATTGATAAAGCTTTGTTTTACCTGGAAAACATAATCATTTTCTGAAGTATTTCTGTAATATATGTATTCCTCTCTCTCTCTCTCTCTCTCTCTCTCTCTCTCTCTCTCTCTCTCTCTCAGTAAATCTCCTCGACTTTTTTAAGAGAAGTTGAAATTAGTCAATTGTGTTGAAGGTGCATTCTAGTACAAGTTGCCCTTTTTGGACGCTGGGGAGGCGTTCTTTGGAGAAGGGGCGTCAATTGAATCTGTGCAAAATAAATCCATTATATAAGCATGTTAACATAAACTTTTTTTTTTTTTACTAATGAACGAAACATTAATTTGTTCCGTATGAAGTAAATGAATAACACGTCACCGCAGCCAATACTGTAGTGTCAAAACTTTAAGTCGTGTACAAAAAAAAATTCCATCTGAGAATAAACATGGTCAGAATCAAGTCCATGGCATCACTGGCGTTTTCCACTGAAAAACATCTGAAATGGAGTAAGAAGAAGATTTACGAGAACCCGTCTAAATGAGGCCCTAAAAAACCGAACCATTTTTTCTCTGTGGACCGCTTAATGTTCTCAAACAATATATACAGTCCCCTGAAGATTGGATGGTTGTAGTAAAATTAAGCTGTCACAAATTTTCAGAAACTGCATTGATTCAAAAATATTTTTCCTTCAATTGACCTCTCGCATGTGGCCTGCAGACCGTTGCTCTGCAATATAGGATTTCAAGAATGTTTTCTTTTTTTTTTGTTTATTGGTTTCATGTTAATGCTGAGCATTTCTGATGCATTCATCGGATATTGTTCTTTGGTTCACGTCTTACTGTGTAAGGAAATATTCTGTTAGAGTTCTATCCGCTTTTTCTTAAATGAAATTAGACGAACATGGGTGAAATATATATATATATATATATATATATATATATATATATATATATATATATATATCTTAACTTCATTGATAGAATTGAAATAATATAATATCCAAGACATGTTTATCACGGCCTCGTCGTGGGGTTTCTAACCACAAGACGGACACAGTTAACTGACATTGCTGAAACACATTTTCTTCCTTTCCTTTCTAACAACTAGAAAAACTGAAATTCATTGACAACTTTTGCAGATATTGTTTGGTACAGATATACAGCTATGATATAGGGGAGGATCCACTCCTAAATTTGATAACTTTTTCCGTAGCCCACTGCCCAACCTTCCATGACGTTTATTTGAAATTCATCGAGAACTTTTAGAGATATTGAGTGGACAAACGAGTAGTCAGACACGAGTGAATACATATACCTCCCTAACTTCGCTGGCAGAGGTAAACTTCAATTCCAACCCTTTTAGTTTGATGGGTTATTTCAATGACTATGTAATTTGGTATGCTACCAGCAATGGAGTATAATGGCCAGTGACGAAGTCTTGGTTTCTATTGCGTATGTCAGCTGGGTGATCATTGCAAGTCTGGTAGAGACCTGGACTTTATACCTACAATCTTTTATGACTAACTCCTTGGCAAGATGGGATACCTCTACTCTAATCACACAGTTTAGAGTGTACTGGGGGGACGGGGAGATTTGCCCTAACGAAGTGTCTTCGGCACTCTTTGCTCATTCCAGGAATTACACCCAGAATCTTCTGCGCGTGAGACAGACAGACTAGTGTATATATATATATATATATATATATATATATATATATATATATATATATATATATATATATATATATATGTATATATATATATATATATATATATATGTGTGTGTGTGTGTGTGTGTGTGGATAATGAATAGACTATAGCCACACTGAAGAGTTGTAATGCAACGAAACAGCTGTCTGTGTATGACTCAATCATTAATCATATCTATCTATCAATCTATCTATATATGTGTTGTATTTTTCAATTTGCAAGAATACAAAAAGTAATAGAAAACAGATTTTATCTGTTGTTGATGATATTTAATCCCAGTGCTCAATATTTAACAAAGCAGATAGAGTTATCAATGTATACAAATAAGAATTACAAGGATATATATCCGGTGAATGTCAACATTCCGTTCTTAATGCACTTTTCAGCAACCGGCGATACGTTATGTTTTTGTTCTCATAAATCGGTTAGCCAATTCCATTTTTCCTACTTTTAACATGGCCGTTGGTACTTTCACTGATTTTCCCAGATAGAGAACAATCTTTGCAGAGAAGCATTCAAATTAGGACAAAGTAGTTTTGATCCTACATTGACTTGTGGGGAGCTTGGCGGTCAGTGCAACCTATTCTTTGTTATTCCTTGGGTCAAGTCACTTTTATTGATAAAATTCTAGCCTTAAGGATGTAGTCGCTTGAGCAGTTACAAAACTTATACTCACAAGCAAGAATACGAACGAACAAATATTTGCCGCCTCTATACTAATACATATGTACGTATACTTTAAATATATATATATTTTTGCCTTATAACTGACATCCACCAGACCTATTGTGAAACCACTGAGTTACAAAATCTAAGCAAGTCAAAAATACGCCACAAAGACTTTTGATGAATTTTCACTATTCAAAGTAATGTCATCAATTTCTCAAAGCATCTTACAGTTGGAATACAATAACATATTATTAATTGGGCAACATGAACACATCATCATCATCATCATCATCATCATCATTCTCTTAACGTCCGTCATAGACCTTCCACAGGAATTGCCTGATGTCTTTATCATGGGCGTCGCGAAGCCAATACTTTCTGAATTCGTCAAGTTCGTCTCTCCATCTTGTATTCTGCCGGCTTCGGTTTCGCAAGTGATCTCTGCAGATCCATGTAGTAAGTCATGCTGTCCATCGGTTGTCTGCCATTCTTGCAACATGTCCAGCCCATTGCCATTGATAAGTGCATATCTTTGATCCCTGCTGGGAATACTGATCTACTTGAGTACTGCAACTTGAAGGAGTGGTTAGCAAGTTAGTTGTGCTATCACCAATGAAGAGGGTTCGATCCTCCCTAGGTGCCTGATACTTCTGCCGTCCAATTACAAATGCAGATAAGTCCATTTTCCATGAGATATTAATTCGGGACCCAAAATCTGCCAAACTTCAAAAGCTGTGTTGGTCCACGAATCGGTTTTTGCCTCACGTCTTCTAGATGTCGGGATACTGATTTCATAAAATGACGAAAAATCCAAAATCCGATGGCAAAATCGAGTAAGTCCAGCCGCTGTCATGTAAATCCATTAGTAAATAGCGATTACAAGTGGAGAGCTTAGAACTACAAGATACAATCCACTAATAATAAAAGAACAGAGATAGGTGCGTCCGAGGACTATTGACTCTCAAGATTTCATAATCTTGTAACCTGTACACATTTCATTTTTTGTCCCCTGGGCCTATCATTCGGTATCGGTGTCTGTTGTCATAGTTTCCTTTTTCTTGATAGCATAATTTCGTTGTTCCTTAACAGAATTCAATGAAATTTTGTATGTAAGCTCGTTGAGAAATTCTGCATGGGGAATGGTGAGTTATAGCCGATTCGATTGTTGGTTTACATTTTATAAACAAAAACGTGGTTTTTGTTTGCAATCGGGAAAATTTCTCATATCTTGACTTATTCACTGGAATTCGACGATGATTTTGACAAAACCCTAGGAACTGAAAAATAGCAAGTTACGTTCGATCCGATTGTTAGTTTACATTTCATATGTAAATTATCATATGTCAACAGGCAAAAGCATTGCAGTTTGGAACTGCGGAACCGATTAGAATGAAAATTTTTTCACAGGTTCTTGGGTACGCAATTACTGAAATCATAACGTTTTTAAGAATCATATGGTTAGAATTAACCCCCCCCCCAAAAAAAAAAACAAGTATCGGAGTTAACGGTCCTAATAAAGAACTGATTACCGCTATTGTTTCAGCATATCATATTCTATTCTTGTTAGAGACATAAATTATATAGCATGAATTATAAACATTACAGTTTTCTGTCGGAGGCGTTTAAGATTGTTTTGTTAGGTGGCTAATTAGTCAGCAGCGCATGAAATGAGACAGAGACTAACTCTAATGCTCTTGGGGAAAGGCATGAACTCTTCTTCCTTCCCACCAGCTTAGGGTAAAAATAGTGTATAGTGAGATGATTAGCGTTACTTTGGGTGCCAGTCAATTCAAAGGTATTTCACATATCGCAAATCACGAACAACTAGTTAAGACCGAGAATTTGTGATAAGCGGATCTCGGACAGGAAGAGCTGAGACCATATTCAGCGCAAGGGAACTAATTGCTACTATTTTTTGTTTTGCAGCTTAAAGCATTCACTTCAAATTGGGAACACTTTCACAAAAAATAAAATCGTTTTGAAGCAAACATCTTTAAACGCCTTTGACTATATCCTAACGGATGTGAATTTCGACCACTTTGCATCCCCCGTCCTAATCCATCTGACTTATTCCCCAGATAAAGCAGGCTTTCAAGATTATAGTGGTATACTTAACTCGATTCCGTTCTACATGGTGGATTGTACATTGTGGTTATTAACGCCTCAACTCTACTTGACTTTGAAATGCTTTGTCCCAAGAAAACGTATTTATGTATGCAGTGAATTCTTGTGGAAATGTAAAACCTAAAATTGTTTCAAGATCATCTTGGCGCAGTCTATCTTTCACGGCCAATAAAACTGGATTGGCATCTTTTAATATAATACGAGTACGATCGCATTCTATGAAGTAACATAATTAGATAAGATTTCATTTTACACTTTGAAATACTCGGTTCAGTTTGTTGTTTCATCAAATAAAACTCCGACATGAAACTGCATGTCTCTATCAAAGTGAGCTAGGATAACAAGAAGGGTGACTATGAAAAAATGAAAACATTCTTTAATCGTGACTGGAATAAGATGTTCAAAGATAAATCAACCCAACCGCGTATGGACATCATAGAGGAACTCAACAACAAAGATATAATAGAGAGTATCCCTAAAACCACAGCCTCGGTTGGAGACATAAAGAAACCCACATGGATAAACGAATATACCCTCAGGAAGGTCAGACAGAAATATTCTGGCTGGATTAGATTCTTAAATACTAAACAAAGATGATTATTATAAGAATTATATAAAAAAGATGAAATCAGGCAAGTCGCTAGGGACGCCCGGGAAGACTTCGAGAGGAAGCGAGCGGAAGAATGCAGGAAAAAGCTTGGTGTGCGTATGGAGGTATATAATATGTCAGAAACAGAATCTCGAACCACAAGAATTCTAGAATAGTAGAAGTCTTAGATAAACAGTTCTGCTGTGCATTTACCTAGGAAATCACTTCTAACTTAACCGTCATACCTTAGAAAGACCTTGTAAATGGAGCACTTGGAAACTTCACCGTAACAGAGAACGATGTAAGAAAACAGTTAAAAGGATTACTCATAAATGAAATTCCAGGTATTGATGGAATTTCAATTCATCCCAGAGTCCTCGAGGAAGTAACCACAGAAATGGCTGTTCTACTCGCCATACCGAACGGGAACAGTGTAGAGTCAGGAGAGTTATAAAACCAGGGGAGATAATTGAGCATGCCTTCTATCAACTAGAAAGGAGACAGGAGCGACCTCGACAACCCCAGGCCTGTCAGTTTGATATCCAAAAATGGCAAAATTCTAGAAATATTTCATTGTAATAAAGATCACGTCAAAACAAGCAACTGCATATCCAAACAACAGCGCGGGTTCACTTGTGGTGAAAGTGTGATGACGAACTTGCTGGAAGCCATGAACATCTCATTACAAGTCATAATATACCAGTAAACATTCTGTACCTCGACTATCGTAGAGCTTTTGGTTTTGTCCAACACCAGCAGTTTATATGCTGAGTGGACAGCTTTAGGATCGAAGGTTATACTCTGGGGTGGATCGAGTCCAACACGACAGAAAGTGACTGCACACAGATACGATGCTGGAGGGTCTAGTGTTCTCTATGCACAAATGAAAAGTTTAAAAGAAGTTCCTTATCTTATTTTGATCTCCACATACAATGATTCATTAGCTGAAACTTTCATAATTTTGTCACATTTCTTACAATACTTGGCTCTTAAAAGCTGGACTCCCAAGATTACATTGGCAGAAGATTGTTGCCTACTTTGAAAATATTCGAAATCGAAGGCTATTTTCTAAGCTCAAACAATGACCTTAGACATGGCAACTACCTCAACCACCAAGCAGGGTCTGGCAAATATTAAATATATTCAGTTTCGCGTTGGGTTTTTTGGTTTAATGAATTACAAAGAATCATAATTTAGCGCGGGGGGGGGATTTCAAGATGGTTGAAAAACGAGAGTGAGAAGCAATATTTCGAGAATCTTTATATATAGTTGTTGATTTTCTTTTATTCCTTCCTCTTTTATTGCAATTCCCAGGTCGCTTTCACATCCCACGACCGTTAAGTAAGCAAGCATCGATTTAAAATAGAGAAGTAGCCTTCGAGGCGATATGAACTCACTTCACATATCTTTGTGAGTCTGACATGGAAAGCGTCTTGCAGATACGGGTTAGCTATTAACTGATAACTAAATATATGAGGTGTGAGTTCAAATCGCGCCGGAAGTCATTTATTAATTTCTGATCCATGCTGTTGATTCAACGGTTGTAGAGTGTAAAAACGACCTGAACGTTACGATAAACAGCAACATGAACTGGGTGGAAAGTGAACTCGTCAAAATTAATAATGACAATTCTCCATCAGAGAAATGTCGATAAATGCCGAGGATAAGAATATCCAGGCTTTTTCCCAATGGTAATATCACCTGTGAAATAGAGATTTCAGACCATGGACAAAGTCAAGGAGTACGCGACGGAGCACATGACTTGGAAGAATGCTTTGTAAAATGGGAACGACCCTGATTGGGATAAGCATGTGGGATTCCGAGGGATGTACTATGACGGTGACTCAGACGCTTTTGTTCTTGGTAGACTATTTTTTCCTTAATATTATTAACTAGTTTGACACTTTCAGGGTCAACAGTTTTACTTATTCCGTTGTGCTAAACACAAAACCAATATCTATGATTTGTCACGTTGAAGAATAATTCAATGTTGAGCGAGACATGATGATAGTCATAATTATTCAACTGATTTCTCTCACATTACACAAGCGAATAGTCTTTTTTCATTCCTCTCTTATCGCTCGCAGCCAGGCCAGCGAGAGGGTTCAGGAGATAGGGATAGGGGAGGGGGCAGCTTTAGTTTGCGTTATTGAGCATAGTGCAGAGATCAGACTCCTCTCTAGGAGGATTAATAGGATCATCAGACGAGGCTCTCTACATGACTTGAGCTGCTTACGGCACCTGGTATTACCCAGACGGTTATCCATCTGGGCACTGACCAGGCTGGACGTTGCTTAACTCTGGTGACCGTACGAGAACCGGTTTGTCTGATGCGATTTGGTCGTAACATCGAATAGACTGTCAGATTAGCTTGTCCACCATAACTTGTGATGCAACTATGCTTTGCTTGATGAATAGCAACGGAAGGATTTCAGTTTTTGGTCTATGCAGTGCCGGGTTAGATAATGTAGAAAAAGTAGCTTATGCTACGGGACCTACAATGTCAAAGGCCCAGCTCTAAATGCTTGAAAGCAATCAATTCTGATCCAGTAGTCCTGAACCTGCTCGATTACTATAGTACTATACAGCCTTCAACTTTTATGAATAACCGGGTGTTCATGTTGAGCAATTTTAGCCAGTTATAACCCTTAATTTGGTTTTTTTTTAGTACAATCATTAATGAAGGTGTGATACATACGATGCATAAATACGAAGGTATTTGCAATTGAAATCATAGTCGCTGCACAAAGATCAAAATGGAAATAAAGTAATTCTCTCCATCACAGTCATTTGAACAACCGTAGCGTCAAACATTGAAGTACTGTAAAAAGAATTCCACCGAAGAGTAAATATCGTCAGAATAAATTCAATTTATGACATCAGTGGCGTTCTCCCCACGAAAACATCTAAAATAGAGTGAAAAAAACACATCTAGACTCTCCAGAATCTAGATGTTATTGACCTGTCAAAATGAGGCCCCTAAAAGGTCCCAAAAGCTTTTCTTTTAACCCCAAATCAAAAAGAATTATCAGAAGTGGTCTAGTGGAGTACTGATACCAATTTTGTAGACTGAACGGTATGGCCAGAAGTGCTGGGACACACCAAACACATTAACACGCGCACATATAAAAGAAAGATAAGAACCCTTCAGCACCTTTGATGGCTGCGGTGGATCAACTGTTCGTGAAATGTCAGATATATTTGTAATATTAGCTTGAAAAAATAATTTCTTTACTATGCAAAGGAAAAAAATGCTTATGTAATTAGATTTATCTTTGTTTTCTTAATTTATTGACATTATAACATCGTATAGAACTGTCCCAGCACCAGCCTAATCTGGACGTAGTCTTAAGCTGGGAACTCAAAAAATGCTGTAATGCATTTTTGATTACCTCGAATGTCCTCGTGAAAGCTTTATCTGATAAATTGTAATAGGTGTAACGTTACATTGGGGGCAATTTAACAGCGTCTTTTTTGATTCCAGAAAGAGCGCGAGGGCAGCGTTATCTCCCCAGGAGAATTCTCCGAAATGCGAAGAGAGAAAATATAGTTTCATTTTCTTGTTGTCAAACTCCGAGTATTGTTGAGCTTTGACTTCATTTTCGTTTGTCACAACGATGACGATGATGAAGACGATGGCCAACCACAAACCAGTGACGTCGTACACGAATAAAATAGACGTACGCAAAAACTGATGACGATATCACATTCTCAACTAAGAAAGTTTATTCAAGTTTTCAAATCCCACTCACAGGAACTATTGATAAAGGAGTTGGAATGGGAAACGTAGTTTTAGTATAAGTTTGTATGGAGAAATGAAATCTGTTTTGTTGACTTTTTCAGATTTTAATAGAGCAAGGGAGCTTGACACTAGCGCAGCAAAGATCGATTTTCAAATATTTGCTCGAAGATATTCAAAGACACAACTGTGAATATCGAAAACACAATGCTAATGAAAGTAGACCACTACATCTACTTGGGACAACAAATTGACATGAAATCCTCGAAAGAAGAAGAAATCAAGCGAAGAATCCCACTAGGCAAGCTTTTAGTAGAGCCATCTCAATTTTCAAGCTCAAGAAAATCCCACTAGTCCTAGAAAGAAGGTTTTACAATGAATAGTCACCTATGGAGCAGAGACATAGAACCTAATCGAAAGATTAACCCTGAAACCGAGAACCATGCAACACGCACATGAAAGTATCATTAAAAAAAAAAAAAAAAAAGACAGAATCTGAGATATCATAGAATCCATCAAAAAACCCAAATGGCAATGGGCTGGTCGTGTTGCAAGAATGTGAGACGACTACTGGACATCACGACTCACAACATGGATCCTCTAAGATCATTTGCAAAACTGTGGCCAACAAAAATTAAGACAAGCTTGACGAATTCTGACTGTATTGGCTCTGCGACGTCCATGATAGAGAGATCTGGTGAATCTTTGGGATGATCTATGTCCAACAACAAACGTTTAAAGGCTGCTGCTGCTGATGATGTACAAAAGTCATCTTAAATTATCTTACATAATTATTAGTCAATTAGCGATCATCCTTCTCTACAATACGAGGAAAGAATTTAAAACCAAAACTGCTGCTGATATGTGATGTCTGCTGCTGATATGTAATAGAAGCTGCTGATATTTGATGAAACTGTGTTTGGACATTTTACCGACAAACGTTTCTCCTACAGGGAACGGATGCTTCATCGAAAACCTTTTTGTCAAATTCTTATATTCATTTTCCTGAAACACGCTATGTCAAATTAATGTTAAGGTTTTAATTACGAATTTGCTTATGAATTCTTTCAAAATATTCATATTTCATATTGAAAAAAATTAGTCATATGTTGATTTAAAGTAAATTTATGCTATTTTTTTATTTAGAGTTTCGCTTTCAAATTTGTATGTTTATTGTCTAAAGAGATTAATATTTCATATTACAAAAAAATAAAGTTAATCATATGTCGATGTATCGGAAACGAGGCAGCCGGATCGTATAGTACATCAGGACAGTCACAGCCTCAAAATCTGTAACAAAAAAAAGCAGATGACAGTAAGAGAGGTTATTGAACGAGACGTAATTGAAGTCCACCGTTTAGATGTTTTTAGATGTTTTCCTTCTAGGTTCAGATGTTTTGATTTGCGTCTACATGTCAGAAATTGATATTTAGACTATTTTGGATAAAATAATAGTTTTATTCATGCCCTTTTGATTTTATTTTAGGTATGAACCTGAGAATAATTTCGCGTTAAACTTGAAAATGAATTAGGCATTTTATCTTAACGATCTTTCGGTTATGGCAGGAGAAGGCAATGAATCGACAGAAAAGAATACTCAGTGGAAATAATTACTGGTGAGCCCATTCAAGTAAGTTTCTCAAACGCAACATTGTATTGGTTTATAAAACTATTTTATCAAATGTCAATTTTTTCTTTTTATAAAAATTGTAAAATGATATTTTCCCATACGTAGCGAAAATCATGCAATATTTCACTGACGTCGCTTGGACAGAGAGTAAAACTTCTGCATCCACACCTTCATCTAGCACCATTTAAGCACGCAGCCTCGCGCCCAACGTTCAAAATCAGCTCATTACGACGTCTCTAATTGATAAAAATGAAAATTCATTTTATTTAAAACTAGCCGAATAACCCGTCCTTAGTGCGAATATTTGGCTGGTCTTAAAAATCGCCTGATCCTTTGTATCGTGACTAAGGTTACTTTTTGACAGCTTCTCAAATTCAGATTGAAAAAAAAAACTGTCCCAGAAGCCAAACGAACGAGAAGGTGCAATTCAAATCCAGTCCTGATATTTTTTTTTCTCTTCCATAAAATCCCAAACCTGAAAATCGACGCCATGATGGTATTTATTCCGACTTATACACGCAGTAAAAAAAGTACTTTTGGAGGTATTTGTACGAGGAGATTTGAAAAAAAATGTTATTAAAAAAATCCCAGATGCCAATCAACTGACCGATTTTTAATCTAACATATCACTCACATATGCATGGGACTCAGTAGGAAGAAAACAAAAAAGTGGTTTTTATGCTGAGTGTTTTATTGTGTAACTACTCGACCACCACAATTCATGCTATGAAACAAATCCTTTCTCCTTTTGAAATTATGAGCCAGAAGGGGATACACCAGGGGCACTTGAACATTTTGACGAAATCCCTAGTGTTCCTTCTGAGAGAGAGAGAGAGAGAGAGAGAGAGAGAGAGAGAGAGAGAGAGACAGAGAGACAGAGAGACAGAGAGACAGAGAGAGTGAGAGAGAGAGAGAGTGTTTGGTGGGAATAGGAGAGGAGAATAAAGTTAAATGAAAAAGTTTTTAAACGATATGATTTTAATGAGAAACTATGTACATGTGTTAATATTTGTATGTGAGCATGTACGTACATGTGTACATGCACACACACACACACACACATATATATATATATGTGTGTATTTACACACACACATACATACGTACATACATACATACATATATGATTGTTGTCAGCATTTTTTAAATTGAATTTCTTGGGAAAAGGCGTTTTTTAACCGAAAAAAAACAAACTCCTCTTACAAGGAACCATTGATTAGCTGATAGAATAAAATAAAAATGACTAAAAAAAACTGAAAATGAAAACTAAACTCATAACACATAATTCTGTACCTTTTACGAAACAAATTAAAAAGTAAAGCAAGCCAATTAAAAACTACGACTACCAAATTTGAAAGTGCGGCGACCAAATTAAGAAATACGCCAAAATCAATTAAAAACTACGACAATCAAATGAAAAAATAAGACAACCAATTTTGAAAATAAACCATGCAAATAAAAGATACGCCAAGCAAATTAAAAATCCACGCCAGGATTCACAAACCGGTATCCAGAGTATGAAACTGAAAGCGGGTAACTTATGAAATCGGAACTTATTGTAGGAGACCTAGGATAACACACACTTCCTCAGAAACATACAATATAGATAAAACGAGACTAATGTCAGCATCGATGCTTAGAGTACTCAGTGATCGTATTGCAACACCAATGTTGACAATGTATAAAACAATGATACGAAATAAGGTGGAATGTTGTCCATCAAATATGAGAGTCATCCAAGCACTTGAAGGTGTACCAAGTCACTTTACCAGCAGAATCAATGGCGACACTGAGTTGTCAATCTGAGAAAGACTTCGTAAACTAAACCTTACAGAATAGGAGAAAACGCTATATTATCATAATGTTGTTCATCATCATCATCATCATCATCATCATCATCATCATCATCATCAGTCTTTTAACATCTGTCGTTGGACATAAACCTTCCCGTGATGTCGTGATGTCCATCGGTTGTATACCATTCGTGCAACGTGTTGCCATTTGAGTTTTCTGATAGATTCTATGATGTCTCGGACTCTCATTTCCTTTCTGATATACTGTGCTGTCTTATGATCTGTACATGTGAGGTTGAGCATAATTCTCTCATGCATGCGTTGCATACTTCTCAGTTTGCCGGTTTGTCTCTTGGTTAGGTTCCATGTTTCAGCTCTATAAGTGACAATCGGGAGGATGCATTGGTCGTATACCCTTCTTTTTAGGATTATTGGGATTGACTTGTTTTTGAAGGTTGAGTTTGCTCTGCCAAAGGCTTGCCATCCTCGGGTGATTCTCCGCTTGATTTCTTCTTCTCACGTGGGTTTCATTGAGATTTGTTGTCCTATGTAGATGTAGTGGTCTACTTTCCCCAGAGCTTGGGTGAGCTGGTATCACCTTGTCTTACTCCTTTTTGGATCTGGAACGGTTCAGAGTCTTTATTTAGCGAGATAGAGGAGTTGCTGTGACTGTATCTCTGTTGCAGTACTCTAATGTGTACAGGGTCTACACCTTGTAGGGTGATGGGTTTCATAACTATGGGAATTTCCACAGAGTCGAAGGCCCTCTTGAAGCCAGCTCGCTCTCGTGGTTAGTTTTCATCTAGTGTTTTAGTCATCCGGTTTTTGTGAAAGGTTTGTAGATGTAGTTGAGTAGGCTTATAGGTTTGTAGTTGTTGAGGTCTTTGGAGTTTTCTTTTTTATGCAGAAGCATTATGATTGCTGTATTCCAGTCTTTTTTTAGACACAGGTTGAATAGAATAGCGAGTTTTTCAAGATACTACAAAAACTTGTACTGAATGATCTCAACGTGTCATCTCTCCACAGTGAACAGATTGTAATCGTGCCCCGATTCTAACTCTAGACCGATGTGCGATAAAAAAAGGCCCAATCCAAATATGATGAGTCGTTCTCAGGTCTTGAACACAAAAGTTTGGAATTGTATCCTACCGTAACTATCTCGATAACAAAATTGGTGAGCTTCAAGCCTTCTCAGGGAAAATTACTTGAACAGATCCCAGACCACCCACCGACAGCGGGATTCATATCCATGAACAACAGCGTACTAGAGTATGCTATACGCGGTCGCCCTCCGAGGGAAGGAGGAGCCCACCTTTACTATATCAAAGTTGTCAAAGTTGACTTGAAGTTAGCAGGTCTTTTTAATTCCCTTGCTATATTCTTATTACATTTTTGCACAGCGTACTTTTTAATTAGGCTGTCTTATTTTTTTAATTTTCTTATTCTTACTTTTTCATTTTATCTGGAAAAAGAATTATTTAAGATTAGCTGTCTTTGAGGTTCTGATCTTTACAGTTATGAAATAGCAAATTTCAGATTAGCTGACCATCAGAATTTCGGATGGTTTTTTCTGGCCAGACGAACACAGAGGGCATTCCTTTGGCATTACTTTGTGTTGCAAGGACTAAAGAGAGGAAGTTCCTGTCAGCGGTCCCCCAGGTTGAACCGACCCTTTGGCCGTGTGGGTCCGGGTAAATAGGAATTTTATTTCAGATTTTGGGAGAACCAAATGAATTGGAAACTTTGATTATGTTTTAAATTTGATGAATCGATGGACGTTTTACTTAGAGTACGCATCAGCTCCAAATTCAATCTTGAATGAAATTGTAGCACGTGGCGTTTTGGCCAACCATTTTTCAGTGTTAGACACCGTCAGCCCCAACTTTTTTTTTCACCTCATCCTCAATATAGTTTTTTTTGTAAAGGGGTCAATTTACAATGTGAATTTATGCTAAACTCCTTAGTCCCTTAGTTTGTGTCCAGCTGTGTTAGCAATTGATTCTTTGTTTTTTGATTTCCAACAAAAGGACAAGAGACGTATTTTTTTAATTGATCACCTTTTCTTCCAATGCTTTAATTGATCACCCCTTCTTCCAATTTTATCTAATTCATCATCTACATCACGGTATGCTGCGAAGAAATGATGATCTCGGGGCAGTTTCTACTGAGTGGCTAACCAGACCTGTTTTTAATATTAATCCAATTTTGATCCAACCACTCTGTGGTTCGCTGGTAAAGATCAGTTCACATTCTGGTGGGTCTTTCTTCCTTATCTTCTTGCTAAGATGGGATGGTCGATCTTGATTATTATTATTATTATTATTATTATTATTATTATTATTATTATTATTATCAATGTTGCTACTGTTGTTCTAGTTGTTTCTGTCGCTATTGCACGGCTCATTTAAAATGTTTGTTTTTGAATTCTTATCGTTAAAAAAGATTTCGTCCCAGCCGCCATGTTGCTGTTTGTTGTTGTTGTTGTTGCTTCCTGTTCCGGTGAGTGACCCCGGGGGCGCTTCTTTGCAGCCATAATATGGCTTGCCTCCATTCTCGCGGGAATTGCGATTGTTCTTTGAAGTCTCGGTCTCCGGGGAGAACTGACAGGAAGGTTGAAAGACGACGCTAACTACTTTGACATCTCGACGAAAAGCACCCGAACAAAATAAAATGCTTCCCTAAAATAAACACCAGTAACAACCGCTTTTAGTCAGGGCCCGATTAAGCTAGTGTGGGGTCTATAACTTTTGTTATAAATGGGCCTTTATTTAGAAAATATCCATTAATATCAAAACGCATAATTTACTGACTCACATGGTAAAGTAATTGAAGTCTCTCATTTACAATACCACTTTTAGTTAGGGCCCGATTAAGCTAGTGTGAGGCCTATAACTTTTGTTATAAATGGACCCTAAATTTGAAAAATATCCATTTATATTAAAACGCTTAATTTACTTGCTCACATGGTGAAGTAATTGAAGTCTTTTTTCATTTGCGTGTCGCAAAGAGTCAGATAATTGAACAAATATGTCTGACATTTCAATAATTGTATTGCTTCATTTTCATTTCGATCTCTGTGTAACGGCTATGACTTCTGTTTCACAAACTTTTATATTTATGCATCGTAAAGGGTCCAAAATTTCAATACAGTCGTCTCTCTCAGAGCGAAGGACTTTCATAAGGAAATATCACTTAGAGAGAGGCCCTAATCGCCAAAAAGCACATTTTCAGTCAGCGAGAAAAAGAAATTGTGGGATGTCTTAAAATTATCCAGAATTATCTTAATTTGATTCATAATTATCTAGATTTATATCTAGTATCTAGGCTCTTATTCTCAGACAGACAGAAGGGCGGACATTTCATGAATTGTCAAGATTATTTATTCATTACATTATTTACATGTTTGTTTGTATTCATACATTATTCACGAAGTGATAAGTAGATTATACATGATATACAATGTTATGTTTAAAGTTTCAGTGGTTCAAATCACTGTAATCTCAAAGGTTTACCAGGCTCATGATGCCAGTGCGTGGTAGGGGGGATACTATCCCCTTTTTCTTTTGGCAAAACTGACATTTTTTAATGCTAGAACTTTATAGAGAATGACAAAATGTCTTATAAATAAAAGAAAGAAAATAGAGAGAATTGTTGAATTTTAAAAACGTATTCATTTTTTTCCTAATTAATTGAGAATTCTGCATGATTCCATGAATCTGATTGATTGAGAGATGGACAGATTAATCCGTAATTTTGCATCTTTTGAAAATCAACAATGGATGGTCTTCATAAAAGAAAATAATTTCTTTCTTTTATGCCGATCTCTTTAAATGTCGGAAACTCCCTAACAAGGAAAAGAAGATCTTTCTCCGACGTAATATTCAGTTTTAACATTTAAGTAAGCTGTGAATTTTCATTAAATCCTGCCTTTTGGAAAAAAGATTTCTTGGAGAATAGAAGGCATTTAGAAAATAATAATTGTACACTTAAGAGTTCATCATTGGTTAACGTTTCGGTACTGGAATTATTTTCTCAACTCAAGTTTGTAAAAACGACAAATTTTCTTTCCATCCTCTTTCTTTTTCTTTTCTTCCTCACTTTCTTCCTTTCCTTCTTCCTTTCTTGTTTTCCATTATCATTTTCGTTTTATCTATTTTATTTACTTTGCATATGATACTAATATAATAACACACACACACACACACACACACACACACACACACACACATATGTAGATAGATAGATAGATAGAGTGCGTGTGTGTGTATGTGTGTGTGTGTGTGTGTGTGTGTGTGTGTGTGTGTGAGAGAGAGAGAGAGAGAGAGAGAGAGAGAGAGAGAGAGAGAGAGAGAGAGAGAGAGAGAGAGAGAGAGAGAGAGAGAGAGAGAGAGATCAGTGCAGTTTTTTCACTCACAGTCGGAGGGAATCTGGCCCGAGAAGAAAATATTAGAATCATATTTTTCATTTTTTATAATTCATGCATGGATAGAGAGAGAAAGGAGGCGTGATATAGAGTGATGGGGAGAAATCATTTTTTTTTTTTTCACTCAAGTTCGGATTATTTTTCCTGTCAGACATTTCTACCCCAAACCGTGAGTCTTAGAATTCACATATAAAACTCAATATATATAACATTTTAATGAGTGCACAGATGTTACGCTCTGATCTTAGATAGAGGGCCAGGGAACGACACAGTGAAACTAGGGTGGTCGAAGATGGTAAAATGTACCTTATCTGGTACAATCGACTTACTCTGGTACATATCGTACAATTTTCATAGATTCTGGCTCAACTCGGCGAACCAATCATTTTTCAGCTAGATCTAGCCGGAATTCTTCTCTATTTTAGCTGATAAAACTCTATAGTTGCGAAGGTAACAGGGCAAGCCCGATCGACAAGAGGAAACGAAATATTTCATTGGTTTTTGGAATGCAAGCAGTTTCTTGCTAGACAAGGGTTTGCGTTGTAAGGAGACACATCTCTTAAAGACGATAACTTTACGTATTTAATGAATGCAAAGGATGATTCGAAATTCCTGGAACGTTCATCAAGCAGCCGAAAAGGCAAGACAATAAACGAATAGTTGACAATTATAGCAAATAAAAGTTTGAAAAAAGCTGTCGTTGGAAATAAGAGGAAACAGTTTATTTTTGCTTATGTATGATGAATACACTGACATTACAAACAAGGAATAACTTCCCTAATGCATTCGCTCAGTTATTAACTCCCTTTGTGTCCAACAAGACTTTCTTGGTTTTTAACAACTGACAGACATAGAAAAAAAGTGACGCATTAAAAAAAATATCTGCAACAGAAGATCTGTTAATTCGAATTTAGTAATCTTTGTCCAATCGCGGAGGGGGGGGGGCTATGATGGTGCAAGTAACATGCTGGGAAAACAATCAGGTGTTGCTTCCCAAAATTTCAATCATCCAGCCAAGAGCATTCCTCAAATTCATCAGTAAAAGACATCCCAACCAATAGTAAAATCCTTGGTGGTACAATGGTAGCTGTAGGTGAGATATGCGTTCTTGTTAAGATCTCCCCAAAACTAGAAAAATGCTTGGTTCCACCCGAGAAAACATTGGAGAAATGAATGCTGAGAAATATGCACACAACGAGGCGTATTTGCTTCACGAGCGTTGTGTAACACGATGGACTGTTTTGCACTCTGTGTCTTCAGAAAATACTTGTTTATTATAATCAACTGTTGGATTTGTGGGAAATGTGTCTTCGTGAGAAATTGACAGTGGATGTTAGAGTAAGGGTCGTTAGGTGCAATTTACAAGTGCAAACATCTTTATTTTATTTTTGTCTTTCACCATGACAGGGGTTAATTAACAAACAACAGAAGATGGTAACTACAAGAAGATAACATTTTGCTTACGTAACTGATATTTGAAGGGATGCAGATAGTAGAGGCCAGAATGTAGCTCTTCTAGAGTCCCGTGGGAACTTTTTATAAGAAGCATGAAGTATGATTTCATGAACTCTCTATATAAGTGCTTGAAAAAATATATTAGCATTTTTTTTTTGGCCTGTGGTGTATAATTTTCAAGATGGCATTTAAAATGACCACCAAATACTTATAATGCTTATTATTCGTTCATTATTCACGATAGACAAGTTTCTTTCCAACAGTTTTCTATAGTATCAAGTTTGCTTGATAACTTATCGAAATTCTACCTCAATCTGACCATTGGTGGGGTATAATTTTCAAGATGGCGTCCAAATTGACAGCCAGATTAGTTGGCTTTATGAAAGAAAAGCAACTCTATGCCACAAATCACAACAAAAGTTTTTTCAACGTTGTCTTTGAACTATCACGAGGACAGGTCCTACACGTTCGGTAATTTTAATAAATAAAACTATCAAATCTGATTATTTCAGTCAGAAATCAAAGGCTATTGAAGGGTATTATGAACATGATGTAATTCAAAGTGTCCGAAGTACCTGCGATTTCTGATATTAATGAATGTCAAAACAGAACTAAATAATCTTCCTTAAATACATTTTCCGGCAATCTAGGTGAGTCAATCTTTAAAACTTTTACTGCGGTGGGATTTCCAGCAAGCATTAATTTTGCCCCCACTTCTAAAACCACATCGGGAGCCCTGGGTTTAGCTTTAATTTTCTTTTAACGGGATGTTTTGCGGAACAGATTGTCCTTGTTAACAGAGGAGCCACTGTATAATTTATTAGCCAAATTCAAGTAGAACCCCCCCCCCCGGAAAATGGATTTGGAGGAGCCCCAACCATGAAACCAATAAATGTACAACGTCCTAGTGGACAAAGGTGACACTGTCAAAGACACCAAGGTCCTAAATCAAATCAACGTAGGAAGCGACCACAAAATGATAAGAGGTAAAATTCAAACTAACAACAATAAAGAGGAAAATCTTCCTCGCCAAACTGCAACCACTAAACGTACCAAAAGAACTCATTTAATCCTTAAAACTTGAACTGAAAAAAGCAAATATAAACTTCTTACCGAACCAGAAGAGAACAACACCAACATCAACGAATTCAACAACGAAATCACAGCCTGATTGAAGTCGCCACAGTGTTTAAACAAAAGAGTAAAAAAAAATGTTCAAACCATCAGTGAAATCCCAGGTAAGACCAAGAATCTCATGGAAAAACACAGAAATCTAGAGACACCGAAAACAACATAAGAGAAAATTGAAGAAACCAAACTGAATAAACTCTCCAAACAAAGAAAAGGCAAAAAGATACACAACAGCAGTAATCAAAACAATTCTCGAAAAAAGTCGAGGTTTAAAGCAATAAACACTACTTTACAGAACGGAAACAAATAACTAGTATACTGGAAAAAATGTTGACCCTGAAAGTAACATACAGAGACTGGATTGTCAAATGTGCCCAAGAGTTCTTCAATGAGCTCTACCCCCCCCCCCCGAACAAGGACCACAAAATAACGAATAGGATGTGCAAGATAGGAAACAATTAATTCGAGGATTTCCCAGAAGTTTCGCCATGGGAGGTGAAACAAGCCATCAAACAAGGAGAGATCCCTGAACTAGAGGGCATCACCATCGATCTACTCGAAAAAGCTGGTAGGATCATCATTAGGAAACTATTCTATTCAACTTATGCCTTGAACAAATTTCAAGTTCCAGATGATTGGAACACTGCAGTAATCATACTATTATATAAAAAAAGGAAACCCGAAAGACCTCAAAAGCTACAGACAAGTGACTCTACTCAATTACATCCACAAACTTTTGACCAAAGTGATCACCCAACAAACCACTAAAACGCTAGAAGAAAACCAAGCATGGGGACAAGCTGGCTTTAGAATAACTAATAGACCGTGAACCATTTGATAAATCAATTAAAAAGGGTGCAAAAAATACATAATGCCACTTGCTGTAGCATTTATCGATTTCAAGAAGGCCTTAAAATCAGTGGAAATTCTCAAGATCATTGGGACAATCACTCTACAAGGCGTAGACCGTATATATGTCAGAAGACTGGAACATATATACCGTCATAGCAGCTCCTTTATCAGGCTACATAGAGCCCTTTCGGATCCCCAAATGTGTAAGACAAGGTGATACCAGCTCACCCAAACTCTTCATAGCCTGCCTCACGGTGATCTTCAGAAACCTTGACTGGGAAAATAAAATTGAAAACCATGCAACATGCTCATGGAAGAATCATTCCCAACCTCACATAGACAGACCACAAAACAGCACAATATATCAGGGAAAAACAGGACCCCGAGACATCATAGAATCCATAAGAAAACTCAAAAGGCAATGGATTGGTCAGGTTACTAGAATGGCAGACAATCAATGAGCGTCACAATTTGGAACATGGATCCCTAGAGATCACATACGAAACCGAGGCCGGCAGAATACAAGATGGCGAGGTGAGCTAGATAAATTCAGAAAGTACTGGCTCAGTAACGCCCGTGATAGAGAGATCTAGCGAATCCTTGTCCGAAGTCGTACGACAAAAGACTGATGATAATGATTGAGGTATCGGAATGCGATATTCTGAAAAGGATCCAAACTGAACCAAAGTCGCCATTTCTCTTTGCTATCCAATCAAGCCTCCATGAGTTATTTCCCCTTCGTTCAAAGTTAATCAGAAAATAAACGGATACTACCGTCCATAAACGTGTTATTGAAAACTGAAACAGCGATATTGATTTAACGAACAACTTCACAGGGAAATCTTGAAAGCATGTCATTATCTCGAAGACGATCCTTGCGAAGATAAGCAAATTGTTTTCTCTCTAAATACATTTATCAATGACGATAAATCTAAAACAAACACACGTATACGCGTGAGCACTTACACGCGACATTTGCCTGCTTGCTCTCTCTCTTTCTCTTCTTTATCTTTGTCTGTTTACTAACCCTCTGTGTACTGACCCCCTCTCTTTCTTTTTCTATAGTCTCTCTGTCTCAATCTCTCTCTACTGACACTTTGCCTTTCTCTCTCTCCACGGATCCTCTCTTCACTGCCTGTCTCCCTTTCTCTCTCCACCAACCCTTCTCTTTATTTCAATTGTTCCCCTGTCTCTCTCTACTGACCCTGACTCTTTCCATCTCTCTCTCTCTGTATTGACCTTCACCTCTTTCTCTCTCTCTACTGACCCTAACCCTTTCCATCTCTCTTTCTCTCTTCTTCTACTGACCAGTCCTATACAGATGCTGTGCCAATGAGATGTATATGAAAATCAATAATGAATAATTATTTGTACAAGATTCATTTTTAGAAATGTTTTATAAATTAGAACTCAACAGATGGTCATAGCTCTAAAGTACAGAGGTGAACTCTCCTCCATAATGCAAACCGTAAACAACATGGCAAATCTGGTTAGTCACTCAATAGAAACCATTAAGCAATCAACGTTTTTTGGCAGCATACTATGTTGGGGTAATCAATAAAACAATTTGAAAAAAGTGGTGATCAATGTTCAAGTTATTACTCTTTTATCGCCTTTTATTGAGCGTTAATCACTAAAAAAGAAGTCTGAAAATTAAAAAAAAAAGAAAAACATGAATGCTACCGGGCACAGACTAAGGGACCAAATTGCTTAATCTTTCAGCCCTCTAGATCCATTGGTTCAGCCTGTACGCACCATGAACGTATACAGGAAGGGGTTGGGATGCTTGAGCCTCTGGCCCTCGTATCAAATGTGCTCGTTTAGTCAAAATAAAAAAAAATATTTAAATGGGAGACACGACAAAAATAAATAACTGAATTCAGTAGGATTTAAGAATATTTATCGCATGCATTTTTTTAACAATTCCCTCTGTGCGTGTGAATACAGGGAGATCGGGACACTGTGGATCACGGGGCACAGTGAATCATCAGGCTTTTTTCTACAAATGCAAATACACAACAGGACGGCAACTACATCCTTTTCTCAAGTCAACACATCCACCATCTTGTGAAAGACTTGCCTGCTTGAACATTTTTGCACATTGTGCTAATCAAGGGACATAACTTCAAGCAAAAAATACTGCTGAATTATAGAGCGACAATTATTCGGATTTTTTTCAATTCTGCTATATGAAGTGAAATTAAAATAGACTTAGAAAAGAGATCTGAGGTGATCATTCTCGATGTTATGAGTGGAGCTCAGTGACTTGGAGTAAAGTGGATCACTTCTTGGAGTGAGCCTCTTGAAACTGATCCGGTCAATTCGTTTCATGTAGTTTACCATGAAACTAAGAGAGCATTTCAAATTTACTTTTGTATAATTCTTTTCCTTTTTTCTCTAATTGCCTTTGAGACCGTGTGAATGTGATCGTATGTTTGACATTTCTTTTAGTGTGCCTTACTTTCGTCAATGAATGTTTGAGAGATTCTTATTATCACTTTTTGTAACGCGGTGAACAATTCAACAATATTTTAATAACATGCGAAGTTGGTTTCACTCTGGGAATTCTTTGAATCATTTTGTCTTTTGTTGATTCAATGTTCCCCTGGGGGACGATTCATTATGTACTAAGACTGGGACAAAGGGAACAGGAATAATTAAAACCAAAACAACTGCTTACCAGCTGCTAAGAGAGATAATACTTTCTAATCTTTATATAACCTATTTCGCAGCCAATAGAATTGATCTTTCTTCTTTTTACCCAAATATATCAATAAAATTATATATATATATATATATATATATATATATATATATATATATATATATATATATATATATATATATATATATATATATATCTATATATATATATATATATATATATATATATGTATATCATCGATTATAGTTCGATGATAAAGCCGTTAAGTTTACATGAAACAAAATTCCTCTTCAAATCTGGGTTGCCGTTTGGGCTGTAAGGGTAGAAAACCCGAATGCAATCTCCAAGACTTACCTAACACAGGCATTGGAATAGCGTTGACTTTGGAAATCGAGCAAGTCTGGAAGTAGAGGTTCAGTATAAGTATCTCAAGGTTGGTCAACCTCAACACTACTTCAGGAGACTCGTATTGAATCTAGACCCGCTCAGTTTTCTAATTCGACGCTGTTCTAACGACTATGTTGGGTAAGTCTCGGAGATGAATTTTTGATTATTGCCACTTGCAGCACAATATGGCCAACCTGGCTTAATGCAGTTAATTTCAGTAAAGATATTTTTTTCGAGAGTCAATAGACGGTCCTCCAGGTTACTTTATCGTGTTTTGCATTGTGGTACTCGAAGTTTAACCACCGATTTAAACGGTAGTGTTATTACGAAATCGAATAGAAAACATGGAAAAACATTCCATCATTTATTCGATGAATTGCGAAGATTTCTTTTACGAAAATCCAATAAATAGTTGATGTTTTGTAACTTAAAAAATCTTAATGTGTTTGTGCATAAGGTTTTCGCAAATCTATAATGAAAAATTATTGCAACAGCAGACGCCTCATTTGATTATTCACAAAATATTAGCCGTCTTATGGCACAGAAGTTGTAGTCAGTGGATCTCTGTAAGTTGAGTACTAGCAGAATCCGATTAACAAAAACAACGAATAGATCTCATAATCCCATCAGTTACAGAAGAAAATCTATTCAGAATAGTTTTCATGTTTCGATGTCTTCCGGGTATTTTTTTTGTCCCTGCATTCAAAATTTCCTTTTTTAAACTTTGCAAATCATTCAAAACATGTGCTTACACCGACTGCAAAATTCCTCTAAACTTCAGTGATCCTGTAACCCAGATCAAACATAAATCATCATCATCATCATCATCATCATCATCATCATCATCATTATCATCATCACCATCATCATCACCACCACCACCACCACCACCATCATCATCATCATCATCATCAGTCCTGGACAACTACGTACCGGTCAACTGCGTACCTAGACATCTGTGTAGAGTATTTTTGCGTCTCGGTCATTTGCGTACTATCGAATTGTGTGCTCATCAATTGCGTACCAATCAAGATCCCTCTATTGCAGGCATCACTGCGCCAATATCCCCATTGACATTATGAGGTTGAATAAGAAGAAGGTAAATAGAAGCACTGAAAATAGATTAAAATTAATAATAACGATTTGCGATATTCAATATAATAAAGATAAATGAACAGGATGAGTATTAAAATATTTGCTTTTACAAACATGATTTGCGTTTAGCCATTTTGGCGATTTTTTGCCCGAAATGTCTCTAACGATCTTGTTTCTTACAGAGTAACTGGCGAATCGCAGTTATCTTGTTCAACATTATTCACACACTTCTTCCAATGGTTTTCCAGCTATTCATTTATTTTTTTTTACTTTGTGTTTGATATCCAAAAAGAATTAATCTCATACTTTTCAATGGTATATGACGGTCTGTTAAGAAGACACCCCCCAAGTTGCTACTCATTGCCAAGTGTATATTTAAGTACAATGAAATTTTCGATTCCTACGCATAGAAATCTACAAAATCGTACTTAGAAGTTTGTTTCTATATTAAAAGTTCAAGTTGAACAAAATAACTTTGCTATTTAATCATTCTTTGTTGTTGAATGAATCTCTAATTAGGAAACATTTTAACTGCTTTTTGAAAGAGTGATTTATCTCACATGCGAGTGAAAGGTTCAAAAGATTACGTTTATCAGATTTAGTTGGCTTGAAGAGGCCAAAGAGGACATTCTTCTAAAAGCTTATTCCTTCATGAACATATCAAGTATTTATTTAGGAAAAGAATGACTGTTGTTAAGATTTTTGATTTTCTTTATTCAAAGGGATGGTTTTGAATCCTTCGTAAAATGCTAATGAATTAGAATTTAGAGTAAATTTACTTATGATATGAAAAACAAAGTATTGATGCAATTCTATATCTGATCCCCAGGGATCCATGTGGTGGACTGTGATCTTCAGCGTTTGTCGAATATTCTTGCAACATGGCCGGCCCATTGCCATTTGAGTTTTCCAATGGATTTCTAATGGATTCTATGATATCTGACTCTTGTTTTTCCTCATACTGTGCTGTCTTCTGGGTACGATGCACGGTCCTTAGTCCGAAGGGTGATCCATTAGTCAGTTACTTCTCTTAACTTTTGTTGGGTGGAGAACAATAAAAAAAAAGTTCGATTTTTCAAAAATCAAGCATGAATTCTGCCGGACACAGGATAAGGGTCCAAATATTTGTAAACTAAACTGTCCATTTTTTTCAGTCACTTATTTCCAATCTATGTTCCTGTAATTTATGTATTATTTTCAGTGTTTTGTGTTTGACATATATTTTGTTATTACGGTACAATGTGTAAATTTTCTGTTTTCTATTTTACTATGTAACCGTTTCGTGAATTTTAAAAACAAAACACTCATATTAGCATGACACTTCAGCAGTGTTAATCAAACACCATCTCCTTTCCAGCCATTGTTTCAATATATACCTTATGTTACCCATGCAGCTATTCTATTTGGGGTATTATCATAATGTATTCTATATGGATGCTCTATCATACTGTACACCATTTGATATTTTTGAAACAGGGCTTACTTACACACACACACACATATATATATATATATATATATATATATATATATATATATATATATATATATATATATATATATATGTATATATATTCTTTTCAAAGTCCCCGAAATAGTTACATGGTGAACAACTGATTATCCAAACGAAAGAAAATTTACACATTGTACCATAATAACAAAGCATACGTAAAACAAGGGAAAGCATTGAAGAAAATAATATGAAATTGCATTGACAGATATTGGGAAATAAGTGACTGACGTGACACACGCAAAAAAGTTTTTTTATATTTAGTGTTTAAAGCCGTAGAGCTTTTTAGACTATATATATATATATATATATATATATATATATATATGTATATATATATATATATATATATATACAAGCTTTTCTTCATGTTACACCTTTCACTGACGCAACAATGGATTGTTCTAAAACAGTTTTCATTTACTGATCTGTAATTCAAATTTTTATTAAAGCAATCAAAGCATTTTAGATGTGATTTCATCTGTTGCAGCGATCGCTGTCACTAAATGATTGAATGACAAATCCACGCATTAAACGCCTCACAATAACTCCATGAAGCATTCCTTCCAATTCCGTCAATGAATCTTTTGTAGCTTAGGTGAAATTTTATCCGTCACCAGAACATGGAATTCTATTTTACTACGTCAGAACACAAATACACGTCAATTGTATGATTGAAATTCGATTTTACTACGATGTTAGCGTTAGATGAAGGTTATTTCAGAAGAAAAGGCTTTTAAAGGTATGAGCTTTGAAAGGAATGTGCTTTTAAAGGCACTGAAGATCAAACTATTGTCTGACTTTTAGGCTTGTTAAAATGATGTTCTTGCAAAGATCATTTACTTTACCGGCTATGAAGACCTATGTTTACTCAATGTGCAAGCCTTATTTCTATAAGTCTATAATATTCTATTCCCTCTGACTGGACAAAATTCATAAAATGAATCTGAAAAATTGAAAAAAAATTAAAGGAATTTAAATAAGTAAAAATAAGGAATTAATTAAAGGAATTATAATATAATTAAAGGAACTGACATAAGTCAAATAAAAAACTTTAAAGAGAGAAATATTGTCTTGGGATCACTTCAATTTATGGGGAAGTGGTGCAGTTAGCCACGACCTGCACAATAACTAATATATTAAGTGTCAAAAGAATATTTGAAACGGTTTGTCTGGAGGATTTAATCCAAGGCAAATCTGCTCGTATCTCAACAAAATATGTGATTTATTTTTTCTTTTGTATTTTCCCTGAAGGGAACGAGGTCCAAAGTTGAGTGTTAGGGGTGGGAGAAGTGTTGGTGGAATTCCAACCGTACCCGACTTGGTGCATATATCGTGGATCGGTGTAAACGGATTTAATCACATCAGCTGCAAGTCATAAGTCATTACATATCAGTTGTGTACATGTGAACCTGCAATGTTGTTCCACTTGGTCAGTCACGACGAACGAAAGGGATGAAGGACGAAAGGGTTTGTGTTAAGAGGGAGTTGTCCTTCTTGGCTAACATTACAATCGGCATGTGAAACATTTGGATGTTTGGGAAATTGCGATCGGAGTTTAATTGATAGAAATGAAAAAAAAAAGTCTTTTCACTGGTGCGTTAACACGTTTTGTAGAGGGTCGAGGTCCTTTATTTGTTTTTGCTTGCTATATCCTTAATCATTCCGATGTATAGTATTACAAGCATACAGGATATAGACCTGGCCCTTTAAAAAACCTGATGTGGAATAGGGTTGGTCGATGTTGGAACCATGATCATAGACAAGTTTATATAGTTAGTA
Organism: Thysanoteuthis rhombus; assembly: GCA_963457665.1. Taxonomy (NCBI): domain Eukaryota; kingdom Metazoa; phylum Mollusca; class Cephalopoda; order Oegopsida; family Thysanoteuthidae; genus Thysanoteuthis; species Thysanoteuthis major. The sequence goes on along the minus strand of OY735205.1, from coordinate 69,256,171 downwards.
CTCGATACAATAAAACTGCCCAAGGTAATTTATCCCTAGCTTCAACCATCATCTGAGGAAACTACTCCAAAGAGTGAAATATTCGAATAGATGAGCTCAAATGATGGTAAACATTACGAATCTAAGTTTTACTATCAGTTTTTATCATATTTAACCCCAACTACCTGGGTTTGTTTCAAATCGATTAGAAAAAAACGGTGAAACCAACACACTCCATGGAGTAATCGATGTGCACGTATCCCGTACCCCAGTACAGGATATTCCATCCCCAGTGCCGGATTGTTGGGGTACTCATCATGGGTGTATCTTGGACTAGATCGCCTGACAGAGCCCATCCCTATTCAGGCTCCCACAATCCTATTCCTTATACCGAGTGCTTAGCAGAGAGGCATTGAGTACTATTTTTAAAGTCTTCGGTATGAATCAGCCTCGGATTGAACCTAGGGTCTTCTGAACCGGAGCTGAACATTCTACCACTCATCCATGGTGATCAGTTGTATTAAACGTAAAGGAGAAAAGAATTTTGAAAAAGATCGAAGAAAAAAAAGGAAACAGCAGATCGGTGTCTTGATGTCGCCTCTTAAATTTGATGTACTTTGCTTAATTAAGAATATTCCATCACTTCGGCGATCCATAATATAAAAAAGAATACATGTTCCGTTTCCGTTAGACAGACAGAGAACTGCCTTTATCTTCATGTGTGTATACGCATGTAAAATAAGTGAACGGTGTTCTTACTATTGAACCCTGTATTTTTCGACACACTCTGATGACAGACCTTCTGCACAATCGTACAAACCAAAAATGTTCTTTTGCGTTTTAAATTTGTCTTCTCATCATTGCCTGTCTTGACTCTACGTAGACAACGACACGAATTTCCTTTCAGAAACAACCACGCATCATACTGGGTACGTACGTATCATAGTACCATATTAACTAAGATCCTTTAACCACGTTCCATGTATCATAATATATCTACTAATATCAAAGCCTTCTGTTTTTGTATTTATTCGTGCCACTATCACGCTAAAACTACGGGGGTCAATTGACCTAATTTTTTGCAAGGAAACTTATAATGCATCGAGTGGTGACATATTCTATGTAAGGTTGATCTCATTGGTTAATGGAGGTCACCAGAGGTAACTTCTGGCCATTCCTGGTCATTTCTATTTAACTGAAGGAATTTCTGATATAATATTGAGATTGCTATGGAGTACAAAAATGTTTTTGACCAAACAAATGTGAGACACATAAGGTCAAATTCGATAGCAGAGTTGATGCTAACCTGTAAGGTAATCAGAGGACAATTTAATACCAACATCGCCATTTTCAGCTATATTGCAGCCAAAACAGTTGGATTATCGGTCATAAATTGGTATTAGGGGTTAATTTGGACAAAAAGATGATAGGGTCCAATGATCTTTGAGATCATCTGATGTCAATTTTAGATAAAAATAGCCAAACGATTCGACTGAAATCTTGATTTTTCTGTTTTGTTCGAGAACCGTTGTGCAACCATGAAAAACATTTTCTGATTAAAATATCTCACCCCCAACCATCTCATAGTAGGACCCAGTAGGCAAAGCATCGATGTTGTAAATTCAAAAACTTGTTGAAAACGACATCATTTATTTTATTTTGTGCTTTCAGTAACTTTTCATGCTTAAACAGTGTATATAATGTTTTTCATTCGTTCGGTTTTGTAAGAAAAAAATCTTTATTTCTCTTTATTCTTATATTTGCAGTTATTTCTATAGGGCATCGTTGTATATCTTGGGAGGTTGGATATAATCACACATTTTCAACGACTTGGACGTATAAAATGGGTTTCCATCGCAACGTGAGAATGGTCGATGAAGACACTGACTTGTCTTTGGGCTTTTCTTCTATTTTTCTCCTTTTGTGATTCCAACTTTATAAAGATATACCGAAATCGAGTTGGTGATGGGATTTTGATATCCAACTTTGATAATATATATATATATATTGTCAAACTCCAAGACTTTATTTTTCAACCGTAAGAGCAATAAAAACAACAACAATCCTGATCACAATTAGGGGTGTAAACCGATATGTAAAATTCACATTCTGTGATTAGAACTCATGACCAATTGATCACCAGGTGGCTGTCTTACTAACTGAGCTAAATCAACAAGTCTTATATATTGACAAAAGTTTATCATAAGGCACCCAGTCTGAAAAGTTTTTTTAAAACTCATACATTTTTTAAAAGGCACCTTGTGGAGTATTAATTCCAAATTTCAACTATGTGGACACGAAGGTATGGCCAGAAACGCTGGAACGAAGAAGCAATTTAGCAAACTGACGCAGATAGACGTATAAAAAAACATACATAAATGCTTTGATGACTGAATAATGATGCTATGAATTTATGTCAATAAAACATTTTGTCTGAAAATGCTCGAAACTTTTGCATCAGTCTGTTATATGTACACTGAAATACAAGCATCCACTCGTATAATACAATCTTTATGATTATACACTCCGTTGGGTTGGAACCTATTTAGTCAAAACAAGTTTCTATTTTATTTGAAAAAAATACTCGCATTTGTGGAGGTATGGAATAGAAGTACATTGGCCGATTTCTCTTCAATCCGTGAAATTAGTGTCCCTAGGTAGGCATTTGTCGCGTTCAGATTTTGTCCACTTTTTATTGAAAATCCCCAGACGCCATTTTAAATAGGATCTACCCACAAGACTAAACATTAATCGGATAATCTACTTTTATTCAAAACCTACCCAAATGCTAGTCATTTTTAAAAATAAAAAAAATGTTTTGCTTAAATTGGTTCCAACTTAACGGCAAATACCAAATTTGACGCCAAAAATTGCACAAATCGTTGTTTAATCATCACATTTTCCCCCTACTAGAATTATTTAGTTTTTTGGAACATAACGTATGTTTGGTAAGGTTCGGGTTTGGGTAGAGATGAAGATATTGGGCTGTGATAGACTTGTCTGGGTTTACCAGATTCAATTCTAGTTGGCTTGAGAGTGCGCAGGCCTAATTGCAGTGATTGAAACAGTAGACATGGTATGAATTCGAATAAGCACGGCCACAACAGGGTCAAACTCCATTCCTACATTTCGACTGAAGATAATTACTATAAACTCCCAATAGACACTTATAGAGCTGAAACATGGAACTTTCCAAGAAACAGACCTATAAACTGAGAAGCATGTAACACGCACATGAAAGAATTATGCTCAACCTTACGTGGAAATATCACAAGACAGCACAGTATATCAGGAAGAAAATGGGAGTCTGAGACATCAAAGAATCTATTAGAAAACTTAAATGGCAATGGGCAGGTCATGTTGCAAGAATGACAGACAACTGATGAGCATCACGACTCACAACATGGGTTCCCCCTTAACCAATGCCGACAGAATACAAGATGGAAAGATGAACTAGACAAATTTAGAAAAGTACAGGCTCTGCGACGCTCATGATAGAGAAATGTGGTGGATCTTGGGGAAGGTCTATGTCAAACGACGGACGATAAAAGACTGATGATGATGATGATGTATAATAACTAAAAATAAAAGTAGAAATGTATTTTTTAGTAGAAATGTATTCATTAATTCGAACAAAATATACCTTTGCATATTTCTAACGTAGATTTTCAAAATTGTGTCAGACATATCAGCCGCCAGCTTATCAGTTAGTCGTGATTTCAAATCATGGTAGGGTAAATTAATTGCTATATCAGTTTGTTTTTTGGGGGGTTGGATTAACAAACTGTGAAAAATTTGTTCCCGTAAATTTAGTGAGGGTTGTTGCTGTTGCTGGTGTTGTTACGGTAGAAAAACAAAGTCAGCTCCAGACTTGGACTGGTGTTTGACAATAAATCATGGACTGATAGTAATATCTCTTTATTCAAAATTGTATATCAGTGTGAGTGAGCGTTTCACTTCAACGAATTAATATCTTCGAAAGCAGTAGTTTGCAAACAATTCTCATGGACCCATGACTATGAGTTCATTGTTCATCTATTGAATAATGTTCTGTGCCAAAGTTCCGACAAACCAGCAGATATCTGATAATAGCTATCTGCTCCAAATTCATTCATTCATTTCGTGATGCTTGCAGCCAGGCCAATCAGTGGATTGATGAGGGGGTTGCTTTAGCTTGCATTATTGAGCGTTGTGTAGAGATAAGTTTTCTTAACATGAGAATTAATCGAATCGCCACGGACGCCAGCTGCTTATGGGACCTGGCATTTCCTGACGATCGTCCATCTAGGTACTAACCAAGCTCGACATTGATTGCACGGGAAAGTGATTTGGCTGTAACTGGTCCAAACTGAACTGCGGGCAAGATGGAACACGTTCCCACTGAGCTATCTTTCAAAGTTTGATACTAAAATCCAACACTTCAGCAGAATAAACGGTATTTCTCTTCATCACTATGTCAGTTCTTATTTTTACCGAATTTAACATGATGCAGGTCTTATTGGCGGTTTACTTTTTTTAATTGAAAACCGAGTTGTGGATTTCTCAGTACTTCTTCCGGCAAATTCCGAGAAGCAATTATCGAATGGTTTGGAATTACCGATTACGGATTACGCAAGATAGAAGAATGGCCAACAGACGAAGACACTAATTGATGAAAGAGGAGAAGATCCAGAAGACAGGATTAAATTCTCACTGGATCTGATGTACTCGGTAAGGGAAGAGTAATACAGAGCACCCAGGAAATATTTCAACAACACCAATAAATAACGATTGATAATAAAAATGCACGTGAAAAAAATTACCTCAGAGAACTTCGAAGACTTGCCGGAGAGGAACGTGGAGAATAATGGTAAGACAAGGTTTGTGATGACCAACCAGAGACTGTCTTTTCCTCCCCAGCGTAAAAGCGACGATAAATATGAAAAGAATATTTGGAAGAAAAATAGATGAAGAAAGGAAGGTCTGGCAAGCCACTCAATAGAAACCGTCATGTGACCAACGTCTTTTGGCAGCATGCCTTGTTAAGGGTGATCAATTGATTTTTTTCTCAAAAAAGAGGATCAATGCACAAGTTACTTCTATCGCATTTTGTTTGGGCAGTCATCATTTGAAAAGGTCGGAATTTCCAAAAAAACGATCGGGCACAATGTAAGGGATCGATTACTTTGTAAATTGACCCCCATATTTAGTGAGGATTAAAAAAAACAAACCAGTTTTTTTGTAAATATAATAAGGAGTAAATGTTTAAATTCTGAGCCTCCTTGCACCATCGATGTGGCATGTAAACACACATAGCCAGATAGCCAGACAGACAACCAGACCAACTTGAAAACTGAAGAAAGATATGTTGACAGTCCTTATGTTCTTGTTGACAGTTTCCTATGTAAGTTATTATCGTTAATAAAAGTGACGAAGAAATACTTAACAGCTTTGGAAAAATATACATCAAATTTTAAATGACAAAATAATGAATTGTGTCATCCAATTAGTTTTTAATAGAAGACAACCTACTTATGATTTATTTTTTTTTCTTTGCTATGAGCCTATGGCTTAAAAGAAATTGATATCCTGTGTTTAATAATATTGATACAGTTTTCCCGTAAACAACCCACAACACAGAAATATTCCAATTCCTTTCCTTAATCTCAAACATGTGAGCAGCACACAATTTTCTCAGCACCATAGCACGTTTCTCCGAAAACGATGGCTGGTAACAATCGAAATACATCAGAACACGTAATAATAAGTACTTCACCTTACAATTGTCACAATCATCAACATTCTGTCGGATAAACTCACATCTACACAACAAACATCTCTTACTGTTGAACCGGCAAATGTTTATTAGCTTGTTTGTTATGGTGTATAAGTATTATAGCTTTCCAAACGACTGCATCCTGCCTGCTTAAAATCTGTAACCTGACCCCAGGTTGAATATAGGATAGGTGCTCATCTCCTAGGTCAACTTAAGGTCAAAACAACTTTTCCCACCAAAATTTTCAAGCCCCCACTCAAAGATTTATTTGACTCTAAAGACCGTAGAAGTACCAATGGCCAAGCAGTAAAAAAGCATGGGAAATGGAATCAAGTTCAAATTCCGAAATCAATGTTTTCTCCTTTTCACTTGATCTACTTTCAATGAAAGCTTCCAACCTTCCAGAAATTTGCTAGTTTTGAGAAAATAAGTTTCCTAAGTTCCTGTAGCAAGTGGTCACTGAGCCACCCTCGAGCATAGAGGGTCATGAGTTCGACTCTCATCGGCAACCTATTCTTCATTCTATCCCACCTTGTTGATTTATTTACTCACTGCTGAATGAAAACCGGCCAGAGTTTAGTTGCAATAAAAAACAATAGCAATCAAGATGAAGGCAAATAATGGAATAATTAATAGTAATGATTTGCAATACTTCAGCTAGTTAACAAAATAAATGTTGTTTTGGGATGTATTCCCATCTTCAGTTGTGTGTGCTGTGTGATTATGCGTTTTTAGGGGTTAAAGGTTTCATGTGGAACTAGAGTCCTCTGTCAAGAGCTTTGCCTTGTGTGTATAAAATAGTATCCAGGTTGCTGGAGGCATCCTTCTGTGTGGGAGAAAGTCCAGCCAGTGATGAAGTCTTTGGTTAAGCAGCAGCGGTTGGTCTTGGGGAGGGCAGAATGTGTCAGGGTAGGAGGGAAGTGATGTGGAGTTAGATTTTGTGGGTATGTTAGGGATAGTGTAAATGGAGGGGTGATGAGGTTAAGGAACTACACAGGTTTCAACCTTACAAGTCGTCAAAAATATGTTCGCTATGATTTGAATTAATATGACTGACTAAGGTGGATTTTTCTATCGATCTGAGTGACTTTGAAGTTCCTAGTATTGAATGTATCTGGGGTGGGGAAGGTGTTGATGTGGGTGTGAGGTTATTGTTAGTAGGAGTTTTGTGAATTAGAGATCAGTGTGATTAGGGTTATTGAGTTTGGTGTTTAATATATATATATATATATATATATATATATGTGTGTGTGTGTGTGTGTGTGTGTGTGTGTGTGTGTGTGTGTATGCAAAACGCGCATACGAGTTCATCCCTACTTATAATGTACGTATGGATCCTTATTTATTTGTGTATACATATATACTAAGACAATGATCAATGTAGATATTCTTTTCGAACTTGGAAGAGATTCCCAAACCTATTTAAATTGGCAAGAGTGGATTATGACATAAATATATTTAATAGATGCTTCGATTCACATGAGTTAAAAAGGCATTGTATCCATTAAAAAAACCTCAGAACAAAATCCAGAATAAAACATTTCCCTCCCCACCCGCCCAAAAACCTACGTTTCCAAGAATAATGCTCGTTAGAGACATAATTGAATACACGATCATTAAATGGGTCATAGAGCGAATGAATAGCTATCTTTTGGGCGGAAGGGGGATAACTCGATTGTAGACATCGAGGGTTCAGGGTGAGAACAATTAGCACAGGCAGATTTATGAGATTAGAACAAGTTTTTTGAAAAAAAAATTGACATCATACTGACACTCAAGGTTGAGAAACCACGAAATGGATGGGTCGGTTGGTTAACAGGTGTGAAGGGCATCAAGACAAGATGAGAGTACAGTGAATATTGGGGAGCCAAATGGAGGCTGGACCACACAGATCGCCATCTTGTATCTTGTTCTCCATCATGGTTCTTGAGCTGGAGACCACACAGTAGGCCAGTGGCTCTTAACCTTTCAAGTTCCACGCCCCGCCCCATCGGCAGCTAAAAAAATAGTGTCCTCATTACTACAAGGAGACAAATTTCGTGTTGAATAGGTATGATGATATTTCTATTCATTTTATTAGTATTGTAAACCATTATGATTATTTTTTGCTACTATTTACCTACATCGTTATTGTTGTTGCTTATTTTTTTACTCCATGCTGAAGGGAAACTGGTCTGAGTCAAGTTACGACAAAAATCCCCAAGCAAACAAAAAACAAGATAGAAGTAAATAAAAGCAAAAGATTAATGATAATGGTATTATATATATATATATATATATATATATATATATATATATATATATATATACACACTCATAGTATATGTGGTACAAATCAGGCTAGCAGTATAACATAATATAATAATATATCAATAATATAAAGCCACTTCTGAGTGCTCGATACATACAACTTTTTGCTCTTGAAGTTAAGTTGTTTTAGAGTAGAGCTTGAAATGAATAGTAGATTGTGGATTCGCTGCACAAACTAACTCATGTTTCGGCCCTCTCTGGGCCTCTTCAGGCGAATGATGAGGCCCTAAGAGGGCAAAAACATGAGCTAGTTTGTGTAGCGAATCCACATTCTACTATATATATATATATATATATATATATATATATATATATATATATATATATATGAAATTCAGAAATTCACAAGAATTTACAGTTATCAGTAAGGAAACAAATATTTTATAAAAGTAGAAAAAAATACCGATGAATGAACTTCAGGGTGCTTACTAATTTTTTTTAGTAATTTCTTTATTGTACGAAATTTAGTAACAGCCACGCATTGACTTTATCGTTTTTATACGTCACAATATTGGTGAGTCAATCATTAGTTACCATGGAATCTATAGTGAAATTATTGATTGATCATATTGTGTAATTAGGAATTCATGGTAATTGTTGAGATGCCGTTCGTAAAAAAGGGAGGTAATTAGAATACACACTGTACATTTTTAAAGCGTAAATTATGCTGACGATTTGGAACAAATAGGTAACATAACATTTACATTAATTCCCGTGAGGAATTACTGTTAGAAATGATAAAGAAAATGAATTTGAACATTTTGTGATGCTACTTTCAACTGTACATTGATTTTAGCGTTACAAATATGAAAAGAAATGTTTTTGTTGATTGCAACTCTAATCGTCATCGTAAACACTAATACTAACACTAACCGTAAATTATCTCCTTAGTGGCTAAATTTGATAAAATACAGTCTTAAATGGACAAGTTTTTGCTTTCATTTGTTCCATAATTAGTTCACAGCAGCAGTAGCAGCTCAAATGTGTATCTTCACTAATTACCTCCCTTTTTTTCGAATCTTATCAAAACAATTACAGATTTCATAATATTGTATAACAGCTCTTCACGCCGTGATTCCAGATTGCCCTCAGATATATTTGAATTGTCCCCTGTGGTACATTCGTCCCACGTTCTGAATCATTGCAGTAAATGATTACGTCATTAATTAAAGGAGTCATCAATTGTACCAGAACTCCCCACCAAAGTATCCATTTGGTACTTTTCAAGGCTAAAATTGATAAAAATTGATACTGAACAAAGCTATTTGGTTCCGAATATAAAGATTTTGTACTGACGGCAAAACAATCGTAAACACACAAACGATATGCGATATAACATAACTATACATGGAGAATAGATTAAAAAAATATGTATATTTTGGCAGGTAAGGCGACCTTCAGCCAAGATGAGACCCCAATTCCAATCTGAATTTCCTGGTTTTAACTCCCTGTTTAGTCATTATTTTCGTATCTAGCCCATAGGACGATCCCATTTCAGGAGTGTTTATTTTAATGCTGGAAGTGTCGTATTATCTGGTGAAATAGACGGTATCCATTTTCCAGCTCCAATGGAGTTTAAGTTATTTGATTATTTCGATACCGAAGCTACTTCGGACCAGACAAATTTGGTCTTACGCGACAAAGGACATCTGGCAACCTTCAACAGATATGTCATCTCCATAACTTGAAATAATGAAGCCTTAATCACCTCTCCTTGTTTCGACGGTTGGAATGTTGAGATAGCGAACGTTATCTTTTCTATCAGCCTGATTAATCGTTTCCATACGATAGTTAAGGGATGTTGTCTTTGGCAAGTACTAGATGAGTGTCCATTTCAGAATTTTTTCTCCAGGAATTAAAAACTCCTTCTCGCTTGATTGTCAGTCTAGTGATAAATGAGAACAGCAGTTGATCCAATCATCTACTAAAATTACTGGACGACTGAAAAACAAAGGTGACTTTTAATGATGGTATAAGTACCTTCCCCACCAGTGATCAGTCTAGTATTTGATAAGTTAACGATGCCTGCTTGGTATGAAATAAGTACACCTAAGTATATGTAAAGTGAATGTTCACTCTTGGTGATTAGGAACTGATTTTCTATCTTTTCTCTCTGATTTTTTTTAGATAAGGGAACGTCATTATGTAAAGTTTTTTTTAAAGATTTTTGTCTTTGTCTTGGTTCAATTTTTTAACACAACGCTTCGGTCGTTGTACCCCACGGCAGTCTTCAGGCGATGAATGGGTGTATTTTTTTTAATTATTGAGACAGAAAAAAAACAAAAACACCCGTCTCGTCGGTTGCATGGAAACATTCGCATTCCATTGTCGAATATCGACTTTGGTTGATATTTTGTTTCAACAGTTGTTAACTGTACCGACAAGACAAGCATTCCTTCCGTCCCGATGATAAAAAAATATACAACCCATTCATCACCTGAAGACGGCCGTTGGGTACAACGGCCGAAACGCTGTGTTCAAAAAATGAACCAAGATGAGGACAAAAGTCCGCAAAAATTTTACACAATGATTTCTATTTATTTCTAGTTAATACTAAAAGTATGATTCACCCAACCAAATTTGTCAAGCATTCTCAACGGACCTAGGGACAGGTTTCAATGTAAAAAGTTTTTAGATTTTTGGAAAAATTAAGAATGGATTATTCTCCATGTGTTTAATATTAATATATAAGATATTTAAATTGAATGTGATCCAAGAGTTTATGATGATGATTTTTAATCTAAGGAATGATTCAATCAATTCATACTTCAAATCCATGATCTCTCATCCTAGATAGAACAAACAGATGCTCAAACATTTCCCTGTCCATTTCAACCATTTTCTGTAGTAGAAGACTAAATATTTCGGACGGCAGGAGGATATGTGATTTCGCATTTTTCAGCACTCAACATTTCTAACTTATCACAACTGGCGGAGGTCAAAGCATTACCATCGATAAATAGGGGAGACAGAGCGCACGTAGCCATATACTCACTTGTCTTTTCGCACCCTCAGTGATATTAGTCTACGCACACACAACAATATAGTATCAGGATACTAACAACAGACAGATGCGTCAGGCGATTCGACGACACAAAACTTTTCGCCGTTGTTCCCTCTTGTTAATTTCTGCTTATATTATTCGATGATAGTGTTCTCAGCTCAAATGCCTTAGATGGAGACATGAACCCTTTTCTGTGCCAATCTATGTGTAAATTAATCGGAAATATTGGGGAAAGGAAACCAGTCTAGGACAAGAGCAACTCTGATCCCAAACTAAGGAGTGGAGCTCTCTTAAAGGTTGGATACCAACTTTGATATTCTACCCGGCAGCTCCTGCAGCCAAACTGATACCAAACGTATCATGTTCGGCTTTCATCTGGACTGCCATACGCTTCGCTCAGGCTTGCATCCCATCGAGACAAAAGGAGTTATTTCTTCTCTGCGTTTTCGATATAAACAAATTCTTGAACTTAAAACAACATCCCCACCCAAACAGCATCTGGATCCGATATCTCACGTATACAAAGATGGGAAAAGGAAGAACAAAAAACATAGACGACTTGGGTACCCCATAATGCAATACCAAAACGCGACCATGGATCGCTGATTACGGGGATTTTTTTCCTCTTTCCAACTGGATCAGAAAAAATGCTGTATTGATTGGGTTTCTCAATGATTGAGCAATGGACCACTGGTAGACAATTGCACGTTTTCCAGATGAGCCACAGAAACAGTCCAATTCTTTTTCTTATTTGACAGGGATCTGGGCACATACATTTTGTACCCAACAAATTTGATCCCCAACTTCAGTTTTCATGAATCTTTGAAATTTTGTTTCATTTTTCTTTTAGCGATTCTCCCGGCCAACAGAGCGACTTGTGTCGATAAAAACAACCAAAACTTGTAGCCTGTAAATTTTATCGTAATAATCTTTCTGTTATTGATAAGAATAAAGATCGAAGAAAATTCTCTTATAAGAATTATCTGTGTAAACAATATAAACTCGGAGATATATGTATTTTAAAAACCTGTCTGCAAAATTTGTTATCTATGATCCCAACCGACTCAATGTCACACTGAAAGCCATGTGGACCACATAGCTAAAAATATTGCGAAACACGGGTACAGATAAATTCAAACAAAAATCGATCTTACTCCAAAACAAACAACCTAAATCTTTTAATATCATTGATTCATGCGTTGAATAAATATAAACTGAAATCTAATACCCGCGTAATTGAGTCCAAATCGACCCCTAAGTGTGACCTAAAACAGGCACATCTGGTCCCTATTTCCATTCTCATCTGCCCCTCGACCCTCAGCTGCAATAGGTCTTCTCCTCTAACAACATTATTAGAAACTGTCAACCAAAACTGTCAGCATAGGTTTCTTCAGTTTTTAAGCGAGTCTTGCTGGCTGGCTATGTACGTGCCGCGCGTAGAGGCCGCACCTATGAAGTCAGAGGTCTGAAATTCAAACATCTGACCCTGATGACGGTTGAAAAAATCCCCCCAAATAGGTTTTTAGGGGGGGGGGGCAATTTACAATGTAATATTTTCCTAAATTCGTTCTTTAGTTCGTGCCTGACGATGTTCAAACTTGTTTTTTGAAAATTCGGACTTTTCTTTTTAATGACCACTGCTCAACAAGAGGCGAGAGGAGATGCTTATTCATTGATCGACCCCTTTTCCGATTTTTTAATTGATCACACCAACACTGCATGCTGCTAAAAGAGGTAGGACCCGTGATAGTTTCGATTGAGTAACTAACCAGACCTGTTATAATGTGTATCTTGTACATATGTTTCTATTTCACCTTTGCGGCTGGGTCTGCTGCATGGAATCCTCGTCACCATATTCTGTTTGTCATCATCTCAAATTTCAATCGATTTCGACGACTGTCCAGACTGTGGGGACTGCTAAGATATATTGATCAAAAACGTCGGCTCCATAAAACAATCAACCAATGAGATATATATATATATATATATATATATATATATATATATATATATATATATATATATATATATATATATATATATATATATATATATATATATATAGCAGAATGTGGATTTGCTACGCAAACTAGCTCACGTATGTGCACACCATACACAGACACACAAGCACACACGCACACACGTATATCCTTTATTATTTGGCACATACATTTATACACACAAAATCCAGCATAAATATATGCTTGTATCAGATATATATATATATATATATATATATATATATATATAGATACATATATATTGTTTTCTACACATTCTCTCCCTTGTAACCCCTCTCAATATATATATATATATATATATATATATATATATATATATATATATGTGTGTGTGTGTGTGTGTGTGTGTATTTATATATACATATATTGAAGAAGATTAGAGAGAAAGACTCTACACATATAAAAACTAGTGAAAACTCTTGTCACCTTAACGGTGACAGTAGATGTTCATATAGATATGAAACAGCAATAATCAAACTTTCATTTTATAAAGAACTCGACAATATAAGACAAACACAACTAAATAATGACTTTCCTAATTATATTGTCGACAAATAACATTATCCCTTGATAGCAAAACTATAAACTTCAACGACAACAAAAGCAATAAAAATACAATAAATTAATTTTATTGTAATCAAATGCTCAGCAATTATAAACCAGATGAGTCAGTAATCAGAAATATCCCTGAAAAAATATATATCCTCAATTGAAAAAGACAAACAAACAAAAATGATTTATTATAAAAGATTTAAGGCATCACACCTTATTATTACCAACAACCTTTTCCCTTTGACGGATTGTGTCCCTATCATAAACTTCCACCGAGCTTGTATATAGGACATACAAGAGCAACATAATCAAGACACTTAAAAAATAAAAATATCCTCTAAAAATACTCGAACCACTAAACGATTATACTCCCATCTACAGAATACTTGTTGACAATACCCGAATACTACAAATACTATATAAAACCAATTGCATCAATAGATTACAAATAATAGACGCACTTATAAAATCAAGAAATCCTACACTTAACAATATACTTTTTAGTCAAAATACTGGTATATATAAATGTGTTTAACAATTAGTTGATTAATTGATCAATCATTATTTCATTAACTGATTGATTGACTACTCGAATACATTTGATAATTGAAAAACTCCCTTGAACATAAAGAAAACTAATGTTCACACCATCAAATGACGTTCATTGAACGTTAATAGCAACAGACAAAAACAATTAGTGAACAACAAACGCTGAATTTATAGGTAAATTTAAATCGTAAAATGACATCAAAGAAGACACATCTCAACCATGATATTGATCAGTAATACTACACTCTGATATTGAAAATGACAGAAGATACTGCCGAAAGTGCTCTATCTTTTGAAAGTATTTATATATAGAAACCAGGGATCCGTTCACTTGTACGGAAGAAAAAAAAAGATTAGTAAAAAAAGATTCTCCTATCCGTCATTTTTAATGATATATATAAATAAATAGAGAGAGAGATGGAGAGAAAAAGATATATATATATATATATATATATATATATATATATATATATATATATATAGATAGATAGATAGATAGATAGATAGAGAGAGAGAGAGAGAGAGAGATATTAAAACAATAAAAATATATGGATACGCTCAAGTTCGTACACCCACATACACGAACACACACACACATATGTGAACACAAATATATATACACGTACATAAGTGAATATATATCCATACATATATGTGTGCACATACATTTTAATTAGTTAGTCAATGTTTAAGTTACAATTTTATATGCGCTTACACAGCGTTTGCTTTGGTACAAGGTTTTAAGGAAAAAATTCATAGTCAGTCCCAGATCCACTGAGTGGTTTACGGTGGTGGTCTTGTAACAGAATGAACTTAGTTCACTAAAAATATCATCGTGAACTCACGTTCATATACACTTATACACAATCATATAAACGCACACACCTACACCCAAATATGATCACTCACAAATGCTTGCATACGCACGCACATGTGCAAACACACATACGTGCACATGTTTAAAAACAGAAGGGATGACAAAGGCATACACAATTGTCATTTGTTTAAAGGACAGCGCGCTGCAAGCTGTTCGTGTCCACATTCTTATGATTTAGAATCAAATCATGGATATTTCATGAGAGCTTATTCCAATTCGTAACAAAATTTATGGATTGATATCAACGCAGGACAGAAATGAAACGAAGACCTTTAATAATTAATCATGTAGCTGTAAGACCTTATATATATATATATATATATATATATATATATATATATATATATATATATATACAAAGCTTTACAGCTTCAAACACTAAACATTAGAAAACTTTTTCAATTGATTTTTTGTGTCACTTCAGTCACCCATTTACCAATATCTGTCAATGCAATTTATGTAATCTCCGAAAGTGTTTCTTTGTTTCCCCTATACTTTGTTATGGTACAATGTATAAATGGTCTCTTGTTGGGATTCTCAGTTGTTTACTATGCAACTGTTTCGGGGATTTTGAAAGCAAAACAGTTATATCAACATGGCACCCCAGCAGTGTTGATCAGACATCACCCCTTCGTTATATAGTTTTTGCCACGCATGTAGTTGGTCATCTTATATAAGGTTTTATGTGTATTGCATAATGATATCGTTTTATTCTGTATATATTCTTGAAACAAGGCTTACATAAGTTGGTTACTATATATATATATATATATATATATATATATATATATATATATATATATATATATATAGATATAGATATAGATATATATACTGTGTGCAAAAAGTGTCCGATACATTTCAAAAAGTTAACTTCTGTCATTTGTATACCCTTTGAGAACTGACAGAATTTCAACCAAAGATTTCTGATTTTCATACATACCTTTTGAATGTTGTCAGATAGAAATACTGATGGTGAGACATCATATCGTGTTCGAAATCACAAGTAAATTAGACTCTTTGCTTCTTGTTTCTGTAGCTCAATGGTTTGTGGAATCCTGGGATTGAATTCACCCGGAAGCAACACATTTTTTTCTGCCTTGTTTCTATCAGTGGTGAATTAACCATTAGACTAAGTATTCATTTTTTTCCTTCTTTGCTTCCGAGGTTCGTGGCGGATTAACCATTAAGCTAGGTCGGCTTTTGCTCTCTTTTTTTGTCACTATTTGCTATTGAGGTCAGAATTATTTTCGTGTGTAACAATAATGACAATGACCACACCTAAAACCAATGACATCATGCACAAATAAGAGTGATAGTCACGCTAAAACTGGTGACGACTTCATTCCGATTTATTAAGCCAAACTCAGGTCGACTTATTTTGCTAAAGTTTACAAACCCCATTCACAGGAATCGCTAATAAAGGAGTTGAAATGGGACACGTAGTTTTGAAATGATATTGTATTGTATGGAGAAAGGAATTTTTTGTTTACCTTTTAGATTTTCAATGACGCACGGGAGTTTGACCATAGCGCAGCCAATCTTGATAAATCTTGTTTAGTATTTTTCAATCTTTGGTCCTAATTCCCTCAGCTGTATAACTGTTCAGCATTCATTCTCTCTCAATGTAATGATAATTGTAGAGACAAAATTATTTGGAGTGATATTTCGTCCGGCGGCAGAACCAAATGAGTAGCAAATGGTTGAGGAAAATGAACGTCTTGCAAAACTCGAACCTGCTTTCTCTTGGTCACAGTCCACCGAACTAACAACGTCCCTGGTAAGCAGGAATTGGGAATAACGCAATCAAACCACCAATCTGTCAACACTCTCTCTGTCAATCTCTCTCTCTCTCTCTCTCTCTCTATATATATATATATATATATATATGTTTGCCTTTATACACTTTTCAGTCAGTCGGTCCATATTATGTTAAATATCAATTTTCTCTGCCATATCATGCTGGTTTGATATGAAACTCGATTCTGATCTTCGGTTGAACCATCCCCATCTTCCTCTCCCTCATCCCACCCTCCTTTAATACTACCACAACCAGTGTTGCTATACATCAATCTTCATAGTCGTATCATTTGGAATTGAGATGAAACTTGGCCCACCTTCATCCTCCTCATCTTGTTACTCTACTGCAACAACAGATGATAGACATATCGTTAAACTTTTGGCCCTTACACATCTATTTTCCACATCGATATTAGTTAACAAGAAATTTACATTTCTATTTGCATACCATCTATCATACTATACACAACACAAAATCGGTGAATTGCTATCATATCATCAACTAAACTAAATTGGGTAATTACTATCATATTATCTACTACACTAAATTGGTTAATTGCTAGCACACTATCCACTAAATTGATGATTTGCTATCATACCATCCACTACACTAGATTGGTGAATTGCAATCATACTATCCACTACACCAGATTGGTGAATTGCTACAATACTATCCACTACACTAAACTGGTGAATTACTATCATACCATCCACTACACCACTTTGATGATTTGCTATCGTACCATCCACTACACTAAATTGGTGGATCGATATCATACCATCCACTATACTAAATTGGTGAATTTTTATCATGCTGTTCACTACACTACTTTGATGATTTGCTATCGTACCATCCACTACACTAAATTGGTGAATTGCTATCATACTATCCACTACACTAACTTCAGCAATTCACCAATTTAGTTTAGTGGATGGTACGATAGCAAATCATCAAAGTAGTGTAGTGAACAGCATGATAAAAATTCACCAATTTAGTGTAGTGGATAGTATGATAGCAATTGGTGAATTGCTATCATGCCATCCACTACATCAAATTGGTGGATTGTTATCATACCCTCCATTTCATTAAATTGGTGAATTGCTATCATACCATTCACTACACTACATCACAACAATAAAGATAATACAAAAAAGAAGGCAGTTTCATCACTAATCATCATTTTCTTACCAAGGAATAGGTTTGCGATAATCAATTTGCCATTGTTTGTTCGGTGAAATAAAATATGTTCTATCCTAATCTATTAATCATAACGAAAAAATCTGACACTGCCATTTTTGTTGCTGTATGACACGTCATCAGCTTTTGTGTATAATTCATCGGTTTTTGGAGAGGGAAACTTGTTGTGATACGAAAATAAAATCAACTGTGAAGTTTGACAAAAACAATAGAAAAGACAGAAGAAACGAGAAGAATAAATGAAAACAATACAAAGTTTGCCAATTGGCTCCTCAGAAAAAATCAAGAATATCTAATAGAAAAATGCATTCACAGAAAGTGAACGATAAAGAATAGCCCAACCCTGTGACTTCCGAAGCACTTGACTCCAACATCAAACAACATCATAAAACAATTTCCTTTTATTTTAAGCACGAGGCAAATGAATTTGAAGGAGAATATTTATAATCAAATAAAGAATAAAATGAAAGAATACAAAAATAATGAATTCTTTCACAGATATATTCCAGTTTTGTCTCGAATATACTAGTACACTTATATATATATATATATATATATATATATATATATATATATACACACACACACACAGACATATATATATATATATATATATATATATATATATATATATATAAAGAGAGAGAGAGAGGGAGGGATAGAGGAGGGGAGAGATTAAAGACATTAACCCTTCTTCCTATCATCTTTATTTGTTTTAAAGAAAATGAAACCCAGGCGCCATGACCGCCTGTTGCTATGCTCATGCGCTCTGAGAGTGTTGGTAGCAGTCTTTATTCTGCAATTGATTGTTATCTGAGACGACGGTAAACAAAGGATCAGACCGAATTCCTCTTTATTTATGGCCGCACCGTGACGCAGGTCGCCAGGGTCAGGGCGAAATATGTAAAGCGAATGGCTTCAACACATGAGGGGTTTGCTCATTAACATTTAACGTATCAACCACGACATTAAATGTGCCCCCCTTTTGTTTGTGCTTTCGATGGAATTGAAGCATACTCACATCGGTCAGAACTTGTGTTGACATTGCATTTTGGCAAGCATTTTAAAAACATTTGATGAAAGGTTTGCTCTTTATCTTTTCTGGTTGAGAAAAAGAAATAACGAGTCGCCTTTCTTATTTATCCGCTTAGATAGTGATATGGTTAGCATGTGGTAAATACTCCATTAGGATAACTTTCTGGGTGCATCCAGCAGCTAATTGAGTACACGCTAAGCTGTGTGATCAGGGTCGAAATATCCATTTAGTGGACTCATTTCCTGCCAAGGGGTCGTCATAAAAAAGCTTGTGGGTATAAAGTCGTGGTCCCGACCAGACATGAGACCTGCAAGAATCATTAAGCTGATGCATAAACCAGGACCTCGTAACGGGCCGTTCATATTCCACTGGGGTTTGTCTCTTGAGAGGAGATGCACTCACTTCTCAAATATCGCAAACGGGGTCTCAGAAAGAGGTGTGGAGCCAGTGGATCGCATCGGTGACCCAGGAGTTTTTTGGATGGAGCTGTATATCGAAAAAGTCGATATGATGTGTCCATTAATGAAATAGGTTGACCGAGTATGGGTATGATACACTAAAAAGGTCATAGCAGATGAAAACTGAATGGCCAAAGGACAAGGGTGTTTGTGCTATGTGTGGGACTTTTTGTAAGAAAATGAAAGATGCTTTCAAACCAAATTCTTATCCCGTTAATTCTTGGTGTATTCGCTTTGGGGCCTTTGCTTTACCAGTGGCTGTTTCACTCAACGGTAAGAGCATCACAACGTTGAAGCGGCCACCCTATCGGTGGCAAGTTCGTTTCCTGCAGCAACCCCATTTCCTTTATTTGTTCACTCTATTTATGTCGTCTACGTTGAGTGATATATTAACTGTGTAATGACAGATCATTTCAAATAAGTCTCTGTAGAATATAATGCAATTTATAATTCATTCTGTCGGATCATATGTATCCATTTTTCAATACATGACTGTCGCGTTGGAACAAGCAAATAGACCGAGAATAAACAAGATAAGAATTCGGGTTGAAAGCAGTTATTCGGACCTTTGCATAACTGGTGTCAGTTTAGCTCAATGGTAAGAGCAACGCCACGTTGAAGCGGCTACCCTATCGGTAGCAAGTTCCATTCTTGCAGCAGCCCCATTTTCTTAAATTGTTTCTATCTGCGTTGTTTAGGTCGAGTAATGACAGAAGATCATTTCAAATAAGTTTCTATATAATATAACGCAGATCATATATATATATATATATATATATATATATATATATATATATATATATTCTAGAAAGCTTTACAGCTTTAAACACTGAGCATTAAAAAACTTTTTCAATAATTTTTTGTGTGTCACTTCAGTCACCCATTTCCCAGTATCTGTCAAAGCAATTTATGTAATCTTCAAAAGTGTTTTTTTTTGTTTCCCGTTATACTTTGTAATTATTGTACAATGTATAAATTGTCTTTTGTTGGGATCATCAGTTCTGTGCCATGTAACTGTTCCAGGGATTCTAAAAACAAATCAGTTATGTTAACTTGGCACTCCAGTAGTGTTGATCAAACACCACCTCCTTTTATAATGTAGTTTTTACCATACATGTAGTTAATCATCTTATATAAGGTTTTATGTATATTTTATATTCATATCATTTTATACTAAATATTTATTTTTTACAAGACTTGCGTACTTGCGTACGTCACCCTAAAAACGTTTTAAACGATGAGGGATCAGTAAATGTAACAACAGACATAACTCACTCTTCGTATCATTTCTATTGAATATTTACCCATGTGAACATTAAATCTGTTGTTTCGGTTTTAATCACAGACTTTGTGGAAACCAACTTGTTATACATTCTTTAAGAATATTAATTACACATAAAAAAAAAAACTTCTTTGAGTCGATTCTCCATTGACATTTCCAAACGAAGAATTTGACAATTATTTTCCACTATATATGTAAGTTAGTATGAATATGCAATAACTGAGCTTCTTATATAGTATATATATATACACACGCCAACGTATATATATACGTACACGTACACACACACACACATACACACACATAAACACACACACACATATATATATATATATATATATATATATATATATATATATATATATATATATATTTGGAAAACCCTAACCACGTTATCAAGATGCTTTGATTGCTACCTCTTCGTTCAGAGCGCAGTATGAACCGGCCAAAACAAGCACCTACCAATCCAAATATCTATACATCCGCATAATACATCAGACAGCAAAAAAAAACTTGAAGCGCTTATTATAAAATTGAAAAAAAAAACCCAAGACAAACAAAAACGTCACTCAACAAAGTCGTCCTCGTGCATAGGCAGGGAGTTTTAAATGCATTCAGCGACTGAACCCCCATCCCCAACAAGAATTCATCCGCCCATGTCATGTGATGTCAACGCAATCAAGCATTGGCTCACGCTGAATTTAACGTGGACAGTCGTTAAATTCGTGCTTAATTCCAACACTACAGCTTTTCACTTGAAAATGATTGATGGTACAGTCGAAAGCGCTCGGTCAACTATATCGTTTGGACAATATTTACACACATTGGGCCGAGACTAGCCACGAAATTGGAAAGTTTTTTTTCGGGCTCATCTGGACAAGTATTAATAGAAGATGGCTGCGTAAATACACACGTGATATATATACATGTATATTTGCGCGCGCGATTGTGTGTTGATATGTAGCTGTGTCGAATAGTTGAATGAAAACCACTCTCAAGACCACTAGGATGTCATTTTCTGCCTCTTTTATTTGGCTGAGAGTCAAAGTTTATACATGATTGGAAGTTGTGTGACGTGAGTAAAATTTGTGATCCAAGTCGTTGTTTGTGGAAGATAGTTCTAATAGCTGAAGCAACCAGGACTTGTTTGTGTACAGTGTCAGTCAGATATAGATACGCCCACATGGAACAAGTGGAATCCAATTTGCATTCAACCTTTCCCATGTCATAACATTTGGCCACTAAATGAACCGAGGATCACATGCACGTGCACACACACACGTGCACAGGTACATACACACATATGTATACATACACATTAGAGTAATTCAACTACAACTGAAGAAATCTGTGTGTATACATCGAGATTATCCAACAATTGGCCATTGTACTGAGTCGACGTCCGTCATATAGGATATAAGTCAGCGCACAAAACATTGCAGTGTCTAATTTGAAGTTGTTTGGATCAGGGGATCTCGAGAAATTCAATAAAGATGGATAAAAATTACAGATTATCGATCGTTTATCTAAATTTGTAGATCTGAATTTAGATATGAAATAACTATATTGGCAACATTTTAGAGAAGTAACCGAAATACTTCGAAGCCGTGGTTTCGTATAACTGACGGAAAATTATTTACATGACCAAGATGCCAGGATGCTCAACACACCACGTAAAGTCCGGCCCCTAGCAAAATGCATCTTTGGAACACGCATTGCCCTAGTTGCGTTGAAGGCTGGAAGCGAGTCATTCCCTAAGAAGGGTGATGATGCTAATGTACTATTTGGATTGTAATGTTTTTAAAGCCTAAGGAAAATGTAGAATAGAAACTATGTTATAATAGTTTTCTCGATTGAAATTTTTGCCAAGTACAAAAAAGATCATAAAATGTTACACGTACTCAAACTCTTAAAGGGCTTTGGGGCTATGTATTAAGCTCTATCTTGCCAAGAAGGTAGGGGTGTTTAGATAAATTGTCGAGGGGAGAGATTTTCCATGGGGTGCCATTAGGAAATAAATAATGTACCGATGAGATTCTTATTTGGAGTGGTCAGAGATATATATCTTTCGTTATGACTATATTTTACGATAAATTCCATCAACAGTATAATAAAATGCCTTCAAAGTTGGTGAAGGGTTCTATCCTTTTTTTTTTTTTTTTAGGTGTGCGTGTGTTTGTATGTTCCAGCGCTCTTAGCTATACCGTTTTGTCGACAGTCTTGAAAACTGGCATCAGTACTCCACTAAACACCCAGTAATTTTCAATTTATTTTAGAAAGAAATTTTTTTTTGACATCTGGGGACTTGGATTTGTTGATAACATCTAGATTCTCCAGAATCTAGATATTTTTAGATGCTTTCTATCTATTTTAGATGTTTTCGATGGAAAAACACCAATGATGTCATAAATAGAATTTATTCTGACCATATTTCTTCTTTTATGTTTTTTTCTGCATGACTTCAAATTTTGACGCTATGGTTATTCAATTATTGACTGTGACAGCATTTTTCATAACATTCTGTTTCTACCTTGCTCCCACACAAAGAGAGTATTATTAAAAATCAACAATACAATTTTACACAAAAATATCAACACTTAATTTAAACGAAAGTTTGTATTGCATTTACATCTACAATACAAAGACTGTATCATTAAACCCTTACCAAAACACTATTTTGCTTAACGAGAATTTAGAATACTCTGGGGACAGATTTGTGATTCAATTTTACGCACCACCCTAAATGTAGTTTATTATTTAAGTCTGATATCCGATTTCTTTTCATAATATCTTATATGAAACTTGCGATCTGGAACGAAGATCAGAAACACACGTTGATGGAAGAAAAGCTAATGAGGCTCGTTATCACGAAACTTGCAAAATACATATTAGATGAATGTTAATGATTAGAAATTTAATACAGGTCTGGTTAGTCCACCAATAGAAACCGTAATACGATAAACATCTTTTGGTAGCATGTCATCTTGGGGGCGATCGATTATAAAACTAGAGAAGGGGTGATCAATGAAATAATACCTCTGTCACTTTTTGTTGGGCAGTGATCTATGAAAATGTCTGAATTTTTCAAAAAACAAACGTGAATGATACCGGGCACAAAATAGGGGACCGATTAGATATAAACTTACAAACTGAACCCCGAACTAAAAACCTATTTGACGGTGGAGGGAAGATCTCGAGGAAAAAACAAAACATTATTTCTAGACGTAATGAGTAAACGTTTGGATTTTCAGCCATCTAGCTCTACTGGTGTGGCTTGAACATGCGATACAAACACAGCTTGCCAGATGAACTTGAAAAGTAAATAAACTTATTATGTTGACAGTTTTGGACGCCGGTTTCTAATAAAGACCGATCCAGACCGTAAGTCAATTAAAATCTCAAAAATATTTAATGGGAAATCTTTAGGGAAATTTTATAATCTTGGTCACGGTTTTTTAAGGATTTGGGGATAAGAGTTTTTTTTCTGTTATTCGTTGAGCGTGACTCGTTACCATATACTAACAATCATGCCAATAAAACCCGTCTAACCTGGCAATTCATCTTGTACCTGCCTAGCAATTCATCTTTTCCCTGAAAAACATTCCATGCCAGCTAAATGCACATTATTATAAGATGGCAACCATACTCGTGAATTATATTGACTGAATACGATTAGAAGATTTAGATATTTACGAAGCTTACCTTAATCAAAGGCTAAATTAAGCAACTGTAGATTCTGCAGCATTTATTATAAAGGGACCATGCATTTAATAAAATCTGCAGAGATATTAGAATATATGATCTTTTCACTTGCATAGTAAAAAGATCATAAATACGTTTGGATCGACATCCCGTTTTATACGGTGAATATGACTATTAGCTTAACCAGCGTAACAATTAAAGAAATGCGGTGCAGCAAGAATCGAACCTGCGTCCGCCAGGAGGACGTCAGTGCACTTTACCGTCAGAGCCACCGGTGAATCAGAAGCATAGCGGCTGCTTTATACCGAAATCTCGTCTTGTTCATCTACCGTACATATCTGCTCTATGTTTCTCTAAAGTGGACAATAATAAAATGAATCATAATTAAGTAATGATTCTTCCTTTCATTTTCCAAATTATACCATTAATATGTCTGACATTTCAGGAATGACGATACTTTGTTTTCGTTTTGATATTCGTGCATAGGCTCTGACTTCGTTTCGATGATATATATATACATATATATATGTATATATATATATATATATATATATATATAGTTACCAAACTCTAATCTATTAGTGAGTGAAAAGAATAACCCCAATTAAAGGTGTCAATTGACAAAAATCGCTAACCTTGACAACAAAGTCGTTTGTAAAAGTTAGAAGCAGTATACACACTAAATCAGAATTGATCACTCACAAGCATTTAGTGCCAGGCTCTTGAAATTGAGGGGTCTGCGTCATATGCAAATTTTGCTACATAATAAATCTGGCACAGCTTCATTTTGGAACAGGGGCCCAAATAGTAATGCAGCCACTGAGGATCGAACCATAATCGTAATGGTATGAGTGGTTAACTTTTTAACTATCGTTCAACGGCAAGACATCGATTTCATGGAGTTTGCTATAAGCGAAGCACCAGAAGGCGTGGTTTAGTCATTATAGCGGAACACTGACGAACTAGAGGTCTGTAGTAATACCGTATATGCCGACGTATAAGTTGACCCCAAAATTAAGATTTAAATCAAATTTTGCGTAATATTTGCCTGACAGGTCAACTCCATAAAATACGGCAGCATTGTTTCCATCAGAGTGTCCAGTTCATAGGGACTAACAGACTAATATGATCCATAAGGAATCATTTTTACGATTTAAACGTCAAATTCTACGCCTGTATAATCGGTATTTCTTGATTTCTAGATCAATTAATTCATGCTGAAGAAAAAAAAAATCTGGTTTCAAACCAGAGGAAAACAAGCCTGAAGGTCAGACCACAGATCCACCAGTTCTTTCCTTGTGTGAAGATCTAGCATGAGCAGTGTTGCCAACTATATTTTCGAGTTTACATCTAACATTGACTCAAAAAACATCTCAAAACGTCTAGAAACGTCTCGATTCCTGTGGATGTTTATCTGAAATGTAGGGAATATATTACATATTAATAAATCAAACGTTATTTTAATCTTCAGAATTTATTTTAATAGAATACCACTTAATCAATACAAATATTCATTATTTCATGAATGTAAATCAAATAAAAATATAACTTATTAAAAGATATCAATTTCCGACATTTAGACGTGACAAAAAAAAATCTGGATTTAGATAGAATATATCTAAATTTGTTTCATCGGGCAAGAAACATGACTCACATTTAAAAAGAATCAGACTTTGTTGATGACCACGGCCTAATATAAGGCGAGAAAAGTTACTTATACATTGATCACCTGTAACATAGCATGCTGCCAAAAGACGTTAGTTGCATGACGGTTTCTATTGAGAGACAAACTAAACCTGTTCTATTAACTGTCACTGATCAGCTCTACAAATAAATGCTACTCTTTGTCGGAATCTTCATAAATTGAGACAATTTTCTTGGGATGGTTGGCTGTTTTGAGTCTTACAGAATATCTCCTGTATATCGTGAATATCACTTATCAATTCTTCTCGGGTTCCCTGGCTGTACGACAATTACATAAAAAAATAATTTCTTCAAAATAGTAGCTCGATAAGTTCACATGAGACTAACAACATAACAATACGACAACCAAGACCACACAACGTCTACTCACAATTAGTTGATTCGTTCGTATAAATATGGTGCATTTCCCGCCGGATGGATGTGACGGAAATAAGGAATAAATGTTTATTTTTTTTAGCCCGCTTGCTCCAATGGTGCAGCTACTTACACATCATACATACATACATACATACATACATACATACATATGCAGCCAGCAGGACTGACTTGAAAACTGAAGAAATCTATACTGACAGTATTGGTGACAGTATCAGTTGACGGTGTCGAACAGAAACCAAGACAAGGATCGAAAACACAATATCTGCCTTTAAAAACCTAGCGCTGGCTTTCTTGAGTTGGAGTTGTTGTTTTTTTCTTTCATAGGGAAATGTGTTTCATCGTTATACAATCTTCCGTAATTCACATCTGGTATAAATATCAAGACACAATGTTCCAGCATGGTCAACGACCTTTTAGTCATATGTTTGGCTAACTCTGCTGGGAATGAATCCCGTTTCGCTGCTTTTGAGTGATGGATTTGGGCACTAAAGGAGGTTAGGGTTTTGAGAATGGTCGTCTGTACGGGCCTTTTCCATCGGTGCCATGTCCCTTTGCGGCGATCGAGTTATGTGTTTTGCTCGATTACCAAATGGTTAGCCTTTGATGTTGGATGGAATTCAAATCACCGGCTTCCGTAAAGTCCAGTCTTCCTTCGCTCCCCAGCTGGAGGCATCTTCCGGCTATCAGTATCGTTTTGGAATAACAGTTTCGTTTCATTATAAATCGCGGCTCGGATCGTAATCGTTGCAATCATTATCCGTAGTGTGCGTCTCTGGAGAAGAACACATTAAATGGGCGTGTCCCACTGATAGAAAATACACGAAACAGATAATAACCCCTGAAGACCCTGACAGTTTTGTAGCGATCATGGGAGGATATCAAATGTTGTTTATGTATATCGTCAACAACCTTCCAGTATAGGTTTTTCCGAAACAGGTGTTTGTGTCTTTACTGAAATTATTAACAAAAAGGAGGCGTTTATTTACGTCAATCCTTACTATAAAGCCATTTCCAATACTTATGTTCCTATGGGTATTATAAATTGAATTTGAGTTATATCTACATGAAGGGAATCTTTACTTAATCTTTTTTTATCTGGTGTCGATTTTCTGACGAAGCTGTTGGCTCATGACTGTCAGATTAAAATCACCAAAAGTTAGAGCTGGGTTTTTAACTGCTTTTTCTAAAAACATGATCAAGTGCTCAAATTCTACGCAAAAAACCAAAAACCAAAAACGAACAAGATAACATATGAGTCAATTAGATAGTTTTAAAATTATTTTTACCCATCTATTGATAGTTACTTGTGGGCTATTACATTATGCAACCAATTAATGTTACTTATGCTTGATTTCATACTATTCATTGAAATCTTCATAAATTGAGACAATTTTGAGGTAATTCTTTGCTATTTTCAGCCTCAGAGAATATATCCTACATGCTGCACCTTCCTGAATGACTACTATTAATTCTTCCTTGGGCCCCCTTGCTGTACAGTCATTATCGATTGAAAATAAATGTTACAAAACTTAATCTTAGCAAATTCACATGTCACTAACAACATAACAGAACGATAACTAAGGCCACACAACGTCAACTCACAGCTAACCTACCAAGTGGTTGGTACGTTTTTATAAATATGGCTCATTCCCGACCGGAACGAGTTGACTGAAAAGCTTCAGACTCAAGTAATTAAAAGCTTCAAAAACAGTACCGTATGGAAAATCGTAGATTTCAGTATATTTTAGAATTTAAAAAAAAGTCTAATTAGTCACTCAATAGAAACTGTGATATAACCAACATCTTTTGGTCGCATGACATGTTGGGGGTGATCAATTAAAAAATGGGAAATGGGGGATTCAATGGATAAGTTACTTTTCTCGTCTTTTGTTTGAGCAGTGATCATCAAAAAAATTGAGTTTTCAAAAAAAAAAAATCATGCAGAGGCAAACTAAGTGATCGATTTAACATAAACGTACATTGCAAATTGAACCCCTGTCTAAAATCCTATTTTGGGGATGGGGATTTTTTGTAGACATGATAATAAATGTTTGATTTTTTAGCCCTCTCGCTCCACTGGTGCAGCCTCTAACGTATCATACATACATAGAAAGCCAGTCAGATTAACTTGAAAACTGAAGAAATCTATACTGACAGTATTGGTGACAGTTTCAGTTGAGGGTGTCGAACAGAAACCAAGACAAGGATCGAAAACACAATATCTGCCTTTAAAAACCTAGCGCTGGCTTTCTTGAGTTAGAGTTGTTTTTTTTTCTTTCATAGTGAAATGTGTTTCGTCGTTATACAATCTTCCGTAATTCACATCTGGTATAAATATCAAGACACAATGTTCCAGCATGGTCAACGACCTTTTAGTCATATGTTTGGCTAACTCTGCTGGGAATGAATCCCGTTTCGCTGCTTTTGAGTGATGGATTTGGGCACTAAAGGAGGTTAGGGTTTTGAGAATGGTCGTCTGTACGGGCCTTTTCCATCGGTGCCATGTCCCTTTGCGGCGATCGAGTTATGTGCTTTGCTCGATTACCAAATGGTTAGCCTTTGATGTTGGGCGAGCTCGAATCTCCGGCTTCCGTGAAGTCGAGCTCCTCACCGCTGCTCGGCTGTGGGGGATCTTCCGGTTTGGAGTATCGTTTTGGAATAACAGTTTAATTCTGAAAAGAATTCGTATAGTTGCAATCATTATCGAAACAATGTGTCTCTGGAGAAGAACACATTAAATGGGCGTGTTCCACTGATAGAAAACACATGAGGTAGGTAATAACCCCTAAAGCCTCTGACCAGTTTTGGCTAGATCATGGGGGGGGGGATATCAAATGCTGTCTATGTTGATCGACGCCAACCCACCAATCTAATGGTGTTTTAGGTAACAGGTGTCTTTGTCTTTAATTTGCTGACCTAAAAGCCTATCATGAGAAGCAGGGTCACAGTGTTTCTTCCATTAGCTCACTTGATTGGGCTGTCATCATGCAACAGGGTCCATGAAACTTATTCGATTACGATCCAGTTTGATTTATGAAATAACCTCATTATCCTCTTTATCTCAGAATTAGTGCAAAAACTTAATATCAAAAGGAAAGAAGGACTACCTCACACTCTCGAAGTTCAAATGCGAGTAAAGTCACGTACGTTTCAAAAGCATAGATGTGCAGAACGTACTCGTCATACTGTTCGTGTATGAATTGTGTCTCACTTCCACCCCTCCTCCTCTCTGTCATTAAACCTCTGTTGTCATTTTCCAACCATGCCAAAGCTGCTATTAACAGTGTGATTTGATAGTTTAACAAATAAACTAATGACGACAAAGATAATTATAAGATCATTAGGTATCTATCATATTTCAAATCTTGATAATTACATTGTTACAAATATTTTTATCCTTAGTCTTCATTCGTTAATTTATTTACTGTGAACTGGCATCCCAGCCAACAATAGGTACATATATAGACAGCCAACCGGACTGACTTGAAAACTTGAAAAACCTATTTTGACAGTTCTGGTTGACGGTTTCTAATAAATCATTGATAATGAATATATATATGTATACATATATTCTATTCCCGCAGCAGCCCCATTTTCTTTAATTGCTCATTCTATTTACGCTGTTTGGGCCAAATGATACATTCACCAGAGTTTCAAAATAATCTGACACAATTTATAATTATTTCTGTCGGATTATATATCCATTTTTTGTAATAATGATGATGATGATAATGATAATAATAATAATAATAATAATGATAATAATAATAATAATGATAATAATAATATTGATAGTAATATATATATGTATATATATATATATATAGATATATATATATATATGCATATATATATATTCAATTTTGATTATTTAATTGGCATCAATTCTTTTCTCACTGTTTATTTATTAAGACCCAGTCAGCAGGACCTTCCGATCCTGTAATGGGTTCGGACCCGCACTTTGAAGGACCCAGGAATAAACAACCAAAACACTGATGATGATGATGATGATGATGATTCATTGAATCTCACTAATCCAGCACGCCTGTAACGAGATAGGTGCCGGAGTAGCGGATGTTCCCAATCAGTGAAGCTTCGGGTAATAAATAGCAAAATCATGAATACGCTGTGCCATATTAATGATACCAATATAACTTACGTGGGCGTAAACCTAGTTCTGACTTACTGGATTGATTTTATGACAAAATGATAATTCTCTAGCACTGTGTTGTTTACTGTACTGTGGGACAAAAATGAAGATACTTATAAGTGAAGAAGCAAATAAAAATAAACCCGCTTAAACCCGTAAAACATAACGTGAAATTATGAACAAAAATCAATCATATAATAGCATCAACTTGGAAAAATACTGAACGAGAATATTTTAACTTGAAACAGACGAAAAACATTAATGCAGCGGCGAAATTGAACAATGTTATTTTACAAATGGTTACATGCCATTATAAATAGCAATTTAAAGTCACTGCATTGATATTTTTTCGTCTAATTTATCTTAGAATATTCTTGTTCGGTGTTTCAAAATTTTACAATTACTTTAACTCAATGCGCAGGGACGCTTTTTTCTTACTCGTATTAAATATAGATGGATTCAAAGATTGAAAGTAGATGACCATCATTGGGGTCGGCGCGAACGCAGATTGAACAATATTGACTTTTAAATTGCTAATCACCCGGATTTTCTTTTGCCTTCTTTTAGTCGACGCGTTTTAGAGGTCCTTCAAGTCATTCCTCTGTCTACAATGCACTGTTTGGAAGGAGAAGATGAACACACACAGAAACCTTTTCAAATATATGACTAACTCGCCATCATCAATTAAAAGTAGATATAAATATGTCATATAAAAAAAAAAAATTGCCTACATAAGCGTGCACACACGTGTGGGTGTTTAAGAGGGTTATTATTTAAGTACAATTTGATTTGAATGAAAAATAAACGCATCGTGTGAAAGAACACTTTTGAAATAAGATCAAGGGCCGAAAGCGCGGGTGTACATTATGATGAAATAATTTTGTTACAAACAATTCATACATATACACAAACAAATATACATACATGCAGCAGAACATATATATGTATGTGTGTGTACGCTGCATATATATGCATACATTAATGTTTGCAGAAATACTTATATTCAGTCATATAAATGTGAGTGTATATGTGTAAGCACATGAATTTTCTACATGCGTGCTAACAAAGACACACTTATTCATCGATGTGTAATCTATTTTATGTGTGGGTGTGTTTAAAAAATTAATCTATCTATGAGCTTGCACATTTACCTACAGTACCTATGATAGCTGTCAGAACGTTTGCGCACTTGTAAAATCTGCAATAGCCACATTTTGTATGTATTTAGGTACGAATCTATTGATCTCAATCTGTTCATATCTTTCTTACTTAGTGGTAATGGAGCTGAATGGAACTTCGCTATTTACTATACCCATCTCTCTCTCTCTCTCTCTATATATATATATATGTATATATTTGGATGGGTAGGTTATATCCGACAGACTGTTGAAAATCTTAATAGACAACGAGGAAAACACAGATCAGGTGGATAGGTATCTATTTACGGACCTTTCGTTTCTCCCACTTGCTGATAATGTGGGGGTCACTTCTTACGAAAAGTACGTAAATAAGTACCTATTCACCTAATATTACTGTGTCATCCACAAACAGCTGTTTCGATGTATTACATCTCTTCAGTGTGGTTATAGACTTTCCATTAACCCATTCCATACCGCAAGGCAGGATTGAAACCTTCGCTTTAGATCCAGAGACCGACATCCTACCTCAGAACTGTGGAACTAGACAGTCAGTAAGGCTGGATTTAAGCAGTATATTTATTTTACAAATAAATCCCCCATCCACCAGAATACTCTATTCCTATAAAAAAAGCTTTGCATAAGCTTACAATGGATAGGTTACCTCACTTAGAGAGTGCTCAACCCTGAATTGAGGAGCATTAATAATTGTGTGATCCACAGACAGCTGTTTCGATGTATTACATCTCTTCAGTGTGGCTTTAGACTTTCCATTAACCCATCCAGTACAGCGAGGCAGGATTGATATATATATATATATATATATATATATATATATATATATATATATATATATATATATATATATATATATATATATATATACACATAAATATATATATATGTATGTATCTTCCCTTTTCCGATACATATATATGTATATATATGTATATATATATATATCATATTCCCGCAGCAGCCCCATTTTCTTTAATTGTTTATTCTATTTACGCTGTTTGGGCCAAATGATATATTCACCAGTGTTTCAAAATAATTTAACACAATTTATAATTATTTCTGTCGGATTATATATCCATTTTTTTAGTGATGATTATAATAATAGTTATTATACTGATAATAATAATGGTAATAATAATAATATTAATAATAGTAATAATATATATATATATATATATAAATATATATATATATATATATATGTGTGTGTGTGTGTGTGTGTGTGTGTGAGTAAAAAAACTCAAGTATATGTCAATGTATTTTCGACATCTGCGTACATTTCTTTCGTCACATAAACGGTCCTATTGTTGTCTGGTATTAATTTAAAGTTATCTTAACTTTTTTTGTCTACTTGTTCTTAGCACTATTCATTTTATTTTGACCATTCTTCATCTCCTTTTGCTATTGTATCATTTTAGTACGTATATATGTATGCATGTAGGGTATGCTAAGATACCCCAGAGGACTGAACGAACACCGCTTTGCTTAGTTCCAGGTCACCCTTGGGAAAGGTGTACTACCTGTCAGTCTCTCCATATCTTACCGGGAGTTAATCTGGTGTTTGAGTGTCAGTGGGTCGCCGATCCAGATCGATTTAATGGCAAGCAGGGGATCCAGTCTTCCTGATTCTCCCATGCCCCTATTACCGGAGAATTTCAACCCAGAGACACTAAAACCTGCAGCTTATATAGCTTCCAGTCATCTTGCTCCTGATTGTCCCTGTTCCTAAGCTATTTGACACTGAAGGGTGGGACGTGTCTTGCACAAGCGTGTATAATATACTGTATTTACAGATATCTCTCTCTAAGGTGAAAAGAGGAGGAATGACCAGCCTTTGTCAAGGAGTCACCGTAATGTATCGTTGCTTCCCGCTTATACCCTCATCAAGGTGTCATTGGGTTAGGTATACACGGGAAATTGTCAATAAGACTCACTTTCGGCTTGCCAGGCCCGTCAAAGCTGTTCATATCTATCTATCTATCTATTTATCTATCTGTCTATCTCTCTCTGAGGATAATGTCTCACGAGACATCGAGTTGTGGTATTGGGCGATGGGATATTCACCTCGGTGATCATTCAAGGTCGCCATAGGTAATTCCTGATAATTTCTTGTCAATAAAAACAATTTCTATCATTATATTGAATTTTTTATGCAAAAAAAGGCCAAAATGCTTTTTTTAGGGCTACTTGAAAGTCACATACAGATAAACAGAATCAGACATTTAGTATTATGTAGATAGATAAATATAACAGATCACTATTATCGGGGAGAGTACGAACGCAGACCCCATATTATTTAAAAAAAATATTCGGAAACTTGTATGCGATCGACATAATCCGGGGACCCATTGATAAACACAAAAATTCAATGGCCATGCCTCCAGCCGTCCTTGAGTTATGTTCGGACAGATGGACGTGTGGACCTTTGCTAAATTATACTAAGATGATAAATTATTAAGTAGAGCGAACGGTGCCAGACACAAACCAATTTATCATGAATTTACATCGTATACTGAACCCACCACCCGAAACTCAGATGGAGTGGAATTTTCAAAAGCTAACTCGCTAAAAACCTGCCCCGGACATTTGGTGAACGAAGAAGAAGACAGTAGAGATTTAGGTAAACACAGACGAAGGAACCAGTTTAGCATAGATTTACATTCGCGGGAAGAATAAATTGCTCAACTAATTGAATAAAAACCTGCGCGGAGGTCCCATTAGTGACCACAGAAAATATGATTGTCGTAGCACAGGCCGTTTTTGAGTTCTATGATGACGGACGGACATTTGTTGAATTATTGTACGACGATTGCGATATATGAGAGAGAGAGAGAGAGAGAGAGAGAGAGAGAGAGAGAGAGAGAGAGAGAGAGAGAGAGAGAGAGAGAGAATCCCCAAGAAAACGCATGCTCGATCTTAAAGTGAGCATTGATAAAAAAAAATGAGCTTTTAGTTGACCTTGAACAATAAATAATAGCTATCGAGGGGGAAGTCTCCAGCTATGAAGTGGGCCCACACACATGGATAGGTAATAGATAAAAAGATAATGACGAGAAAAAAAAGGAAGGAAAAGGTTTTTTTATGCATGTTTGTGGATGATAGTATGAAGGAGAAGAGCAGAGAAAAGGATGCATTTATAAGGGTGAGAGATAAAGAAAGAAGTGAGGCGAATATATATGGGCTATTAGAAACCGTCAACTAAAACTGTCAGCAGAGACTTATTCATTTTTCAAGTTGGTTCGAATGGCTGTTTGGCTGGCTGAATGGCAATGTATATATAACGTCAATGGAGCTAGGAGGCTGAATATTTAAACATTTGCTCCTCATTATTTCTACTAAAATACTACCCGTAAATGGGTTTTAGTGGGGTCAATTTGCAATGTATGTTTGTACCAGATTGATCCCTTACTTTGCGTCCAGTAGAATTCACGTTTGTTTTTTAAAAATTCAGACTTTTTGTCATGATAAAACCCCGAGAAAGTGCGAGAGAAGTCGCTCCTTCATTGATCACCCATTTTTTCTAATTGTCATAATTGATCATCCCCAACACAGCATGCTGCCAGAAGACGTTGGTCACGTAACGATTTCTATTGATCGACTTACCAGAGCTGCTTTTATTCCTTTTAACTTTCCTTTTTATGTAATCGCTCGGTCTCTCCTCTGTTTTTTTTATTCAGTCATTCACAGCCACCGGCAGAGTCTTGTAAAAATGGCTTCGAATAAACAATGAAGGACGGTGAATAATTTGGGGATTATTTAATTATAATATGACGCATGTACTAGAATGTGTTATATATATATATATATATATATATATATATATATATATATATATATATATATATATATGCATATATATATTTATACATATATGAATATATATATGAATATTTATACGCACACACACACACACACACACACACACACACACACATATATATATATATATATATATATATATATATATATATATATATATATATATGTGTGTGTGTGTGTGTGTGTGTGTGTGGGTCTTGTTAGTCACTCAATAGAAATCGTCACCTGAATAGCTTTTTCCACAGCATGCTGTGTTGGGGGCGATCAAATAGGAAAAGATAGAAAAAGGGGTGATCGCCTTTCAATGAGCTGTGAACATTAAAAAAACTAATGGACAAATACTAACGGATTAATTTAGCATAAACCTACACTATAAATGGAACTCCCTACAAGAACCAATTGTAGCAGGGGCGGGGCGTTAGAAAAAAATAAAAAAGTGTTTTTATAGGCATGATAAGGTGTATATTTTGCAATTTCAGCGCTCTGGCTCCATTGATTTTGCCTGCATACGTGATTTATACATATGCCAGCCAGCCAGACCAACTTAAAAACTGTGAGAAATCCATGTTGACAGTTTTGGATGCCGGTTTCTAACCTCTCTGTCTGTCTGACTGTCTGTCTGTCTCTCTCTTTATCTATCTCTCTCTATATATACATAAATATATATATATATATATATATATATATATATATATATATATATATATATATATATATATATATATATATATATATATGCCGCTCTGAGTAACAAGTGCCAATTTTTTTATGTTCGTCTCCCCTAAGGTCACTAATGGAGAAGACAAAAGGAGTCGATTTTTTTTTGGTTTATTTTTGCAAAGTGTTGCTAATGTCACAACTTGTAGAAACAGATGGTCGTCGTCCCAATGATGCAGGCAAAATACAATTGAAGGTTGGCAAATTATTTTCGGCCGGTTGCATTCTACGGCATTCTGCAATGCTACAGGAAAATATTTTTTTCTGGTCGTTTGTTTCGTAACTTGTTCATGTACCAAAAACTTCAAACAGGGCCTCCGAGGGGAATTTTTCATTATGCAGCAAAAAGCTTTTTTTGCCCGCCCCCATACACACAGACAGAATAAACACCTTCATCCTTTAGTCATCCTATTTTCACCTGCTATATCCCATTTAGCAGACAATACTATATTTTCAAACCGGTAAACGATAATGCCAATCCTGTTTTATAAATGGACATAAACCGACTTCGAAGTTTCAATACTCAGCTGTATCATAGAAATTCTCGGATCCCACTTCGCCCTTCAGGACTCGGTGCGATGCACCGGTTGACCCATTTCTTTTTCAAAGTCCCCTTAGTTCAAATATCATTTGGAGAACGCAAGAAGTGTCAGGAATAGAAATTCCTTGAGTTTTATGAATGTACAGATGTAACCGTCGTCTCATTGAATGTTTCATCTAGCATAGATTCACTCAAGAATAAGTTGTATGCTTTGTATATAACCTTTGCCATGAAATCTTCGAGAGCAGAAATTCCTATGATTTTGAGAGGAATAATCAACACTGGAAGGTTTTTTGTTCTTGTCTGAATTTTATGTGACGGGGTATTTTGATTTTTAAATTCTAGTACAAATTGGTGTTTGACTTTGTTTTTCCTCCGTAACAAGAACACGAACAATCCTCACAAAATTCAGTAAATCACGTCGTGTCTATTCGAACCTCTCCTATTCCTCGAAATCATGGCCAAATGATTGCTAGGCGACTCTCTTATCAACTGAGCTAAGCTGAGAAGTCTTATAAACCTGTGAATCGATTATCTGCAAGACTAGTTTGACATGGCTCAACGGTGACACATATTCAAATGTATTAAATTTAGTTCACTGAGGCATAAGGCCGAATTGTGCGAATGGAATGCAGACTGAGCTACATCAATTTTTTCCAAGATGGAAGGGTTTACCTATCGAGTAAATCAGCTTGTAAAATCTTGGCTTTATCCTTAGACTCAAAACATCGACTTTAGCTCTATTGGGAAATACAGGAATACCTTGGATAGTGAGGTTTTTGATTACTGTATGTTTGATATAGTACGGTTAGGGGATTGTTGTACGAATTAATGAAACCAAGCATAAGATGGGAAAACTCATTAAATTATAATAAGACCTTGAACAGTGAAGAACATTTTGGAAAGCAATAATCGAATTATCTAAGACATGCCTGACAAGAGAAGTTACGTTTTTCATGTCCGTTTTTTTCTAAACTTCGTATCATCCTTCTTTCTTTCTTTCTTTCATCCACCCTTTCTTTCTTTCTTTCTTTCTTTCATACCCTCTTTCGGTCTTCCTTCTTTTTTCCTTTCTTTTTTCTAACTTTTCTTTCTTTCTCTCCTTCTGCTCTTTCTTTGTCCCTTTCTTCCCTCTTTTCTTTCTTTTTTCCTTCTTCCTTTCTTTCGTTTTCCCTTCTTTCCGACCTTTCTTCCTTTGTTTCGTTCTTCCTTCCTTATCTTCTTTCTTTCTCATCTTTCTATTCTTCCTTTCTCCCCTCTTTTCTTTCGTCTTTCTTTTCTTTTTCGTTCTATCTTCTTTTCTTTCTGTCTTTCGTACTTTCTTCTTTTCTTTCTTTCTTTCTTTATATCCTTCTTTCTTTCTTTCTTTCTTTCTTTCTTTCTTTCTTTCTTTCTTTCTTTCTGTCTCCTTTACTTTCTTCCCGATTTCTTTACCCCTCTCACCCATTTTCCCGTCTTTCCTCTCTTCACCACTAAAAAAAAGACTTTCCTGAATCTTAATCCTTCTTCGAAATGGTTGAAGTGATTCTGTTGATCCACATATCCATTGAAATGTTGCTTGAATCATTCAACACTAATGACTGATGGAATTTAACCAATTGAGCGTTTCGCGGGGAAACCTGGCGCCCGTGGAAGACCCAGTTTTAAGTTACCTTTGAGGGTTGAGCCCCAAAGAATGTTAGCCTTAAGGAATATGGTGCAATCTTCCCCCCACGAGAAATACTTATTAAAAGAGCCGCTGCCCGTCAATTCTGAAACAGCATCATAGAACAAGCACCTGACGTCCTGTTAGTGGTTGTTGCTTAATCCAGAGATGCTAAATAATTTCGGGACAAAAGTATGCAAAAAAGCTAAACGCCACAAATATTTATAAAAGCTATCATCTGAACAACCGTAGCCATCAAAGATGGTAAAGGGTTCTATCCATTATATTATATGTGTGTATGTGTTTGCTTGTATGCTCCAGCACTCCTTGGCATACTGTTTTGTCAATAGACTTGAAAATTGGCATTACTACTGCACTAGACCCCTTCTAACAATGCTTTCTTCTGATTTTTGAAAGAGAA
The DNA here is from genome assembly GCA_963457665.1 of Thysanoteuthis rhombus. Lineage (NCBI taxonomy): Eukaryota > Metazoa > Mollusca > Cephalopoda > Oegopsida > Thysanoteuthidae > Thysanoteuthis > Thysanoteuthis major. The sequence goes on along the minus strand of OY735205.1, from coordinate 69,217,119 downwards.
AGTTTTTTTTGACATTTTTGGAGCATTGTTTTGTCGGGTTCAATCACTCAAGATTCCCAGAATCTAGATGTTTTTAGATGTTTTATAACTCTAATTTAGATGTTTTCAAGTTGAAAACACCATATGAGTTGAATTTATTCTAACCATATTTATTCTTTGATTCAATTTTTACACAACTTTAAATTTTGGCGCCATGGTATTATATTATTGACTGCAATGGCGAGTTATTTTCATTTCAATTTTTATTTGATGTAAAGGATTATAACTTTTTAAATACTACTATTTACCTTTAATATGAAGGTCAGAGCAAAGTTTTGATAAGAAACGACAGTTAAATTATGAAAAGAAAATGATTGTTTTAAAATAATACAAGGATATGCCATCGAAAATACAACAGCAAGAAAGTTAAAATGACCAGATTTAAATGTGATTTAACTCTAGGCTTGTTGGTTGAACGCCTGCTCAATATTTGGATCAATTTTTGCCGTGCACCAGAATTGCCATTTGAGCCACTTCATGGTTAATATGGACTTTTTGAGAGGCATTGGCCATAAATCTTCTGGTTCTGCCATATCTGAATATTTGGCCATTTTGACATTGTTACAGCAGTATTTTCAATAAATCCTCATACTTGGTTGGAATGAACTTCAGGATTTCAATGTTTTATAAACAATCATCATTATTAATTCTTTCTACTAAATTTAACCTCCACCTTACTTTTTCAAATGTTTTTATCCCATCTTTATTCGGATTAATCATGTGATCATCAGATGAAGGAAAATAGTAGTATAAAAAAAATAAAAATGAAATTAGTAATGATAATTTACGACACTTCTAATGAAGATAGATAAAATCCTCATTGCTTTTTTGGCGTATTTTAGCCAGAAACGCATCCAACTCCCTTGGCAACTCTGTATTGCAGTGTTTTATAAACAATTTTGATACTTGGCCATTTTCGTATGTTTTTGTCCCAAAACATCTCCAACAATCCGACAGCCCTGGATTGCTGTGTTTTATCCACAATCTTGCGCATTCAGCTTTTTTGTTTGTTTGTGGGGGTGAGCAGAAATGTTGCTAACTCTCTGGCAACCGTGTATTTCAGTAATTCATCAGCAACGATGGCATTTAGCCATTTTCGGCCCTTTTTTAAACGTGTTTATTGGCCAGAAACGTCATTAATTAAGTCTTTAGGTACCATAGGGGCATTTGCATCTAAGTCAGTGTAGCGTCGCTGTAGGTAATTCTGTTGCAATATCTTCTTTTCAGACAGTTATATAAAATGGAAAAGTGTTTGGGTATGGGAATCTCGTCGCAATTTATACTTATATCGTAGATTTATTTCAATTTGCGTTTAATCCACTAATTTCCTCACGAATCGATTCTGTAGATTCTGTCAATGGTTTTTGAAGTCTACTTAGTGATTGGCGTCATTACTTATTCCCTACAACCACCACCACCACCACCACCAGTACAAAAATGGATTCTGCTGAAGTCCCAAATCAAATATAGGACTTCTGATGAGATTTTTCAATGACCTTTCCCACTTGAAAGATTGGTGCCATGTAATCTTTCTACATACCTCATTTCCCATAATTAGCCTGGTAACAGACTAAGCTAAGAGGCTTAGCATAGTCTGGAACAAGGCTAGATGTGGGAAATATCGTGGCCAAACTAAGTAACCAGTTGCAACTTTGATTCTTACAGCAGTCCAATTATTCTAAATCGTTTATTCTATTTACGCTGTTAAAGCCAAGTGACACATTCTCTGCATTATAAAGGTCGGTCATTTCATATTGAGTTCCAAATAATATAATGTATTCATAATCATTCTGTCGAATTATATTTACATTTCTTTATAATATAATTGTTGAGAAACAATAGTACTGATGTGGTCAGTGAATGAACAAAAAGGAGAAAGTGGGGAAAAAGTATACATGTATATCCAATTTTACGATACCCTCTCCTATTTCTCTCTCCGTCAATATATCCTGATTTGAAGCAGAAATTATCCCTTCTGGAATAAGTACGAGTTGAACTCTAACTCTTGGAGACAGGAAGTCGCCGACCTAATATTTATTTCGTTCCTTGGTATTGCACAGGATATGATTGACAGACGGAAGTGAATTATGAGGTTTTCGGACGATACACAAGAGTTAATAACTGAAGACGAGGATTTTTTTTTATGGCTCGTTGCGTAGTAGAAAAAAATCAATTAGTCTCTCCCTTTGAAAGGAAAATATGATTAACTTAATAACATATTTTCAACGCGTCATTTCTTTTGGTATTTCAAGATCAGAGAAGAAACACTTTCGTGCCAGAATAACAAGAAGTTAAATCCGTTCAGATATTTAACTGAAAACGAATTCCGAATTCCTAATTACTTTTTCCTTTTATTCCACCTACGGTCTACAGTTATATAAGTTTTCAAATCACGGAGAGATTGGTTAATTACTCAGTAAAAACTTTTACGTGACCAACGCCTTTTGGGGATGATCAATTGAAAAATTAGAAATAAGGGTGATAAATAGATAAATTACTTCTATTGCCTTTTATTGGCTAGTGATCACTGGAAAAGTCCAAAGTTAAGAAAAAAACAAAAACAGAAAACAAAAGCTTGTAGGCTACTGGACACAAACCAAGTGATCGATTTACCATAAATTTGGATTGCAAATCGAACCCCCTCTCCCCAAAATCCATTACGGCGGTCAAAAAACAGAAAATAACTTTTTTTGTTGATATAATAAGGAGCGTACGTTTAAATTCTCAGTCCTCTAGCTCCATTTATACAGTCTGTACGCACGATACATATATACATAACCAGTCAGCTACACTAAGTCAGAAACCTATGTTGACTGTTACGTATTTGAACAAAACAGGAACTTTGCTTGTACGATTTGGTATTGAGAGCTAGAAAAAGGATTGAGAATATCAAAATTCAGTGCTTGATCATCGATTATTTTTCCAATCTTGTTTGATTGTCCAGAAAATGGCCGCAGCCCAGTTATTGATCAACATTATAGTCAGTGGGCAGCTATAAGGTAAGCTGAAAACTTGTCTATTTTCTTGGTGAAAAAGATATGAGCCTAACACTTTCCATCATTTAACAGATCTTATAGAGAACATATGGGCGCATCTTTAGGCAAACTGGTTGGGAGAAAAATTAGGTAGAATGGCCAGCCGTGGGAAGCAGTCAGATGAATGGAACAGCATTGAACAGTATATTGTAAACAATTATCGGACAGCTTGACCATACGGCCAAGTTTTCTGGAGAGAAACAAGGGAAAAGCTATCCCATACTAAAACGTATTCCATGCACTAACACTGCATGCACTATGCGCACACGTGTGTGTGTGTGTGTGTGCGAGTGTGTATGTGTTCATGTACCAATGATTAATTTGTTTTTATTACGCGTTTGTATTTTCCATTCATTTTCCAGGAAAACATTCTTGAAATAGCATCTGTACAATTTCTTTCAAGAAATATATATCAAGCATGTTTAAAGTGGAAGTCACGAAAATAAAGTTACTCATTTTACGTTACAAACGGCCCCGAAAGCTGCGTAAAGTAATAAAATGATTTGCATATTTTAATGTTTCAGTAAGCACACGAAACTAATGATTTTGTGAAATCTTAAAAGATTTGTGAAAGCCCGGAACATTTCAGTTATTTCATGAAATCCCTAGTCTCACAATCTGTGTAGTAATGGTTCACCTGCTTGATATGCTGACCATTACTATTGCAATGAGTTCCATCCTAACTGAGTGCCCCTTTACTGCGACTCTGTGCCCATTCGAGCTAAACCTAACAAATATCAAGAAAATTCTCTTTCAGTATTAACATTGTATACACAGCTTAGTTTCACACAAGGCTGCTGTGATGGGACACCTAGTGAGGATCAAATCCATTACAGTAGTGATGTTCGATATCACAAGCTTGATAACCATTTCTACATTGATTGTGAAACAAGGACTCATTGCTGTCAGTGAGATTTCAAGGAAACCCCCTGATCACAAAAAAAGCCAACGATTTTCAATTGAAAACCCCCCAGACGATAAAAATATCCACGTTACATAGAAATACAACTAAATATTTCATTTACTTTATTAAAATATCACAATAATCATCCCCAATCTTCTTTTCTATTTTCATAATTCTTTTCAAGTATTTTTTCTGACAGCTTCTTCTTCCAGGACCATGATTAATACTTTTCCGAGAACCCACGTTGTTCAATCCATATCATTCCTCAAAATGAATTATTTTGCAAGAAATAGTTTGTGTTTTGAAGGTATTGGTGTTTCTTGTGAATTCAAATATATGAGTCATTTTCAGGAATTTATCTATTCGAGGTATAGAAACCCCCCCAAATATGAATTTTTTTCCAAAATATAAACCTTGAAATCCAGAATGTTGGTAAATAAAAAAAACATATCTGGGAGGAAAACCCCAGCACTTGCAGCCTTGCTTGGGATTTTCATGAAATTACTGGAATGTTTTCAAGATCCTTAAGGATTTCACAAAATCTCTTATTTCACAATCGTACTGTTACATTGACAAGATCTAAGACCTCGCAGTCTTCAGCCTAATACTCACTTTCTGAACTTCGTCCACCAACACCAGAGCTAACATAAACAATATTCACTTAACCTTCTTCACAAGATGCCTATTTATAGGCACACGCGTACAATAGAATGGCTTAGGGAGTCCATTCTATGATGAAGATCTCTGGCTTATTTCAGGTAAATAAACGCTTCCCTCTGACTTCATCTTTCCTCTACAGCCACACACATCTCTCTGCCCTCGGAGTACGGTGAAGCGGGGGAGGATTCCCATGTTCCCGCCTCCGACCATCTGTTCGGGAAATATACGTTATTCCCCGGTTGCTTCTCCTCACCAAGTCTCAATGGAATTCCATTACTGGTGTAGTATTGTACGGCAGCAGACGGTATTTCAGGTTCAGTCTCTAGGTTGGGATCCCCCTCAGTGAAGGCTACAAATATACAACGGAGGGATACACCTTAGTCTCTCTCTCTCTTTCTCTCTCTTTCTTTCTCAGTCTGTCTCTTTCTCTCCTTGTCCCTAACCATTTGTCTATATGCCTCTTCGTCTCTCTATCTCTTTGTCTCTGTCTCTCCGTCTGTCTCTTTGTTTCTCGGTCTCTGTCTCTCGTTCTGTCTCTTTGTTTCTCTATCTCTATCTCTCTTTGTGTCTCTTTGTCTGTCTATGTCTGTCTCTCCGTCCGTCTTTCTGGCAGTGTCTTTGTCTCACTGTCGCTGTCTCTCTTTCAATCCTTCTGCCTCTTTTTGTCTCTGTCACTTTCTCTCTGTCTGTCTCTTTATTTCTCTGTCTTTGTCTCTCTTTCTGTCTTTTTGTCTGTCTCCTTTTGTCTATGACCCTGTCTATTTCTGTCTCTTGGTCTCTTTCTCTCTTTCTGTCTCTATCTCTGTGTCTGTCCCTTTGTTTCTCTGTCTTTGTCTTTCTTTCTATCTTTCTGTCTATCTCTTTTTGTCTATGTCTCTGTCTCTTTCTGCAACTCTTATAAAGCTCAAAACATTGGAGCTACACAATCTTTTTAAGCGTTAGCAGAGTAAAAAGTCTGAAATATACCGAGCACTAGCAATATAAAGATATCTATTTTCTATCGCTTTTCTGTTCATATCCAGCTACCTCAATTTGTTCATCCGTTCCCCTCTCTATTCCTCCGTCTCTTTATATATATATATATATATATATATATATATATATATATATATATATATATATATATTTTATATATATATATATATTTTATATATATATATATATATATTTTTATATATATATATATATATATATATATATATATACATATATATATATATATATATATATATATATATATATATATATATATATATATATATATATATATATATATATATATATATATATATATATAAAATATAGTCCATATTTATTTATTTGGATCCACCCCAAGCAAAGCATAGAACGTGCTGATCTCAGATAGTAATATATGGGTCTCGCACTTCACGGAGATGACATCTTGGTAACAATTACCGAGGGAGCAAACGTATTTCTTTCAGTCACTCGGTTCTTTATATAATTATTTCCGCATCTGATTTTACTTCTTCTGGTTGGTATGTTAGTACTTTTTTCCTCCAATGTCATCTTTCTTTTTCTTCATTTGTTTCTTTTTGAGATTCCGTCAACAAAGACTGTCAACATCACCATACGTTTCTTTAGTTATTCAGTGGGTCTGACAGGTGCATACACGCTGCATCAATTGAACTAGAAGGCTAAAAATTTAAACATTTACTCCTCATTATGGCCAGAAAAAAACTTTTTTCCCAACCCCCCATAGGTTTCTAAAGTGAATTTCAATTTACTACGTAAGTTCATGCTAAATCAATCCCTTAGTTTGTGCCCAGAAGCATTCAGGTCTGTTTTTGTTCAATTCAGACTTTTTGAATAATTGACGATAAAAATAAGTAACTTATTCATTGATCATTCATTTTTTTCTAATTTTTTAATTGATCACCCCCTACGTCAATGACCGCATGCATTGGGGTATGTTTTTGGGTTTTGAACTTATATTCCAAGAAAACTTGAAAAAATGAATTAAACAGTAGAATGGATTAAACCGAGTATTGTCTCGCTGGTCTTGAAGAAATCCGCCCGGAATCAATCATTGAGATTGAAAACTAATTATTATTTTAAAGGGTTGCCTGACTAGTTAATTAAATTGCCCCAAACTAAATCAAACAGTGCAATCATAGGCAAGAACATGAGGAGATTGTGCTTGTTCGAATACTCATGAACATCATTGCATGTATGAGCATATTCTGTAGATATAATGCAGTATTTCTCAACCTTTTCCGCCCGACGCTCCCTATGATACCTCGCAACATGTCAACCTTCCATGTAGTTCAGATATGAGAAGTACTCAACGCAGATTTCTCAAAGACATGTGGTAGCTTGTCATTATAAAGAAAAACATCAACATTGAGTTCAAAGGTCTTAGTAAGGAAAATAATGTTATAGTAAGTATACCAATGAATTTCAAAGCAGGCACTAATAAACAACAGCCATTTGTAAATTAGGATCATAGATGTTTATGGAATCTCCAAAACACACCCTCCAGAAGTTCAAATGCCCCCTCAAGGTCCTTAGTCAGCACAACGCCCTGTGAAACAAGCTGACGCCCTCTGGGGGCCGCAAGCGCCCACGTTAAGAACCACAGGTTAAAACGAAGTAAGTCATATATATATATATATATATATATATATATATATATATATATATATATATATATATATAACATACACGCATAATGTTCAATAATAAAGTACCCCCAAAGAACATAAGAATAGACGGAGAAGCCTTAGAATAAGTTGAGAAATACACTTATCTAGATTTAATAAGACAGGGCATAGTGATTGCCTGGAAAGCATTTGATATGAATAGACATACCGGAAAGCAAATTATGAATATGCTTTAAACGTATAGCAGACAATTAATGTATAATACCAACTATGGCGTACGATTGCGAACCCTGGAAACTTACAAACCCATCAAAAACACACACCCAGAATTGCACAGAGGGCAATGGAGAGAGCTATGTTAGGAATAAGTATTCGCAATTGAAAGAGAACAACATGAATCTAAAGGGAGGGCAGGGTGGAGGATATCGTACAAGTAATTGAGCAACATAAATGGCGATGGACGGAACACACAGCAAAAGGAAGAAACAACAGATGGAAGACAAGGCTAATTGATTGGTGCCCAGTAAACGCAGTAGGAAAAAGCCAGACACAAGATGGAGAAACGAGATAGAAATGTTTACTGGTAAGACGTGGCAAAGATTAGCGCAATCGCGCTCGTTATTGAAGGTGATGCGAAAGGCCTTTATCCAGAAGTAGACATAACGGATGCTGTTACTGTTGATGATAAAACCAAAAAATCATTCTATATTCATTTAACACACATATGTAAGCAAAATAACTATTTTACATCAATTTAACCCACACGTATATATATATATATATATATATATATATATATATATATATATATATATATATATATATATATATATATATATGTATATATATTGCACTTACTCGCAGGTTTCCCTCTGGTGAGATGGTGAAAGCAAAATTATAAGCGTTAAGATAGAGAATATTGTTAGTACGTATGGTAAGAGTTGATCGTAGGGGCCAGTGGGGACAAGTTGGTAGGAGTTTGTTTGTGTTGGGTGGGGTGGTATTTCAGGGTTTCTAGGTGGTTTTGTAGTTTCTGTCGTTCTTGTATGAGAATAGGGAAATCTGATCCGATTCTCATCGGCTAACCATTTTTTCTCTCTCTTTTTGTTATTCTATGGGGAGGAATAGCATCCTTCTCGGTCATTTTGAGTTTTGGAAAACAGGGTCACGTGGCACCACTTCCCCACCCCCCATACCCTCACAATCGTGTCATTCATTGATTAAATGAGGAAGGGAGGAAGGAAGGAAGGAAGGATGGGAAGAGAAAAGACGGGGGTGTGAATGAAATGGAAGGAGATACAAATCGAAATGTGAAAAATTATTAAAATAGAAAAAAAAAATGCACCGGAAGATGCCGAGAGGAAAGCGAAAAAGGATAGAAACAAACAGAGACAAACTTTCTCCTTCCTCTCTCTCTTTTCTCTCTGTCTTTTTATCTCTCTCTTTCTCTCTCTCTCTCTTTTTCTCTCTCTCTCCACACAACAGGACCAATTTTGTAAGAACCGATTCAAACGTGTGTAATCATTGCTAAGTTACTTCGTTTATTATGACCTATATGCCGTTTATTTGGACCAGGTTACCGTGCTAACATTAAAAAAAAATACAATGGAATTTCAAAAAAATATGTCCTAAATATGTTTTGGCTGATTTCATCAATGATATATATATATATATATATATATATATATATATATATATATATATATATATATAGTGGGTTCGGCTTTATATGACCAACGGTTATTACGACAAGCTGCACAAAAGAACCAATGTTTACTTGCCGTTTACTTGAATCAAGCGAATGAGCTTCCAAATTGACATTTCTTAAAAATGAATTAGCTCGAGATTCAAATTCTCAAAATAAAAAGGAAAGATGACGGTCTCAAGTTGTGGTTGTTACGCAATTACAAAAAAAATCAATCGTGTTTTGACTATAAAAATAAGTTGTTCGGTTAAATAGACCAGTCGGTTATTAGGTCCAAAATCGTTGGTCTCAATACGGGCCTCTCAACCGGAATCCCTTTCTCTCAAAACACATACATAGAAACAAAAGTACAAATCAGTAATTCAATATCCGATGTGCAGTGGGTTTATTTCATAAAGTATTCGACACATTAAAATTTTTGAAGTTGAAGTAGAGATTTAAATATTGTGAAATAATGGACGTTTATGTTTCTGTCCTTTCTGTCAAATTTCGATGGAGAAGTGCAATAAAAGAAGAAAAATAAAAGTGTTACAGCAGCTAATACATTCTTCATCAAACACAGACATATATGTGTGTGTGTGTGTGTGTGTGCTGATAAAAGTGACAATCAGGAGGTGAAGAAAAAGCTAAGAGAAAGCAGATTTTGCTCCACAAAAATCAATAATCAGTTATCACGTGGGCATGTTCTGTTGCATTTCGGCTATTGACGGCCATCTTTTCAGAGAAAAACTTGTTGCAGAGACAGAGAATATTTTGCTGTGCATATGTTTGATGTCGAGGAAAGAATTTTGGATATTTCCGTATTGTTTTGTTGTTTAGTAAGAGTGGGAGGGAAGGTGTCTATATCCGTGTAGGTGAGAATCGAGTTTGGTCTGAAATAAAAAGTGTCTGTTAGAAGATGGGGCAGAGGGTGTTCGTTTTCTGTTTCTGTGGAAGTTGGGCTTGTATTAGATAAGAAGGGACAATGAAAAGAGGGCTTTGGATGAAAATGGTCAGTTCTCAGGAAAGTGTTTGTTTCCTTTGAATAGGGAGGTGGTGTTTAGTATTAAAACAACCGAACAACACAGAAATGTTCCCATATTTTTCTTTAACCTCAAACATATAAACAGCAAAATATTCTCTGCACCGCTGCAAGTTTTTCCCTGGAAAAATGGCTGACAAGCATCGAAACATGCCCATATGATCATAAAAAGTTTCGAGATGTAACACCTGCTTCCTCCCAAGTTTTTCCTTTTCACCTTCCAATTGTCACTATCATTTACATTCTGTCGGATCACTTTACATCCACAATACAAGGACACACACACACACACACACACACACACACACACACACACACACACACACACATATATATATATATATATATATATATATATATATATATATATATACTTATGGAATGCTAACTACAAATTTGTTTTACCTGTCTCTGGAAACAGAGATATTTACTGTCTCCAGCGTAACTAATCTGTTTCACGCAGTAACTGATCTGTTTCACACAGTTATCCACGGACAGCTATCTTTTCCTGTTTTTTCCTTGTCTCTGTATGCTTCTAGTGTTTTGCTTTTATGGTGTATGTGTATGTGTTTTTAAACAGTCTATACGCGAAGAGACAGAGAGACAGAGAGACAGAGACAGGGACAGAGACAGTGATGAATGGATTGATAATGTTCACGTCCATTTGTGTATGCCAATTGCCTACAGTTCTGGGAACCATTGTGCTTGAGATAACAATCTTTCAGTCCAAACCGAACCCCCATATGCCCGACTCATTTAGAGCTCAAACCGCACACCATTCAACAATAACAACAGTAGCAGCCACCGACGGGTAGATATTTCTTACCTCGAAGTCCCCCCCCCTTTACTACATTCACTAGAACCATTGCTGGGGTCAGGGTGGGAGTGACAGTGGCGCCACGCCAACGGAAGTACGCGAAATGGATTGCAGATCATGGACTTATCATCGCCAACCTTTCCTTCCTTTTTTCTTAGAGAGAGAGAGAAAGAGAGAAAGAGACAGAGAGAGAATTAATGGAAGTACAAATAGAACGTGATAGAGATCAAGCAGGACAGAGAGAGAGAGAGAGAGAGAGAGAGAGAGAGAGAGAGAGAGAGAGAGAGAGGGGGGGAGAGAGGGAGAAATATGAAATGGTGTCAAATGTCGGCCATTTTCTTTTTCTCTTGAATAATTAGCTTCGTGCCTTTGTAGAGACGAACAACAGCCGGTTAAGATTTCATCAAGTCAAATATCCGATGGAAAAAAAAAAAATTCACCATCAATTTTTTGTGCTTTCAATCCATAAAACCGTACTTACCTCTGTTAATTAGTCAGTTGCGAGTAATCTTTGATGGGCTTTTTATTTGCTATATAAATTCGATGCTAAATAGGGCGCGTACTTTTTGCCATTCCATGGAAGTAAGGCCTCAAAGTATGCGGTTCGTAAACTTCCGTTTACTTCGAGGTCTTGCTTCGTAAAAATGTCGGACTGTATGCTTAGCATGGTAAGGAGAGAAGGTGGGCGGTGTTACGTGACTTTTGAACTGTTCTCATCAGTAAACGAGTGTTTTTTTCACTTAATATTCACTTAAAAGTAAGCGATATTTTTTCCCAAATCCAATCAATTAAACATTGAATTAAATAATTTTCTCCGGATCAAGTTTCTCTGAGGTCTATTTCATTTCTGGAAGATTTTTAAAAATTGGCTTCAAATTTTCTGATTACTCACTCGTCAATCATAGCAAAATCGGATATTTTTTTCGGAAATGTGAACCCGACTTTCAAACGGTCTGAAAGCCAGTGCGATAACGCAAAAGAATTTTTTTACGACTAATTTTCTGATTTTCTCCGGCAATTATAACCATAATTGAACTTTCAAAGAAAATGTTTGATAAATGCCACACGTTTTGCAATGGCTTTAAAACGTGTGCGGATGTAGCTAGACTTCGAAGATAAAAATCAACTTTTATACAAGTTGGGTTTTTTTTTCTTTTTTGTCAGGTGTCGATTTACAAGAATCCCTTTCTGGCGTTATCTATATTCTTCATATTCTTATTCGTACGTAACTGCAACTGAATTAGGTCGTCCAGGCGTCTGGATTTTAGTATCTATGTATGTTGCATCGTTCTCCGCTCATGCCTTCATCGAGCAGGTCGCAGGATTAGGCATAAATGGGCAATTGTAAGTAGGGACCCATTTTTCGGCTTGCCAGGTCCGTTGAAGCTTCGGTCTCTTTATCGCAGCCGGTATTCTCCCAATGGTCATCCTTCCAGCTACTGACCAGTCTCGATTTTGCTCAACTTCGGTGATCGTACGAGAACCGCTGTATCCAACGTTAATTGGCTGAGAGAGGTTCCTTAACCACTGTTCTTGTGCTGAGTGTTTAGCGAAGAGGCGTTGAGTCTTTGGTGTGACTCGGTGGTCGATTGGTTCCCACCGAACTCATGCAGAGCACCCTACTATTGGGCCACAGCGACCTGTTTTGAACTTTTGTAAATGAAGTAACCATTGAGACACAGAAACTATTTAGACAAAGATAGTTTTGACTTTTGCGGTTTTGGTATCACCTGGATTATTGACCCGACTGTAATATATTCTCCGTACATAAGAATGTTAATCGTGTGGAGTATCCTGTTCTATCAGTAAAATAAATTTACATGTCAGGGAGTGCTAAAGATAATTTACTCGCAAATATCGTATCACGTATGCAGTCCAAACGCTAGAACGGGCAGCATGAATGATGGAGGAAAACAAGCCTGGATGCTGCAGGGTCAACTCCGCTCCAACTTCTATTCCGACTGAAGATGATTACTTCAACTTTACTATTTACACATGACAAAGGTTTACATATATAATAAATTGAAAAAAAAATCTTTAGTGTAATTGTTTTCATTTACCAGATTGAAGTAAGTCCTTGCGTATATATAAGATAAAACTTCGAAGCTATACTTGTCTCTATGGTTAAGTCGGTAAGCCTGTTAACAATCACTTGTCCGTGATAACAAATCATGATATTGATTTTGTCTAAGTATTTATTTATTAGAATGAAGTAAACCCTTGCGTATTTATTCTAGAGAAGCAAGAGAGCAATGAAAACAAGAACATGAACAAAACAGTATCAAACCGTTTGATAACTTTTTTTCTTCAGAGATTGATATAAAGAGACTCTCTTCTCCGGCAGATATTTCATTTTAAGGCCGTACAATGAATCACCCGGAATGCTGTGTTAACATCAGAGACGGCAAGAAAGAGATTAGATGGTCTGAACTGAATTTGGTACGAGTAAGACTTCGTATTCACGAAAAGTGACGCAAATATCTCAATTAAGATTGCTAAGAAACATTGGCTTTTTTAAAAGAAAATTTCATCCGGAAATTTTTACCTCATTAAGTTAAGAATGAGTAAAACATTATTTCCTGTATGTCAGTCCATTTGGTTAATTTATTTGACTTATTTTATTGAATTGTACATATGTAATTGAGTATTGCATGAATTATATATATACATATATAAGTGTGTGTGTGTGTGTGTGACATAAATCAAGCCATAAAATGTCAAATCCGGTTATTCGAAACTGTCAGCCCAAACTGTCACCAAAACTGCCAACGCAGGTTTCTTCAGCTTTCAAGTTAGTTGGATCAGATGGATCACTGGCTATACATATACACATCACGCGTATTACGCGTATAGGTCGCACAAATTGAGTTAGAGGTATGAAAATTAGAACTGCTATTCCTTATTATGATTAGAAAAAAGCGCTTTTCGTTTTTTAACACCCCCTCCCCGAAGGCTTTTAGTGGTGAAGGGTTCAACTTTCAGTTTATGCTAAAATTGCCTCTCCGTTTGTGTATGGCAGCAATCAAGCTTGTTTTGTGAACATCTAGACTTTTTTTTTTAATAATCTCAGCTCAATAAAAGGTAGGAGATGTACAAGTTATTCATTGATCCTACCGTTCTCTAATTTTTTTAATTGATCCCCCTCAACACAACATGCGGTCAAAAGTTGTTCATCATGTGACGGTTTCTTTTGAGCGACCAATTTGTTTACTTTATTCGATTTATTTAGTTTTATTGTGTACATGTAATTGAGTATTACATGTATTATTTGTATAAATACGTAACCCATAATTAAAGCATTGAAAATGTCCAATTGATCTTCTATCCTTAGCGTTTATTTTTAATAAGACCATGGATTTTACACTGTCGCTGTTTTATCTCTTTAACGGCCGTAGAATGTAACAAAGCAACAAATATAAGATGAAAGAAGAATCAGTTGAAATTTGTACAATGTCGTGTTTGGACCTGAGTCTTTACACGTTGAATGTTTACACAAAATACTAATCAGTATTCTCATGTATGTTTATACGCAGGCTTAGTGTATCATCCTTTTCAGTGTATAACATGTATATATAGATGTATCATTACAAACGTGTTTAGGTAACTTAGTCATAGTTTGATTATTTACACGAGTCAAAAGTTTTATCTTGGTCTACGTGGGCTTGTTACATGTGTCCTTGTATGTCTGCTTATCTATGTTTACGTTAGGTGACACACACACACACACACAAACACAAACCTATATATGCACACACGTACATACATACACACTTTTATGAATAAACACAAACATATATATATGTATACATAAGCATATACATACTCACGTATATATAAATTCACATACATATATATATACGCATTCACCTATGTATATACATATACATACACATATATAGAGATACACACTCACACATAAATATATACACATACAAACCCGGGCGCACTAACGGTACATTCTCTCTCTCCCCCCCTCTCTCTTACACACACACACACACACACACACACACATATATATATATATATATATATATATATATATATATATATATATATATATATATATACACCGTGCCGGAACCACATGCAGAGTGAAAGCAGAGGAGAGAAGGCAGCGCAGTGAGGTGGGGTTTCCCCCCAGCAGCCAGATTTTCTCTTGTAATGGTTGCGGAAAGGTCGGCTTCATCATCATCATCATCACTTGGCTTCACGAACGAAGATTTGGGAGTGATTTCCACGTGTGTTGCAAGCACACGGGTGGCAAGTGCGGCCGATGCCTGCAGCCTGTGCGATAAAGACCTCAAGTAAGGCGTGGCGTGCACGTGGGTGACCTGACCCTTTGATTTGCATATCATATCCTACTGAAGGGGTATGGAAGTAGGTTCGCAAGGTCGTAGGTTTTCTTTTTGAGTCAGCCTTCCCCTAAGCAGATGCCCGAGCCGGCTGCGAAAGTTTGAAATCTCCCCCGCCCAATGAATATGCCGATTGTATAGCTGACCAGAGTATATTGAGGTTTAGGTCTTGCACACATGGCAAAGGTTTACATACATTTCGTATAAGTGGTTTCTCTCACGTATGGTTACTTACGCACACACACACACACACACACACACATAGATAGGTTGAGCGCTTATTATATAAGTATATCATTGAAAAAATCTTTACTCATGTTACATAAACGTAAATAACATTATATATATATATATATATATATATATATATGCATAAGCATACACAAACATATACATACACATATGCTTATCGCTTATGCATGTGTATACTATCATTGATACGTAGGGCTGGTCCTGATTATGGACACCGCCGGATGCTTTGTATAACCAGTAAAATATCTTCAGAAATTGATGGAAATCTAACAAATTTCTTTCATCAGAATATCTCAATAGGATATCCAAAATAATTAAAACCCTTCTTCCAAATAAAGCAAAGCCCCTTCCCCACCAAAAAAAAAAAAAACCCCGAATATTTCTCGATATACATATGGTCATTTCAAAGAGGAAAATAGAAATTACAACCTGGGCTTTAATGAAGGCACCTTTCCTTGATATTTTGTTGTACCGCCACGCCATTTTGGCAATGGTGACTGCCCTCGAACACCTCTTGTAGCCATCCATAACCTTTTTGCACCTGTCAGTAGTTTCTCCAACCCTTTCTTTGCAATTTGCCCAAACTCTCGATTGTTTGCAGGATTCCAGCGATGGATGGTACGCGTTGAAACAATGAATCTAGGTTATCGCTCTCTCCAAAGATTTTCTATGGAATTGAGACTTGGTGTCCTTGCAGGCCAGTTTTAAAACATCCTTTCCCCCTTTTCAACTGTTCTTATGTACTTTCAGATGTATGTTCAGGGTTTTGATCATGCCGGAGCACCCATACTTTTGGACCAGACCTTGTTTTCTTATAATGAGTAACACATTTTGTTCTAAAGTCCCTTGGTGAACCTTTGATTTTATGATTCCTTTGATGCAGCCAAGGCTTCCAGTGTCAGAGGCTGCAAAGCAAGCCCAAAACTTAAAGGATCCTCCATTATGCTTAATGTAAGCTGAGTTTTGTTTTCGTACAAGTTTTATTTCGTCTTCCATAAACAAATCACTGGTGTGCATTGCCAAAAGCTTCATTTTAGTCGCGTGTGTCCCCAGAATCATTTGCCCAGAAATATTATTTTTTTACAGGTATTCTTCGGCAAATAAGTGTCATTCTTTTTATGTTTCTTTTCTTCCATCAATGACATATACCTTGGCTTTCGCTTGAAATGGAGAAACACACACACACACGCACGCGCGTCAAACATGAATATGTAAATGCATTAGCACACGTATTCTTTAATTCAACTGTTTCTTTATAGAGTACTACACCTATCAAGAAATATTCATCCTACACCTAATTTCTACCATCTCGTTCTGAGTAGCTCCTTTGTGATCCAGCAAACTGGCTTAGAAATATTACTGCTCACAAGGCGTTGCAGCAAAAATTCCGTACTATATTCGGATCTCGCTCTCTGTTTGGATTTGGCAAAATTTTCTGAAGCATCTCGTAACCTCTAAGCTGTTTTATTTTGTACAAAGCTACAGCTGAGGATCAAAATCACTGGCAACCCTTACGAGACTTGCTTGTGGATTATTGTAGACGCCTAAACAGTTTATACGTAAGTAGACCAGAGGAATATATATATATATATATATATATATATATATATATATATATATATATATATATATATATATATATATATTCTTTTGTATAATATAAATATTTTTGTGAAGTAGATTTATATCTAAATGATCTTATAAGTACTTATTATCGCTGTTTTATGTTACATCCCACACGCACACGTATATATTCGTACATCCATATTCATTTTCAAAATATAAAGGCACTTTTACATATACAAAGGAACCTACACGTTTCCTCTCTATAAATTGTTGTTTACAAACATCTCTTCCCGTCACACTTTTCTACGTATAGACTTGTACAATTCTGTTTTTTATACAGAACTCTGCACACGTTGTCTATGTATCTAGTGTTAGAAAAGTATAAGTAATTATGTACGTGCATTCACAGAGTTCTACGAAATTTTCTCCACTCTCTGTCTCTTGTAATATACATTTTGATTGCGTAGATATAGATCACCACCGACACGCTCAGGCACACACACACACACGCAGGGGTGCCGGAAGCAACTTGGGGAGGGGGCATTTCAGAAAGGGGCCTTTTACGACGATTATTTTTTTTATTGCAATGAATAAGTTTTCACTTCCTGCTAATTTTATTGTTAAAATGTTCTATATACTTATTTGAAGTCTACTTATCAGATAAAATAACTAATGCCCCTGAACAAATCATAGATGAGAGCGAAACGTATACTTCAATTGAAATCACTAATAATCTAAAAATAATTGACCAGATTTTCAGCTTCCGTTGATCTTTATTAGATAAACTGGGGAAATCAGCCAAATGTAGTTGAGTAAGTAATAATTTGGTCGGGGGTTGTCAACAACGGAACATCGGGTTTTTCGATCGGGTTCTTGCAACAAAAAACTGTCGTATTCAAAACTTCACCCAAACCCCGTCCAGTTTGTGGTTTTCAGTTGAAGTTCAAAAGACGAAATCGATGACATGTTGTTTGCTTTGTAGTATGAGTGGAATTACATTTGACGAGACACTGATGCTTACTACTCTGCAGATTTAAGAAATGACATTTGAAAAAGATATCTGCCAATACAATATAGAGAACTTTTGTTGTTATAAATAACAAACCATACTTAGCAACACGTAGGAAACTACTAAAAGCTTTCTTTCATTGAGTAAAACGTATTTACGTTTGAAGCAATGAATGCAAAAACTGATCATGCTGGAGAACTTGGAGATGCTTAAGCACAATAAGCAAGACATTTGTCACTTGAATAATTCAGAAAAGACGTTATTTTGCAGTGAAAATGTTTTTGCAATCATGAGAAAAACTGTATTCAGTTGGTGATTAAAAATGAATATTTGATTTGTTATGTCTTAGAATTTCCATTTTTTCATACGGAGTACTCAGCTGTCCCCGCTGACTCCGTGATAGGACACACCCATACACATATAAATATATATATATGAATGGTGCCAATCAAGGTTGACAATGAGTATAACAGCTTTGTATTCTTATTATTACCTGAGTGCAAAATAGCTATGGTAGAGATGTTTTCTCCGAGCGCTCAGTAATTTTTTTTACTGTTATTTCTTTTAGTATGGTCAAATTTGTCGAATTTTTTCGAAGAAGCCCGACACTCCCTCGGCATAAACACAGGCGAAAACGCGCGTACATGTGTGAATATACATTTTTTCTGTGAGAGCGTGGGTTTGGATTGATTGATGATATTATCTTGAATAGGTTTCAGCCAGGGCTGCTATTTGGTACTTTTCAAGACTAAAATTGAGCAAATTTGGCGCAGAACGAAACTTTTTGCTTCTGAAAGAAAGGATTTGGTACTGAAGGAAGATAACAATCATTTAGACACGAATGGTATAATATGAAAGAAGTATACGTAAACAATAGATTTAAAAAAAAGATGTATTTTAATTCATTTTTCCTGCCAGCTTAGTCCGATGATTGAATCTAATTTACAGATTTGGTCTTGTGCCGTAAAAGACATCTGGCAACCAAAGTTTAAACCAAGGCATTAGTCAAAAAAGTTTCTACTCGTTTTTTACACCTCCTTCTAGAGGCATAGCTGATTGTTATTCGAAAACATTCCTTGGGCCCCCCAATGGAGGGGTGGGAGGCAAAAAAGCTTCCTAAATAGTAATTGAGCAGTGAATTTCTACTGACAAAGCTCACTAAATGTTGGAGGTGGCCCCCGAAGGAGCAAAGCCGGTACGGACCAAAAATTCTCTAGTTACGTCTGAACATCCCCCACTCCAAGATTTCCTTCTCTGTCTCCTTTCTGCCATTCAAGCCACATTGTAGGTGAGGTCACACAAACCCCTCCCCCACTTGAATAAGAAGAATTGACTTCAGGCACAAGTGTAATAAAGCATTGTTCAAGAAAATAGGTTGGACAATACGAATTAGAATTTGAGAAAAAATTGGTGAAAGCAATCAAAAAAATGTGAAAGAAAATAGAAAACTGGTCTGTTCAGTCACTCAATTGAAACCGTCATGTGACCAACATCTTTTGGCGACATGCCGTATTAGGGGTGATCAATTAAAAAATCAAAAAGAAGTGATCAATGAATTAAGTTACTTCTCTCCACTTTTGTTGGATCATAAGGAAGTTCGAAATTTAAAAAAAACAAACTGGAAACAAACAAAAAACACGAGGGCACAAACTTGTGACCAATTTAGAATAAACCAACATTGTAAATTGACCCCTCTTGCGGAAAAAAAAAACTTATTTTGGGGAGAAATTTTCAAGAAACAAAAACAAAAACGTTTTTTATAGACATAGATAAGAGTAAGAGTAAATGTTTAAATTTCAGCCATCAAGCTCCTTTAGTACGACCTGTACGCGTGATACATATGTACATGGATAGTTAGCCAGTCGGACCAACTTGGAAAACTGAAGAATCCTATTCTGACAGGTTTGGTGACAGTTTTATTTGGCGGTTTCTAAAAAGTAAGAAATTCGCAAACAATAAACTAAGACGACTGCGTTTATTATTTCAAAACTGAAAAATAAGGTAAATGTATTTTTAAAATGTTTTTTTTTCTATTTCGGATAATGTGAAATAATATGACATTTTTGTTCTCATAATGCAAAGACCTTGATGCATCGAAACATGGAAACATTCGTATTTGCTTTTTATCGTCCATTAATTAATTTATTAAAATAGACAAGATATTTTTTTTAGTCCCAACCCAGTTCATGACCCTTGAAGAATGGAGGACGGGTTACTGAACATTTGTTGCATCAATACGACCACCGTATGCGTTTTTTTTTCCTTTTGTCTTTTCCTTTCTCTTTATTTGTTCCTTCTTTTCTCTTTGTTCCTTTGCTTCTTACTTTAATTCCTTCTTTCTCTCCCATCCCTTTCTTTCTTTTTTTCTTTTTTCAAATTTCCCCTCTCTATTCTTTCTTTTTTCTTTATTTGTTTTCTTTATGTTTCTTTACTTTTCACTTTTTTTTGTTCCTTTGTTATTAACTTTCATTCTATCCTTTTCTTTTTATCCCTTTCTTTCACCCCTTTTTAATTTCCCATCTCTATTCTTTCTTTATTTCGTTCTTTTTTTCCTTCTTTTTCCTGTATGAGCTTGCATTCCTCTTTTTCTTTCTCTATTTCTTCTCTTAACTCTCCAATTTCCTTTCAGTATTCTTTTTTCCTTCTGTCTTTCTTCTTTCTTTCCTTCCTTTCAAGTTTCAATTGGTAGTTGATCTTCACAACTAAGATGTAGCTTTGATTTTACTTGTTTATATCCCCTGTCATCTACCAGGGAAGGTAAAAACTGGAATAAAACTGACATCACTTCATTCATTCATTCAAGTCCATTAGATTTATGGTTCTCGATATGAGGGGGTGCTCGATTTACAATAAAAATGCATCTTGAAATCGGATATTGTTTTGTCACCAGCGTTTATGAACGTAGTTTTATAGATTAAAAATGTTTGGTTGGTAGAGAGAGAGAGAGAGAGAGAGAGAGAGAGAGAGAGAGAGAGAGAGAGAGAGAGAGAGAGAGAGAGAGAGAGAGAGAGAGAGAGAGAATCAGAATCAGGGTTTTATTCTGCTGAATTTTCCTATAGAGTGAGATTAAATTTAAACATCGTTGAATGACGTGACGCCATTCTTGAAAATCCTGTTTCGGTCCTTATTACAATTAACGACAATATTCTGCTTTGGTTTTTGCAAATAACGAGTTTGAACTGCCTGAACATTTTCATGAAACCAAATGCACCCTTGAAACGGGTATGTACTAGTTGATAGTAGTCGAGAATACTCAATCTAAGAATGGAAAAAAAAATGAGAAAAGTATTGATATTACTACAAATAGATAGATAGTTCGATTGAATGGATAGACATACAGTGATATATTATAATAATTAACTCTCTCTTCTTCAGGGTTAAGCACTCTTAAAGTGAGATTACTCGTTCATTATAAGATTATGCAATGCTCTTCCAACTTAGGAATAAAGCACTCTGGTGGACGGGGAATTACGCGAGAGTGAATATATGACTTAAATTCAACCTTACTGACCGTTCAGTTTTGCATAGGGCAGAGGTAAGATGCCAGCCTCTGGCTCTGAAGCAAAGGTTTCGTTCCTACCTCGTGGTACTGGATAGTCTATAGCCACACTGAAGAGTTGTAATACAACGTAATAGCTGTCTGTGGATGACACAATTATTATAATTTTTATATGCATATGTCACAGATTCTACAAAAGCACAAATATGCTAACTAGTATGTATGGCTCGGCTCTAATTCGTTTTTTTTGCAGACGATCTTGACAACATCAGCACTTTGAGCCGCTATACCTGGGCGTTTAGTACGAAGGAAGTGTTGTGCTCAAGTTCTACTCCCCTTCAACCATACTGAATGGTTCCAATAGAAAGAAATGTTCAATACATTTGGAAAACAGAATAGCTCCCTAAAATGGTTACAGCACCTGACATTCCCAAATAGTCACCCCTCTACGTACTGGCCTGGCCCGAAGTTGCCTGACATCGGTGATCATTCGAGAACAGGTGTATCCTATGCAATTTGGTCATAATTAAAACTGACTTCTAGAATGGTAAGAAAACTGTGTACTGCCTATCTTTCTGAAAGCGACGTCAAGTTAGATACGTGAAATGTATCTGTTAACTAAATGCAAGTGCCTCATGATAACACCATTAGGACGTACGTGACTGATTGCAAATTTAGTAAATTATTTATAACTAGCTTACTAACTTGATAAGCAAATCTATTTATAAACAGTGCTGGATTAACTATGTAGTGAAGGTAGCATCTGTTACGGGCCCCGTATTTCAAGGGCCCCGCGCTGAATGTTTGCAAGCTATCAAGTCTGATTTAGTGATTCTGCACTTGTATAAAACTATAAAGCCTTCAACATTTATGAACGATTGGAGGTTTGAGGTTTGCAATTTTAGCCAATTATCACATCTCATTGGGGTTGATATTTTAATACAGTTATTAGTTGAAGCGTGACAGCTTTGTGATACATATACGGAGCATAAATACTAAAGTATTTGAAACTGAAGTCATAGACGCTTTAGTATGGTCTAAACGAGAGCAAAGTGATTCTTTCGTCGTATTACCTGGCTGACTATGCCAGTAAAAAATGTATGTGATGTGATATTTACGCGTGATTCTCATACTGAGATCCTCTTTATACCATATGCTATACGCCCTGCATTAGCCTGATCTGGCCCTGTTAATAGGCAAAGTTACGTCAAATTTTTCATTCACATACATGCATTCAGTACTTGGTTAAAGGAAGATTGGAAAAAATCAGTTGTGTCCAGCATGTTTGGGGCTTTAGTGAAGACAAAATAAAGTCTGTGACATTTGATTATAAAGATAAGCTTTCTGGAAAGGCAGAGACATAAATGGAACAACGGATTACGTCACAAAATTGTATGACCGCTTGTATCAGCGAATTGATCGTATTATTGAGGCTGTGAAGATCGTGGGATTATATTCAAATTGGTTTAAAATGTTTAAATTGCGATGTCAGGTCCAAGACAAGCTGTTTATCCCTTCCTTGTGTATCTTTGATAATAAATTCATCAATGGTCCAACAAATTATGTGACATTTACTGTAAAATCTGAAAAAAAAAAATTCGCCTTGAGGTGTCTGGTTAAATATAACAAGCTGTGTATATCTTTTTCGGGCATTCTTTTTTTTAACCTAAGGTCGTTTAGGCAAACCCAGCTGGCACTCTGTTGGGCTTGAGCCTGAAATATCACAACCCATTCTTATAGTTCGAGATTTGCACTAAGGGCACCGGAAAACATTTTTGATGTCCTTATGAGCCTCGTGAACGTTTTCTCAAGTTTTTAACCCCACTCTTGTATTGTGTAACATAAAGAAGAGAAAAATGGTCACTCAATAGTCACTCGATAGAAACCATCACGTGACCAACGTCTTTGGAAGCATGCCGTGTTGGGGTGATCAATTAAAAAAACGTGGAAGAAGTGCTCTAGTCCAAATTTTAAAAAATCAAATGTGAATGGTGCTGGACACAAACTAAGGGATCTATTTAGCATAAACTTATATTGTGAATTGAACCTCCCACTTGAAAAAACTATTTTATGGAGGAATATAAAAAATAAAACGTTTTTTTCTGGACATCATAAGGAGTAAATGCTTCCTGTCCTGCAGCTTTATTGGTATGATACATAAATAATCAACCATCTACCCATCCAGAGCAACTTGAAAGCTGAAGAAACCCATGCTGACATTTTTTGATAAATTTTAAGAAAAAGAACGAAGGAAAATCTAGGAATTAAGCCCCCATTAAAGGTTATAGAGCAGAATTTGGTGTTTAGGAAGAAGGACATAGTTTTCCGCTGGAATCCAAATTATTCATGGATAGCTGAAAAAAAAAGCAACAAACAAACTCTTGCAAACTGTTACATGAAGTAGGTGGAAGCAGCCAATGTATTACCCAGAGCCTTGCGGGTCAACGGCAGTCGGGTTGACCAAGGTAAGGATCCCGTGAGTTTTTTGAGTGAGTCTGTGTATCGGAACTACAAAATCGATACGATGCTTACATAAATGAAGTAGGTTGACAATCGTTTATTGGCAAGCAAATATAGAATGGCCAGCTGAAAGGTTTATAGCAGATTAAGAAAAGGATGGCTAAAAGACGAGGGTGTCTTTGCAGTGTACATGGGGCATTGGGGTCGGACTTTGAGAAATCAGCTTTGCACCACCTTATGAAATTCCACTCGATGACAAGCCTCGGTTTGAGTTATGGGCAAGACGTGAAAACTGGATCCAGCACTTGTTTTCCCTTCTTTTTCTTTGGTTCTGGAAAATTCTTTCGAGTAAATAAAGCAACTATTTATTTATTCAACCATTTAGTCTGCTTCTTTGGGCATCTCTAATTACGCACACTATTTACCCATCGACTTCAAAACAAATAGTAAATTCACAAAAACATATTCAATGTACATAAATACAAACATCTACAATTTATTGCAATTCACAGATTCGACTCTCTTGGAAATCTCATCAGGCAGATTCCAAACATGTTCATATGAACTCATGATCTTTTTTTAAATTTCAAAATTTATGTGAATCATTCTTGAAATTCACCAAACTATCAATATTCTAACATAACTAGGCAACTTTTTCCCGAAATATATTATCAGATTTAGTTTTTGAAATCTGTCTAATCAATGGATTTCCAGTTCGAGGAGAGATAATAAATTGTAGTGTACATTTTAATCTTAAAATTCCATTAAATATTTCGAAAGTCTCAGTCGAATCCCCCTCTTATTGCTCCTCGCTAGCAGTTATTTAAGTTATTTAACCCAAGAACTCCAATCATTCTTAATGGGTGAAAGTTGATAACAACTACCTTGAAAGAATATAGATTATGTAAGGTCTGTTTGTTGGGTTACATAGTTATATAATTTCCACCAGAACTATAAGTCAATGTTTGAACCTAGGTAAAATCTAGGATTTAGAATGCTGATTCTCAAAGCAGGTAGACCCTCGACAATTTAAGAATAAACAGTACAATCTTATTTGGGAAAACCTGTCCTGTACCCAGTGCGATATTTTCTTAAGGCGATATCCTCAAGATTCATGGCAACCATGCTCCACCAGATTCACCTGCGTCTGGTAGGTATCGTTTCGAAGATGCAAGACCGTTGTCTACCAAAGTTTTTATGGTTCAGTGAGCCTTCTGCAGGTCATCAAAACAAAGGAGCAGCACGAAGAGTAAGGCCACCAGATGTCTTTTCTCGCATAAGACCAAATTTGTATGGTCGTGAGATTTAAGTAGATTTAGCACTAAAATGATAAAATGATTTAAAATCTATCGTCAGAATAAAAATCAGGAAAAATGAATAAGAATATTTTTCAATCTATTGCATATATATATATATATATATATATATATATATATATATATATATATATATATATATATATATATATATATATATATATATATATATATATGTATATACATATATAGATGTATATATATATATATGTATATATAGATGTACATATATATATGTGTATATATATATATATATATATATATGTGTATATATATATATATGTATATATATGTATATATATATATATATGTATATATATATATATATGTATATATATATGTATATATATATGTATATATATATATATGTGTGTGTGTGTGTATATATATATATATATATATATATATATATATATATATATATATATATTGTATCATATAATTTATGTTTATGGGATAATTAACTTTTCCTAATTTTTCTTCAATACGAAATCCTTTTTTTGGAACCAAATGACTTTGTTCGGTACGAAATTTGCCCAATTTTGATCTTGAAAAATACCAAATGGCACCCGTTGCTGAAAGAGGTACAAAGACTCGTTAAAAGATAAAAAAAAAATGGGTAACTAGTCAGACTAACGCCTTTATTTGATGATCCTTGATGTTTTCTCAGCTCGTCCTCACTTGATGAAGATGAGCATCTGTTTGAAGTACTTCCACCTACGTTGATACTATTATCATTAATAAAGAAACATTTTGTTATCCTACATTTTAAATATTTATTGTGTTTTCTTTCGTTTCAGTATTTCTTATCTTACGGTCAGCCGGATGTTGGTTGAATTATTTTTTATTTTATTTTATTTTATTTATTTATATATCTATTTTTTTTTCACTTCAGTATGATTTATATATAAACACATATGCGAAAGGTGAGAACTAGAAGCGGGGGTGAGTGCTGGAATCGGTGGTATTGGGATGCAAGCCTTTTTGGGTTGAGGGCAGGTTAGCCGCCTAATTACGTAGAATTTCTACCCCCACTCTACAAAAGAAAAAAAAAAGACGAAAAGCAAGTTTCTGCAATATTGGTAAAAGAGGGTCGGGTTAATATTTCGGATCGGTTTCATGGCGTGCATAAATTCTCTTTAAGGATTTTGGTTCAACAACTTTCACCCGGCAATGTTCATCTAACGAAACCCTACGTGATTCATTGAATGAATAAAAGCCTTGAATCCATCTTCGTCAATTTTCGGAGCAGTCAATGTATCATTGCCGGATGAATTCTGTAAGGAAATCAGCATATGCGAAGGACCCCACAATTCAAGGGTAATCAATGTATGTGTGGTATCTATTCGATACATACACGACTCATAAATACGGAGACATTTCAGACTATTTGGAAGTCTTTGTTGCAGCGCAAAGATCAAAATAAATATAAAGTAATACCATTACTGATATGTCAAACGTATTTGTCACACTAATTGACTTTATAACAAATTGAAAAAAAAACTTATTTGTGTTACTATGCTGGTAAAAAATGAACGTGTCTTGATATCTATGAGTATTTTCTCTATTTAGGGCCCCTTTATAACATATGCTAACGTAACCCGGTCCTGCATAGTGGTGCAATGGTTAGCAAGCTGGTCTCGCAAACCAGTTTGTAAGTGCTGAATTACTGCTCCAGGTAAAACTGCTTTTAGAAAACTAATCATGAACTAACTTCCAGGATCAGCACTCTCGACGGGTGCAGGATAATTCCAAATGCAATTTTTGCCTGATTACTGAGGATCTATCTTCTGAACAGGACCTCCCCGTATACTAAAAGTGATTGGGTTAGGGATAAACTCTGACCCTTTATACTATAGATCGAGGAACCCAGCTATTTTTCTGCTTCCTACTCATTGGATGGCCGCGGGAGTGACGACACTGAGAATGGACTCAGCGAGTTGAGTTCAAACTTCGGCTGTGACAACACCTGTCCACTTTTGCGCTAATGTCCTCGGGAGAGGTATGAATCCGCCTTCCCAGCTATGGGTAAAATATGGCTGGTTGAAGTGAGTGAGGCCACTTCGGGTGCTTGTAACCCTTACGTCTAATTCACAAATCGCAAACAGGCAGAGTAAGTAGTAATATGCCATGTGAAGCCCCATGTAGGGTCGTTTGGGGCCGTGGGCAGCGTAAGGGCACTACTTAACTACCTACATAAAAAACCTTGTGTAGCATTTTGCACCTATACCTTTGCAAAACAATGAC
Source organism: Thysanoteuthis rhombus (assembly GCA_963457665.1). Classification (NCBI taxonomy): domain Eukaryota; kingdom Metazoa; phylum Mollusca; class Cephalopoda; order Oegopsida; family Thysanoteuthidae; genus Thysanoteuthis; species Thysanoteuthis major. The sequence continues at coordinate 69,189,616 of OY735205.1, read as the reverse complement.
TGTTGATATGTAATTAAACGTATTTGCTCAGGCAAATGATTTTATAAGAGGCCGAATCAGCTGGCGATGATTTACGAAAGATTGCCCAAACACCACTCTGCTAGAACAGTCTTTGTGAACACTTGTCCATCGACCATCGATTGTTTATTCGATTTCTCTAAGGAGCTGTGCAAATCAATGAAATATACATTGTTGTAAACATAATTAGACTCTATTGTTTAATTCTATCGTGTACAATATCCCCAGCATTTTGTTTTGTATTAGAAAGATTCCTGTTGTACGTAATTATTTCGCTAAACTTGGATTATCAATATGATATTCCCTGAAAGGTAAATGGTAATCTTTGAGATTGTTTTTTGTCGATAAATAACTCGAGATGTCCCCTTCCACAAATATCATCTTAAATAAAAGTAATGTTTTAGGAACTGTCAACCCAAACTGTTACCAAAACTGTCAACATAGGTTTTTTCAACTTTCAAGTTGATCTGGCTGGCTGGCTGACTGGATGCAACATAATTCATTGGATAATGAAAGAAGTGCTTAATGTATATATGAAGTGAATACATTAGTCATAAACACAATATAGTCCACTTTCTTTCTTGTATTTCCTCTTTCTACTTTTATATTTAGAATTGATTTTTAAAAATTGAATGATATGACATTGCGTGACGTAAACTGCCCACTCTCTATATTGCATCTCCCTCTCTTACCGACATTGTCTCTCTCTCATTATTCCCCCGTCTTACTAAGAGCTTTCTTTCTTTGTTAGAAGCGCTGTCTATATCTCTTTAGCCACTCTCTCTTTGCTATCAATCTATATGAATCGGTCTTAACATTTCTGTCCTTCTTAGAATTTTCGTTAATAAAACTATTTGTTTACAATCGATTTTTCAAGCTGATCCCCGTTGAAATGTTCGAAGTAAAAACAAATAACCATTGCACCGATAATGAAACGAAAAATATTGTCCGATTACAATATAATTCATTGGAAAATTAAGTCATATACGTACACACACACACACACACATATCTATATGTATAAATATGTATATGTATATTTATATTTAGTGTATACATTATTTATAAACACTGCACAATCTGCTTACTCTCCCTATATATGTGTCCTTTTTTCTTTCTCGTACTTTCAATTTATTCACTCCGAAAATTGATTCTAGAAAAGATGCAATGTGACGTGAAAAAATCAACAAAGTTTTCCACTTTCTTCGTTCACTCTCTCCATCTTTAATTTCTTATGTGCGCTATTAACCGATTCAAACTTGGTCTGAAAAAAAAAAACTCGTCTTCCTTAGAACCACCAACTTTAGTCGCTCTTAAAAAAACAAACGTAAAAAGTCAATACTCCGATTTCTATCCCAGATCAAATATACTAGGATCATTTAACATACGAACACAGTCGGCAACTCACACACATTGACTTGAATGTATGCGTCTTCCCAAGCACATTTTTTCACTTCAAAAGAATTTAAAATTCTAAACAGGGTTAGCTATTTACAGTTGACCCTTCGAAGACCGTGGTACCTCGATCAAACCATAGACACGAGGCAATGCCGTGGCTCTCCCTTGTGACTGCCATAAAGAGTCACCGTTTAGAGGGATATCTGTTCGGGGAGTCTCAACGATGACTCAAGCTAACTTTTCAAAATAGTCAGCCTTTTTGGGATTTTAGCATATATCAATTGATGCTCTCTCTGTCTATCTCTGTCTCAAACACATACACACACACACACACTCACACAGATACACCTACGTACGTCGGCCACTGCATAGTCACATCGAGATGCAGACACATACACGTAACATAAAAGAACGCACACACGTACACACTTGCCTCTAGCATACACAAAAAATGTATTAATGAACACATACATGCACACAAGACCAGATTAAGCCAGTGTTGGACCTGTAGCATATGTTATCATGGGACCTTAAATTGAAAAAAGAAAAAAAAACACACGAAGATATCAAAACACATACATTTCTAAATAATAATAGAGTAATAAGTTTTTTTTTCATTTTCTATATAGCCAGATATACAAATACAAATACGTCTGACAGTTCAGTGATAGTATTACTTACTTTTCGTTTTGGTTTTTTGTACAGCGGCTTTGACTCCATATTTATGTGTCAGACTAAGCCTTAAAGAGTCCACACAATTATATCATTTGCATAATTCACAAATACACAGAAAACTGAACGTTAATGTTATTTCAACTAGCAGCTACCATCAGAGCTGGTCTGAGGGTTCCTGGTGCCCTGGGCAAGTGAAATTTCACCACGTCTTTATAGACAGACTGAACTTGTCAACGCTCTTGATATTTCTTTCGCTAATTGTTTCTTACTTTCAACACAAAAGACACTAGTTAACAGACAGATATTCCTGAAAAATCTGACCTCACTTAATTTTTTGTTTTGTCCGTTTAATTTATTCATTTTCACATTTGAAGTTGGAAACTCCTACTGTCTCATACACAAAGCAGGTGTCTCTCAGCTCTTTGAGCCCTGTCTATCGCCCTTGTTACCAATACCGGCCTTGGCTGCCATTGTTACATTTTTCTGTGAGTCAGTTTCACATAAATTGAATACTCAGAACTCGAGTAGACTTGCTGATTGCATATCTCACGAGTCGTTGACAGGACGCTTGATGCAAAAATACGTGTCTTGATTCAAAATCGTTTTTTGAACTCAGCTAATGTTCTATGAATGGCATTTTTTGGTCTAAACCAAATTTGAATGGGTTCATAGCGTTCATAACAGAGGATAGATAGATAGATAGATACAGAGAGAGAGAGAGAGAGAGAGAGAGAGAGAGAGAGAGAGAGTTCGTGAAGACAGTGGAATGTCTTTTTCTTCTCGAAATGGAAATCGATAAAAGAATAAAGAGAGGATAGAGATGAATAAACAAAGAGAGAAAGAAAGAAAGAAAGAGAAGATAGAGAGATAGAGAGAGAAAGGAAGATAAAGAGTAAGAAAAGAGCTGACTTTACAGTGTTTATAACTAATCTATACTCTTCTTGATTTTTTTCCTTTGCCAATGAATTATATTGCATTTTGAAGGATATTGTTCGTTTTATTTTTGATGCAACCTTTATTTTTGTTTCAGATATTCTAACGAGGATTAAATTGAAAATCAATTGGAAACAAATATTTTTATCACAGAAACAAAAGTTGCCAAATATTGCTGAATGCTGACGAAAATTGTACGTATAACGTCGCAGGTTTTGAACATAGTTGTCTTTTATTATTTTCTTTATTCATTTCAGGACCTATCAGAGAGTAAAAGCAGCGAAAAGAAGTTTTCAGTGTTGCTGATTTAAAAGTTGTTTTTATTTTTATTTTTCGCATTTGGGAATAATTTCGAGGTTCGAAAAATTGAAAAAAGAAATCAAAATTGGCAACACCACCTTTGATTATCGATTTATACTCAGCACAAATATTTTAAGGAACGACTGTGTTTCTCACTGACTTAAGCCAAGAGCATTTCTTTTGTCTCGAATCACCCCATTCCAAGCTGACATGTTCTAGGATTAATCCGTTGGGAAAACAGAAAGAAATAAAGATTTGCTTGAATAAATAAATTATTTAAAACAGCTGTTCACAGCTTAAATCTGGAGCTCAGTGAAAAATCCACTTTGAAATTTTTCAAATTTTTTATCTGTAACTTTTTCCTTCAAAAGACATCCACGCAAACTTTTCCTATTCTCTTGACATACATACATACATACATACATACCAATACACACATACACACACACACACACATATATATATATATATATATATATTACACACACACACACATATATGTGTACACACACACACACACACACACACATATATATATACATATATATATATATATATACATTTATACGCAAGTTGTGCTAGGTAAAAGTTCGAGGCATTAGGACAACGATCGAGATGTATTACTGATTTCTGACGCAACTCTCGGTGAGCAGTTCTTTCTGTGGGTCAGTGTACGAATGTCCAAGAGGACTACTTCGAAGGAGAGGATTGACTCACTCACGCACATACTTGTCTATTCTTTTCCACCTTCTACTTCCTTACATATTTATACAGAGAGAGACAGAGAGAGAGAGAGAGAGAGAGACAGACAGACAGACAGAGACAGAGAGAGACAGAGAGAGAGAGAGAGAGGGACAGACAGACGGACGGACAGACGGACGGACAGACAGACTTATAGTTTTGTCGTTACTGATCAATTTCACGCCATTGTCATCGACGGACAGCTATTTTTTCGGTTTTCATTTTGCCTTTATAAACAACGTAGGTGTTGTTTTGTTTTTTCTTTAAATTGTTTTTGTCTTTATGGGGTATTGCTCTTGGGATGTTTTCTCTTCTCTAAACCTCCGAGTGTGTGAGTGTGTGTGCGTGTGTATGTGTGTGTGTGTGTGTGTGTGTGTGTGTGTATGTGTGTGTGTGTGTGTGTGTACAGGTTTGATGTTTGACCCTTTGTCCAGGTCAGAGCTAGATTGGTTTCTGCAGTTTCTACGATGGATGTATTTTTTGTTGAGGGTGATTTTTGAAGCCTGGAGTTATCTTGGTAACAGTGTCTGCGTGGGGGGAGGGTGATTGTTTTAGACTAGCATTTTGGATTTGTGGTTGATTTTAGGGCAAGTTAACATAAATGATGTCAAATGGCTTTCCTGTGTAAATCGTTTTTATCTTTATTACTACTATTATTAGCATGTGTCTTTTGCGATTTCACACCAGTTGCCTGGTTGTTACTACTTGAGGTAGAGTGACAGCAAGTCTCCTCAAGTCTCTCTATGTAAAATCTCTCCATGTAAGGTTGAGCATGATTCTCTCATATGCACGTTGCATACTTCTCAGTTCGTAGGTCTGTCTCTTGGTTAAGTTCCATGTTTCAGCTCCATGAGTGAGAATGCATTGATTGTATACTCTGGGATCGTCTGGTTTTTGAAAGTTGAGCTTGCTCTGCCGAAGGCTTGCCATCCTAGTGTGATTCTTCGCTTGATTTCCTCCTCTTTTGAGGGTCTCATGGAGATTCGTTATCCTTTGGGTTTTTTTTATATGCAATTGAAGCATACGTTGATTGAAGTGGTAGAAATACGTGAGAACTTGATAGAAACAACAGAGGAACATTTACCGTTCGTGTGTTTCAAGTTGGTTTATAAGGGGATTAGGGATTGTGGAGTGTTTATTAAAATGTATTCGGGTGGTTTACATGGAGGTTACGGGTGATTTTAGGGATTTAATAAATTACTCCACCAAGAGAAAAACAAATAAACGAAAAACAAACAAAAAAAACTCGTTAGTTCTATACAAAGGCAATATGAATAAAACAAACAATTCTCAGTCGATCGCTGCGGTTGCATCAAACTGATCAGTATCAATAAAACTGGAAATCTCTCTCTATCTATTTATACCGTATTCAGAATTTTGATATATATATATATATATATATATATATATATATATATATATATATATATATATATATATATATATATATATAGTGAAATAATGAATTTTCACCATAGAAAAAGCAATATATATATAGTGAAATGACAGATTTGCTTGTATAGCGAATCGATTATTTCACCATATTTAAAGCTTTACTTTAACTAAATGTTTGGGTACGGAGCACTACATGAAATACACCCATTACAAATCAGATTTTGAATTACTGATTGTACTTTGAGATATATATATATATATATATATATATATATATATATATATATATATATATATATATATATATATATATATATATATATAATGATTCGCCATAGAATGATTTGCGTAAACTGGGCAGACACATTACGTGTTTGTGTTGCGAATCCTTACACCATTATATTTCAACATCTACTCTAAATCAACTTAATGTTTAATATTGAATGTATCGAGCATTTCATTAGATAAACCCACAATACATCGGTTATTGTATCATATTATATTACATTCCTGATTTGTATATATATATATTGTGTCATCTACAGACAGCTGTTTCGTTGTATTACAAATCTTCAGTGTGGCTATGGACTATCCCTTATTCATCCGTTACCACGAGGCAGGATCGAAACCTTAACTTCAGATCCGGAGAGCCCAATCTGCTTGTTCTAGCTGGGGGAATTTAGTCCTAACATCTCTACACTCTTTGCTCATTCCGTGAATCGAACCTGCGACCTTTTGAGTATAAGGAAAACATGCTAACCATTACATCCTCGCTGAGAGCTTTTGTATGTGCATATGTGTGTGTGTGTGTGGGTGCGTGTGGCAGTTATTTTTCCCTTCCAGTGGCAATATCCAATGTCCTGACGTGAGATCCCTCTCCTGAGACAGGAGAATTTCACCCCATGCAAGGGAAGGGGTAAAAGGAGGAGGGTGAGAAAACAATCCCCATCTTCTTCATCACATCTGGTTACCACGTGTTCTGACGCTAAAATAATTTTCTCCCCTCCTTTCTATCCCCCTTTCCCCTCACTCTCACCTTTCAGTAACTCACCTGCTCCTTTGCCCCTCCCCCACCACACATGTCCCAGCCCCTTTCTAACGTCCATTCATTCATAACCTCCTCTTTCACCCCCACCCCTTTCAGCCCTTGTATCATTTTCCGTAGCCCCTTCAATTATTCGAAAAATAACAAAAACTGTCACCACCAAAAGAAACATAAGACTTCTGTCGATACAATCGTCGGCGGAAGCAACGAGATGGATTTCTGTTGAGGAAACTTTCATCACAGTCTATACTATTGTTTTCATGGATTATAAATGCTGGTCAGAAAATTCAGTCTGGAGGATTCGTCCTGGAAAATACGACCTGGAAAATGTTCCAAGTACCAAGGACGGAGTTCTGTGTTCATCTTGCAATCAATAACTCTCAAGTTAGTTCATCACTTGGTGCACCATGAATGTGGCCTTATGTCACACTTAACTTTGTCCAGCGAATTCCGTATTTGCTGGCAAATAAAGAATTATTTAGAATGGTATTTCTGGTACAATCGCTCTCGGCACCTCATCCAGGCCTCAAAGTTGTCCCTTTCGAAATTCGGTAAACGACCCCCTAGTTATAATACCAGCATACGGGATACGATATATTAATTTCATTTTCTTGATTATTCATGAGCGTGTTATATGCCGGCAAAACTGTGACGTAATCAAATTTTCAAATTATCTTTCCGACATGATATGATATAATGGATTAAAGACAGTGCAAAAATAAAAAGAAAACAAGAGAATTAATGAAAGAAAAACAAGGATAAATACATAAATGAATTGAATTGTCGAAATGTTTTTTGCACGCTGCTTTTAAAACTTCTAGTGAAACTTAACAATTTGGATACATTCCCTATCATCGTCAGTCTTTTAATGTCCATCGTTGGACATAAACCTTCCCCTGGATTCGCCACAATTCTCTATCGTGGGCGTCACAGAACCAGTATTTTCTGAATTTGTCGAGCTCGTCTCTCCATCTAATACTCTGGCCTCGGTTGCACATGTGATCTCTGGGGATCCATGTCGCGAATCACGATGTCCATCTGTTGTCTGCCATTCTTGCGACGTGGCCAGCCCATTGCCATATGAGTTTTTTTTAATGGATTCTATGATGTTCCTGCTCAAAATAATGGTCGATTCACAGTTAGTCTAATAATTTCAAAATGAAAAAAAAAAAACCTGCATAAAAAGTGAATGCAAAATAGCCAATATCTAAAATGAAATAAGTAATTCAGCTTTTCAAATTAAAAATTCACAGTTGCCTATCATTCAATAGGAAAACAAACGCAGCAACGTCGTTCAGTCCCTTGCTGGCAACTCTCCTCCTGACAGGGCTAATAAGGAACCCGAAGTGACTCGAAGAGAGAGTGGCCCCCTTCCTCTTCCCCCTCAACCAATTCACTTCTTCTCCACCTATCCGACTATCCCCCTTTCTACAACAGTCCTGCTAGGAACGCCGTACATCTCTCCTTAACCGCTCTCTCTCTCTTCGGGTCATTCAATTTCTTTCAAACGCTATTAACCTATTTCAATCTGGTCTTGAGAAGTAATTCTATGAACTGCGTCATAATGAAAAGAAAAGCTTGTCGACATTTCTAATAAAATGCTAGATTTTAAAAAAATCGGATAACACTATTTTTCAACTACTACTACTACTACTACTACTACTACTACTACTACTATTATTATTATTATCATTAGGTAGTAAATAATATGATGTGGAAAATCGGTCAAGATAGAATATTATTGTTCCGTCTGCTGATGGGGTTCCTTGGCAATTATTTCGTTTGCTGCTGGGGTTCCCTAACTAAATCGGTAAAGAGTTAAATAACAGTTTACTTTCTCGACAGACTACATATGCTAGTTTCATTACTTGTTGTTGTTCTTGGTGATCTTTCTGGTTGTTGTTGTTGTTCACGATGAGGATTTTTGTTGTTGTTGTTATTGTTGTTTTAAATGATGCTGTTGCTGCTGCTGATTTTTAGTATTGTTGATGAGGGAGGGGTGTTCTGATGGGGATTTTCGTTATTGATGACAATTTTCGTTGTTGATGAGGTAGACTAGTGTTGTTGTTGTTGATGGGGAGGCTCCTTGTTGTTATTGATGCAGCTGCTGCTGATTTTTAGTATTGTTGATGGGGGGGGGACTTTTGTTGTTGTTGGAGATTAGGTTTTTGTTGTTGATGAGAGGACTTTTCTTGTTGTTAGTGATGATAAGGATCCTTGTTGTTGTTGATGCTGCTGCTGATTTTTTAATTGTTGATGAGGGGGAACTTTTGTTGAAGTTGGTAAAGATTTTTGTTGTTGATGAGGGGGGACTTTTGTTTTTGTTCAAGATTAGGTTTTTGTTGTTGATAATTTCTTGTTGGTGTTGATGATGAGGATTTTTGGTGTTGTTGTGGATTATAATGGGTTTTGTTGTTGTTTGAGTTGTTGTTGTTGCTGCTGCTGCTAGAAGTATTCTACAGCCCCATTGTGTAGTTTGTTTGGCTGTAAAGCATTAGCAAAAATAAATTGAAACGATTCTTTTTATTTTTATTTCTCCTTAAGCTTCTTCCTTTCCCCCTCCCTCCTTTTCTTCTTCTTCTTCTTCTTCTTCTTCTTCTTCTTCTTCTTCTTCTTCTTCTTCTTCTTCAGAGCCTCTATTTTTTATGCTGAAGTATTCCTTATGAAAGGAACCATGAAATCGTTATAATTAGAAGAGCAAAGAATATCTCTATATCTATGAACAATTCTCTTTTGGATGGCGTGGGATGGAATTCCGGTTCATCTTCTCCAAAGATCTGAACAATTGCGTTAGAAATCATCAACGGAAACTGTCACAAAAACTATCAACAGAAGTTTCCTCAGTTTTCTAACAAGGTTGGCTGGCTGACTGTCTGCCTATGTATGTACATATGTATCTTATGTACAGGCACCACCAATGGAGCACAAGGAGAGGAAATTAAAACATATACTCCTTATTGTGTCTGGAAAAACATGTCTATTGATTTATCACCCATCCTCCAGAAATTGGGTTCAATGTACAATGTGAGTTTATGCTAAATTGGTCCTGGTTGCGTTCAGGCTTGCTTTTTGAAAATTCGGACTTTCGAGTGATTCAACAAAAGGCATAGGAAACAACTTATTCACTGATCACTGCCAATACGACGTCCTGCCAGAAGACGTTGGTCACGTGATCATTTCTTTTGAATGACTAATCAGACCTGTTATTTTTCCTTTTTTTCCGTTTAGCCTTTTGCCCCAAACGGAACTTACGTCATGAACAACGCAAGATATAAATCAAATGGCTTTTGGGTTTGTCGTAGCGGTCTTTGTAACATACAATTTTTATTCAGTCTAGAGTT
>OY735205.1:68994770-69174770 GCA_963457665.1 Thysanoteuthis rhombus | reverse complement strand
TATTTTGTTAGTGTTTCGAAAAAACAACCTGCTAAAACGTGCCTGGGACTCTCATTAGTATTTCATGAGGAAATTAGTTACGCTGTCAAATACAGACGGATGTTTGGTGAATTATTGTTGGATATGTTTGGATGCTTACATCTATATACATATAAGCATTTAAGGATTGTGTAAACGTATGTATACGTCAGCAGAAATAAATAGATATATAGATAGATAGATAGATGGATAGAGAATAAAAGAGGGACAGAAGGAGACACAGAGAAGTGGTCGAACACATGCATGTTTTTAAATACTTAATTGAAAGAACAGACATCAATATGAAACCACTTAAATTATGAATTTTAAGCATATTTGCAAACCTGGATCTGGGTTGCCAGATGTCTTTTGCCACACAAGATCAAATTTGCATGGTCTTAGGAACAAATTAAGTAGCTTCAGTGCCAAAAAGATTAAATCATTTAAAATCCATCATCAAACCGAATTTGTATGATCTTGGGACCAAATTAAGTAGCTTCAGAAACGAAAGAACTTGAAATCCATCATCAAACTAAGCTTGCAGGAGAATGGATTAAAATACATACTTTAAAAAAAATATCTATTCTTCCTGTATATCCGTATTGTATCTTATAATTCGTATGTCAAGGATTGTTACGTTCTATAAATTTTCCTCCAATACCAAATCTTTATCAGCTTTGTTCAGAACGAAATTAGCCCATTTTTTGTCCAGATGCCAAGTGGCAGTCACGGACTGGATATCTTTACACTCTTGAAAAACAAATAGCCTAACAGACATGCATCTATTCCCATGAACATTTGCTCATACAAGTTCATTGACCGACGTTTCTATTCCATCGAAGGATACGGATGAAACTCATTCTACATTTGTAGTTCTATGCACCAAACGAATAAAATATTTATCTATCCATGTATTATTGTTGGAAATCATTTATGAATGCGTTGTCACAGGATTCTTCATATATATATATATATATATATATATATATATATGTTTTGATATCCAATAAAGATATCAAAATATTCTCATACTTATGATACACATGAGTATACCCGTAACAAGAAGATAAAAAAGCATTTATTTTGCACAACAGATATTCATTATTCAAAAGAAGTTCGTTCTTTGTAAATGCACTCAATTCAGTGATGTATATTAATTATATGGTGGAAATTTCATACCACATTCCAGTTAATAACTACGTAATAGGCAACCATCCTTGATCTAGACAATTATACATTGTCTTGAATCACAATCTGATTTCCTGCCAGTGTGAATAGGCACATGAGAAGATATCTCATGAGAAATATCGCATCAGCTGTTTCTGAATCGTTTATTGATATGTTTGAAAGGGAGCTAATTGCTAACGTAACGAGAACGTCGCAAAGCCTAAACAGAATTGACTTCATTATAGACAATAGAGTTAATAGCGTCAAAAACGTTAACGTTATCAATAAAGAAAACATGGGAAGTGACCATAGAATGGTAGCAAGCAGAATTAAATTTGACTTTATTACGGAAAGGAAAGTAATTATCCTTAAAAAAAGAAAATATATCTCTGGAAAATAAAGAGAATTACTGATTCTCAGATAGCGATTGAGAACAGGCCTTTGTCCAGCAGTAAACTTATAAAGGTTACTTCTGATACACACACACACACACACACACATATATATATAAACCGGCCACGAAAGAAATTGGCCCTGCTGCAACCAGAAGATACATTTTTCAAGTGATACTCGATCATACATAACAAAGAGCCCTTTAACCCTTCCCGACTATCTTGGTTAATACTAGAGGTAGCCTCTACCCCAACTTACTAAGTATTCAAATAGTCTGACACTTAGGTACTACCCAGCTCCCCAGTATCCATGACAACTGATTCTTGAGAATGCCAACTCCCCCTGACCAGCACATCCAACAAAATACCCATAATTGTTGCAAATATGTCAAACAGAATATCCAACCAAATCACCACTGATTTCTTCACAGACATAATAGAGTCTAGACTCACCACCATGACCCCCGAGGAATTCTTATTCTTGATTTCCATTTTTGCTTTCAAAGCAAAGCATCTGATGCTAATGTTTTTTGTACGGAAAGCTTTCAACCGCTAAAAAGTACACGCGTGCTACCAAAGATGGGAAACCCTCCCGAAATATGTATAATAACTAATTATTTCATTTATGAATTAATTATTTAACGAATAAAGTCTCCATATACTTTTACTCGTTGGTCTGTCTCATTCCCTATTGTTCACTTATATATATATATATATATATATATATATATATATATATCACTCACACAGCACACACCACTGATGATGGGAAGAATCCCGAAACATGTATGGACTATTGACATATAAGGATTAATAAACCTTACCACCAAAAACTTCACTCCCGAGTCTGTCTCACTCTCTAAAGTACACAATATATATATATATATATATATATATATATATATATATATAGAGAGAGAGAGAGAGAGAGAGAGAGAGAGAGAGGAGTGACGGATAGATATTTGTAAAGAGAGAGCATGTATTTGCAACATAAAAAGGTCTTAGATTTATAAAATATAACATATGAATATAAATGTTGCAACATAATTTTTTCGTTCTCATAGTAAAGTAATTATTTTTTTCATTCGCTATACAGTTACGAAATACGAAAAATACTTGTGACGTTTCAGTAATAATATCACTTACATATTTTGGTATCAACATCAAATGTCAAAGCTAACAAAACTACGATTAGAAGTTGCATTTCCTTGATTAAGCTTGAGCGAATTTCTTGATGAAATGTCAAAAGTTCACGCCCAATGCATATTAAAGTGAAATTCTTCGACAATCTGTTTCGACCCATGGCGCTCCTTGAGTAAAGCAAACGTCTCTTAAGAGACAACTCCCAATGGAGTGTATACATCCGTGGATGGAGTCCCGGTTTCATTTGCTTGCGTCATTCTTGAAATTTCCGAGTCTGGTCGAGACCAGGACTTTATTTTTACAAGTTTTTATGACCACCATTTTTGGTATGACGCAAATCCACTGAAGGGATATTCTTACCATAATCACGGGGATCAGAGTGTCCTCTATCAGTAGTAGTATTAGAATACACAGGGAAGTTTGTCCCAACGAAGAACTTTCTACACTCACTGCCAATACCGGGAATTAAGCTTGGAACTTACTGCATATGAAACAGGCGCTGCTCAGTTAATTCTAAATCCTTTTTGGTATCGAAAATTTACATTTCCAGTTGGAGTTGGTAACCATTAGCGATAAATAGATGCACAAAGCAATGTCTACATCTGGAAAACAAGACTCCAAAGATTTATTAATTATCAAACGGTAACATTGTAATGCTTCAAGATCTTGTTTGGCACCAATATGAGAAGCAAGATCAGCTTTAAGCAGTTCAGTAAATTCTTCACCAAGACTTTCTCTCAGATCTTTTGAATATGATTCAATTAGATTTGATGACCTCTTATTTTTTTGAACATGTGGACTTCAGGAAATGAAAAAGATATGATTTGGCAAGAGGCAAGTTGAGACCATATCAACAGTTTATATTACAAAGTCTAAGTAGAGTTATTAACTAAGACTTGTGAATAATGACAAAATATGGCGGTTGTTTACATCTGGGCTTCTCAAACATTTTTATTCTCAATTCTCTTTGATGTGACAATATTTTGTGACAAAATATTTCGCGACCCCTCCCACACTGTTATAAAAACCATAAGTACTGAGACTAGTCATAATCTAAGAGTTACAAAACATAGAGTCAATGTATGACCAAAAACATTATCAAAAACTGCAACTTATTTATAATCCACAATTGATAATTAGGAATCTTGAAGTCTTCTGTGACACTGAGCCACTCAATTGACGTAGTAAAATAGAATTTCATTCGTGAAAGCAACGTGGTAAAATTCAATGACATCCATTTTCTACTGACATAATAAAAATATTGAATCAAAAAATGATATAAAGTAATCAGGACAGAAACAAAAAAAAAAAATAGAAAAAAATCCGTTTGCAGCATGTGTATCAAGACGGCTATTCTTCAAGCTCACTGGAATACATATCTCTATTATCCACTCATAGAAAATGAAATATGCATCCATATATTTGACATATGCCTTCATTTGGCACAGGCAAATTAGTCTATGATAAGATTCACGATGTTTTTTTACGAAAAGAATGCTTTAAAATGAAATTCCTCTAAACGTAACAATTTAAAAAAGAATTAAGATAGTCATGAATAACATTGATCTATTTCACAATGAGTATCAGAAGGGATACACTTCTGCAAAGAGATAAGAAAATAAAATGATTACCAAATCATCTTTCGAGAAAAGATTTTCGAAGATTTCTGCACCTACCCGCCCAAATAACCTTTACGGCACCCCTGAGGGATCTGTACTCAAACTTTCAGAAGAAAACCTAGTTTTCATCGTTAGACATAATGTACCATGATATCATGACGACAAAAAAAAAAAATTGTGGTACATTGTTGATGTCACAGAAGTAAACTGCCGTGGGACAATGAGAAAAATTGATGCAAGCTCGAATAAAAAAAATCTGCAGAAATTGACCGTTGAAAAATATCTAAAGTTTATAATCGAAAAAAAAAAATTCATGGTTGTTCGAATCTCTCGAATCATGTACAAACCATCCAGTTGACCGATGGTGCAGGACGTGTTTTAACTGTTCAGTTAAGGCTCATTCCCATTTTTAGCCTTGATCATTACACAACAGCCAGTTTAAAATACTTTTGTATTTATGTGTTTCATGTGCAGATATAGATATAGCACTTTTATAAATTACTCTGTTGAAATATTAATCTGAATTAAAGTTGATATTTGGCTAAGATCATTCAATTGAAAGTAGTGTAGTACTGTAGTAATGGGGCAAGACCATGATCATAGAATTAATGAATTAGCTTGCAAGGATTTAGTGCGGGGGATCCATGCTGTGAGTTGTAATGTTCATCGATTGTCTTCCATTCTCACAACATGACCAGCCCATTGCCATTTGAGTTTTCTTATAGATTCTATGATGTCTCGGACTCCTGTTTCCTTCTTGGTGTACTGTGCTGTCTTGTGATCTCTCCAAGAGAGGTTGAGTATAATTCTCGTAGACATGGACAGTAAATGAACGAAATGAGGAGAGTTTATTTGGGCTGTTTACCTCAATGGTTAAGAGCGACACTACGATAGGTTCGAGTCCTCCAGCTGGTTCAGTTCTCTTCAATCGCTTGTTCTATTTTTGCTGACTGAGTCAAGTGTAACAATTGAAGGTCATTTCAAATAGTGTTTCAAAAAATATGACGTTTTCATAAATATTCAATCGGATTATATATCTATAGATTAATGATATATACAAATATATATGAAACGGAGCACAGCTCATGTACTGTAGGTTTGACGTCAGGGTCTATCCTCTTGCAGATGCTTGATCTACCTTTTGTGGTCTGTGTCCCATTTGTGGAAATATTCAGTCACAGAACGTGAACATTCCATAGTTGGTAGATGACAGAGTAGGCTATAGAGTTCTACCGTCCTGTTAAAGGAGAGTCAGGACACTACGACAGTCTGCAATTTGAAGCACAGATCCTAGGCTCTCCAACAAAAGTAGATGCACACTAACTATAGCAATCTCATACTATCTCAGATGAGTAGCATGACAGTATTGCAGCCTGGTAATAATGGGGCCCAGGTCCGAATCACACCCCTGGAGAGAGGAAAAAAATCTCACGTCTACTTGAGTTTTAAGTTAGTATAAGTCCTGGCTCCTTATCCCTGCTCACCTATCCAAGCGAATTATATCCCCTTCCCGTTACACTTCACTTATTACTTGCATTACCAGGGGGAATGCCATTGGCAAATAGTACCACTAATGAAGAGTAGTGATTTGGTGGTTAGAACAATTAAACAAAATAATGCATTTCAGACCAGTGCAAAGAGTTTTTTTACGAGATTAGTCTGGAATAAATAATGATAATAAGTATTAAAAAAAGATTTTTCTTTCGCTTGTACTGGTTGGAGAATTTTCTCTCCTTGCTCGTGTTGTAAATATATAACTATCAACTACCAAGATCTGTTACGACTATGAATGAGGTTAAATGAACTCACAGTAGGAAACAGGAAGTGTTCAAAGAGCATGCAAGTTCAACTGAGAGAAAACCACAATCCTCGGGTAGGATGGGGTCAAGTTCGCTTGAGATCAAGTTGAAGGTCCGTGTGGTCAACAATGTTTGAATTTCTCCTTTTACAGAATATTAAAATGAATACAGGATCCAAAACTCACAAAAACACGTATAACTGTTTTACATGTGTGTGGTTGAAATAGGGTTTTGTTATGAAATAATTCAATGCTGAAAGGAGGCGTACAACAATTTTGACAGTATTGTGAACGTCTTTAGAGTGTTATGGACGTATGAAGACTTTCACACGCTATGAACACATGCACACTTCAGAAACACATATTCCCAAACGTGTTACACATGTGCAGGCATATGTGTCTAATTGCTTCATCTATAGAGTTCAGGGCCTCTGGGGGTGGGAAATTTCAGGAGACGAGGCAAAGTTCTCCCCATCTCACAAACACACGCTCCACAAATACCTTTGTCCTTCAGCTATCATGTTTTCATCCGTTTAACCCCTTTAGCACGCTATAATAGGTTTGCCCGTGAACAGCAGTGAACCTGTTCTATATATGTACAAATAGTTCCGATACACAACATTAGCCAAGAAACCCTTGGGCCCCACTTCGCCCACGGGGACACAGTACGATGCACCGGCTGCAGCTGCCCCCTCCTAGAGGCCACAGTAGAGTTACCAAATTTGTAATGTAGACTACGAGGCGACAAACACCTATGGTATCATCCACTTCAAACCACGCTATTTTACCCATAGGGTAGGGCAAAGATGGATTCATACTTTTCTGAGGGATATTAGTGCCATTTAAACACAAACTTACCAGCCAGAGTTTGAAATCGGCTCGCCGTGTCCATTACTCGCACCGTTTCCAACTCGGGCACTCTGCACCTTCAAAAGAGACTTTATGACCCTTTTGATATCATTAGCTACAAACCTCCCACATTTAGGGGGCAGGCAACATCGTGTGCAATGGTGTGCACATTTCTATCCGTCCACATTAGAACCAACTGGCCAATCCCTTTGGGAACCACAAGGAGAGTTTCTTTGTCTCTAGAGAACACGAGAATCTGTTTTTAGTCGCTTGGCTGCATATGCGACCAAATGTTCGCCTCTTATCATATCGAAAAATTAAATCCCTATGAATGTAATAAATACGTTTCAGTTCCCAAAGGTTGAATGCAGCGAGTAAAGTACATGTGTAAACACACACACACACACTGTGTATATTTTGATACTAGTATCTATACATGGATGTATATATATATATATATATATATATATATGCTTGAACAACGGATATGATAAAAAATGAATTTATAGTGGGTAAAAGTACATTTGTACGAAATTGACATATATATATATATATATATATATATATATATATATATATATATATATATATATATATATATATATATATATATATATATATGTATATATGAAAAAGAGAAAGAGGGAGAGAGAGAAGGATGAAGAATGAGAAAGAAAGAGAACAGGAGTCAGGACAGATATATCAACACACACGCACACACACACACACAAATTTATATGAATATTTACAAATATATATATATATATATATATATATATATATGTATATATATATATATATATATATATAAATATATATATATGTATATATATATAAGAAGCAGATCATTAGCTCGACATAATTATTAATTGAATTCTAATTTTAATTTTTCACTGTATAATTTTCGAGAAGGGTTGTGTTTGATCTATTGACACCGAAGGAGATTATGTGGAAAAATAAATATTTTTTGTGCAAAACAAAGTTTGCTTTTCATCATTAAGCTGTGCTTAAGTAATATCCCGACGTATGTGTGTAAGTGCAGATGTATGAGCACACACAGACACATGTGCACACACAGACACATGCGCACACACAGACACAGACACACACACACACACACATATATATATGTATATATCTAGTGGATTCCATTTTTATGCTCGGAGCACCAATTCTTTTTTCAAATTCATGGGTAACTACTTGCATAAATATCACAACAACGGAATCCATTTTCTTTAGAAAAATTGACTTCTGAGTTGAATTATGTGAAACTTGGTTGTTTTGAGAACTAAAAGAATATCTTTAGTAATTTTATCAGATTTTATTTTAAAAAGAACGTCAATTCGGTAGAACTTCTGCTTGGTCCAAATAAACGGCGCACTAGCGATAAATGAACCTTCTGTATACGGGAAACGAACATTTAAGTTATGAATTTGGCAGAAGGCAATATTTCTGTTTAGATAATTTTAGATAATTAGTACTGGTATACGCGCAGGCTACGGCTATTCATTTATGCGAGGTACGAATACATTAACTACATTTCGCATGATAAGGGAATCAAAAAACATTTTAGTGCCGTACAGGTCATATAATCGTATTTTTTGTTAAAAAATATTCGCTTTTTTTAATTCCAGATATTCATCTACAAGTCGTGTTAATCAAAGCGCGAAAGCGCAATATTCGGTTAAAGGCCAAGAAGACTCCAATAAAAAAGATGCCAAGACATATGAAACACGTTTCTTTTTGTTACATGATTTATGATTAAATTACTTTTTTTTATAGTAAAGGGGGACAACAAATCTTTTGAGCTGTTGAGATAAGGCATAAAGCAAAGAGGTTAAGATCCACTGATGTAGGGTTTCATCTCGATGAAAAAGAATCTGGGGAGCTCGTCGATCACACACAGTGTAAGAATATAACTTTTTCTTACAGTGATGGATTATTTTGACGTAAAATTCTTTACCAAAGGAATCAGCTGTAAAATTAATGTTTTCAAACTAGACATAACAAAATTATTTGTCGGTCGAACTGTCCTTCATTATACAATCTGTGGGATGTTTATTCGACTTTTCAATTCAGTTGCATCGCTTGTCAACCTTTACTGGCTAATATCGTTTTCTATTCATTCTATGCTGAGTATTGACTACTTTACAGCCTGGGGAGAATCATTATCATTTTCATCATTATCATCATCTCATCATTATTTCCATTTTTACGGATATCGTATTTTTTTTTTAATGTTTTCATATTATTCTCGAAATTCTTTTGAGAAACTCACAATGATTTTTAGGTGTCCACACATCTCTATAGGCCGCTTTTCGATCGGTCTGTCAGTCCCAGTTATGTTAAATAACAAAAATCGGAAGAAAGGGAGAGATGTAACATCATTGAAAGAATACTATTCAGATCATTATTTTACCAGCTGCAAATGATGCCGTATTAGAATGAAAATATTTTTTTTTTAAATTCAAAGGTGGTTAAAAACCGCCAAAAATGTCATTTGCGATTTTTATTGAAAAAAAAACAAACAAAAAAAAACAAACAAACAAAAGCTTGCTGAATATTTCCATGTACTATTTTATAAGTTCAAGAATCAACTGTACCAGAGGAAGACGTCTTACTCTTTTCCCTCCTCCTCCTGCGACTAAGACTATTGATGGTAGAAGCGTCGTTGAACTTGAGGGTTTTTATAGTAAAAGGGGCCAAGGGTTTCATCTTGAAGAAGAATAGTCTTTGGAGCTTATTGATCGAACATATTTCAATGTAAGAATATAACTTTCTCTTACAGTGATTCTTTTTATACATAAAACTCTTTGTCAAAGAAATCTGCCGTGAACTATTTGTTTTCAAACTATCTTCTTAAAATCAAAAAGTAGAGTAATCAAATCTGCATTTTTTCCAATTTACTCACTATATTTTTCAACTTGCTCGCCGTAGTTTTCAATTTCCTCGCAGCAGTTTTTGATTAGTTTGTAATTGTCCTTAATTTGCATACCCTAGTTTCTGATTTGCTTGCCGTAATTTTAAACTTGAAGAAGACTGAAAGATATAGACAGCAAAATTCACTGCCGGTCGATTTGACCTTCTCTTTAAAGATTGTGAAATGTTTATTTGATTTTTTTCCATTCCGTTACATCGCTTTTTAACCTTTACTGACTAATTGTGTTCATTCTACGTTGAGTAATGACTACTTTACAGCCTAGAGATAATTATTATCATCACAAACCATCAACCAAAACAGTCAACATAGGTTTCTTCAGTTTTCAAGTAGGTCCAGTTGACTGGCTATGTATGCAGGTATCACACGTACAGTCCGCAGGTAAGAGAGAGAGCTGAAATCTTCAACATTCACTGCTTATGTTTCATTGTCTTTTTGAAACTTCTCAGCCCCAAATAATTATTTTGTGTAGTTCAATTTGCAATGAAAGTTTATGTTAAAATGGTTTCTTATTTTGAGTCACGCTTGTTTTAGAAAATTCAGATTTTTTTAGTGATCAATTCCAACCAAAAGGTGAGAGAAGTGATTTATTCATTGGTCCCCTATTTTTCCCAATTTTTCTATTGATCCGACCAAATATGCTGTCAAAACCTTTCAATGATGAGACGGTTTCTTTTGTTTCGGTATTGGGTACTATTCATTCTACGTTGAGTATTGATTACTTTACAGCCTGGAGACTATCATTATTATCATTACAATCATTATTTATTCCGGTTTCACACGTATCATACTTCGTCACTTTTAATACTTTCATCATCATCATCATCATCATCATCATCATGTTAACGTCCGTCGTTGGAAATACACATACCCCAGGATTTGCCATAATTCTCTATCATGGGCATCGCAGAACCAGTATTTCCTGAATTTGTCTAGTTCATCTCTTCATCTTGTGTTCTGCCGGCCTCGGTTTCTCATGTGATCTCAGGGGATCCATGTTGTGAGTCGTAATGTTCATCGGTTGTCTTTCATTCTTGTAACATGGCCTGCCCATTGCCATTTGAGCTTTTTAATAGTTTCTATGATGTTATGGATACCCGTTTTCTTCCTGATATATAGTGCTGTCTTGTGATCTCTCCATGTGAGGTTGAGCATCTATTTTATTTACTGTCCCACCACAGCAAAATATGATACAAGTTCGGGGCTTAACGTGGGGAAAATCGGATCAACCCTTCCAAAAATGGCTACAGCCGACGCGACTTTGATTGCCAAGCGACCGTAGAAACTAAATCAACCTCCGTCACGAAAGTGTACACTTGGGGACCTGCTCCTTTAAGTGCAATGGAACAGTGCTGCCCCGGGGAAACTGACCCCCCATAGCTGGGCCGATTAATAATTGGAGAGCACAAGGACGAGTCCAAAGGCCTCCAATGCGCGTAGCAAAGCGCAGCATCGGTAAAACCTCATTGGCTAACGCTTTGCATGGGTGCACTCGGTCTTTGATGTAAACCAGCACACAATCTCCAGCCCATTCGATGGGCAAGTGTCAGTACCTGTGCCTCGTTCTCTGCCGTGGAACAGGTACTACACTTTGATCCTGCTGAGAAGGCCAGAAAAAAGTGAGGTTGAGCATCTATTTAATCACCTGCTCGTTCAAGTGCAATGGAGCAGTGCTGCCCCGGGGAAACTGACCCCCTGCAGCTGGGCCGAGTAAAAATAGGAGAGCCCTAGGATTCTCTCATGCGCACGTTGCATACTTGTCAGATTGTAGGTGTGTCTCTTGGTTAGGTTCGATGTTTCAGCTCAATAAGTGACTATTGGGAGAATGCATTTATTATATACTCTTTTTTTAAAGGATTATTGGGATTTTGAAAGTTGAGCTTGCTCTGCCGAAGGCTTGCCATCCCAGAGTGATTCTTCGCTTGATTTCCTCCTCTTTTGAGGATCTCATGGAGATTTGTGGTCCCAGGTAGATGTAGTGGTCTGCCTTACCGAGTTTTGCATTTTCTATCTTGACAGTTATGTTCTTATTCTCAACATGATTGCTGCACATGATTTTCGTTTAAAAAAAAAAAAGTTTTGCTTTTGCGTTAGCCAACTCAATCGATCACGTACATACATGTGACGTTTACAAACATATAGATAGCCAATCAGCTAGCTAGATAGCCAGCCAAGCTGAAACACTTAAAAACTGAAGAAACCTATGTTGACAGTTTTGGTTGACTGTTTCTGAAAAGCCCCCCCCCAAAAAAAAACAACTGTCAGTCAGTCAGGCGATAGTGGTCATTGGTATTAGAGATGCTCACGCATCTAGAAAACAAAAAAAGGTTGTTCTAGTTTTAGTAAAAACCATTTTGAGGAAAAAAGGTTGAAGAATCATTTTTGTAGAAGCTTTAAATCGGATTATCTCGGATTAACTGTCTTCTTTTGTAATTCTGTTTGTAAGCAGCATTTATCCTCCGTTCTTTCCAAACGCCTTTTTACTATTCAGATAATCTTGTTAGAGCTTCGTTAATTCTTTTCTTCAATGAACATAAAGATTTGGTAAAAAGGAAAGAAACGCCAAAGCAGTGTTTCCCATACTTTTCAGGCGACCGTGCCCCTTTTTAAGGGACATATTCTCCAGACCCCCTTTCGTAAAGTTGGTTTAAAATGATACTTTGGAAATTAAATTTCAATTATTTTTTTTTTATCAGACCATTTAATTTATAACCAAAAATATAATTCTACAAATGTATCAAGCATTACTTAATCAATCAATACACGAATAATTAATGTTTCCCCTTGCCATACCGTCACCATTTCTTTGTCTTACAACGCCCCCTACCGCTTCTTTGCCTTTCAGCACCCCTCATGTCGCTGGAAGACTCAAGGGGATACTGACTTTTGGAATCACTGCGCTCAAGAGTTCCATGAAATATCAGAGAAAGACGTTTGAGAAAAACGTTGGAAAATAAAGAATAAAAGAGAAAAAAAAGGAAAGAAAAGAAATGAATGAGAAAAAAACAAACAGAAAAAAAGCAGTGGAATGAAAAAGGTTCTCAGCACTCGGGGGTGAAGACAGCACCCTGTGGGGAAGTTGTCTTATACCATATGGAAGGGCACGATTATTAATTTATAGGCATTATAAACCAGAAGAAATTTTGCGCCACTTCACACCTGCACCCAGGGGGGCGATTGTCTCCTTCCCCGTCCCCACCTATTACGCCTCTGAACAAAGGGAAGGGTCGGTGCAGAAGGATAAGAGGCAACAGAATGAAAGCAAAGATGACTAAAGGAGAAAAAAAGAAAAAGAAAAAGAAGGATATTAATAAGAAAAATCAAGATGAGGAGAGGAAAAGAAGGAAGAGGCTGAAAAAGATGAAAGAAAGAAAAACGAACCGAAGAGAAAAAGAAAGGTTGATTAAATGAAAGAAAGAGAAGGAGCAATAGAAGAGGAAGAGAAGAAAGAAATGGAAATTATGAACGAAAGAATAAACGAAAGAGATTAGAAAGGCAAACCTTGGTGGGATAGATACCAGTGACAAATCCTTATTAAAAATAAAAATTTTATGATCCATCGTTTACACAATGAAAGTTTTTGATGTTCTTTCGTTTAGCAAAAACATTCAGAAAATCATTATTTGATCCTCTAAAAATGAGATAATCCTTACTTATACAGACGTAAAATGTTATTTCTATACTGTGTTCAACTAACGTATTTTACATGTGTATAAGCAAAGGTTGCTGAGAATGACTTCATAATAACAACTATGATTCTTCAAAGCACCGTATTTGCATACGTGATAAATCTTAATATAATGGGTTATCGATTGCTGAAAACCCATGCTTCTACCTTCAATAGTTTCCAAGTTATTACGTTTTCAAAAAGCATACCGAGTAGGATAGTCATTAGTTGATCTAAATGAATCTTCAAAACACATGCTATCGAATGGTGAAAACTGTATGCTTCTATCTTTATTGCTTACGAAATATGTGGCAGCTCTGTGATCGATACATTCAATAAGAATAAAGATAAGTGTTTAACTAAATGCTGGAAAACATCAACCAAAACTGTCAACATAGATTTCTTCAGTTTTTAAGTGAGTTTGTCTGTCCGGCTGGTTAGGAATGTTTGGTGTTTACAGGCTGCACGAATAGAGCTGAAAAGGCAGGAAATATGAACATTAACTTCATATTATGTCTATACTCGATGGTTATCTGTTTTTTCAGCAACCCAAGGTTTCAGAGAGGCGGGAAGTCAATTTACAATGTAATTGTTAACTAAATTGTGATAATTGCCCAACAAATGGTGAGTGATACATCCATTGATCACCTTTTTCCAATTTTTTTTATTTGTCAGCCAAAACACAGCATGCTGCCAAAAGACGTTGGTCATAAGACGGTTCCTCTTTAGAGACTAACCTGTTTCTTTATCCTTCAATGTTAGTCGTCTTTATACGATCATAGATTGAAGAATATAATTAAGAAATATTTTTCAGAAAGACGAAGAGTTAAGGTTAGTGAATATCATAGAATACCAAAGTAGTGTATTTTCTGGCTTGGGAAAATAATGGTGGAAGGTGAGCATTTGTTAAATACGCAGTACTTATGTGGTTTCAAGCAAAAGAAAAGGAAAGAAGGAGAAAAAGGACACAAAAAGAAAAAAAACCTAAGAAAACAAAAGGTTTCTTTCTTTGTTAGGGCTCCATACCCGACCCTAACGACACTTAAAAACAAACAGTATTCATTAAAATCTTCGCAAAAAGAATGGGTTCCCACGACAATCACGCTACACTGTAGCCTAAAAGAAAATAACACACTTCTTTCTTGTGGAACGGTTTAGAACAATCTTGACACACAAACACAAATGTACACACACACGCACACACGCACACACACACACACACATGCACACACACACACGCACACACACACACACGTGCACACAAACACACACACAGACACACGAAAAATGAACACTTGTTAATACATATTCGCAAGAACAAAGACGATTATATATGCATGTACACAGTGATAAGTAGTTCTTTATTTTTTATGGAGTTGATTTTCTGGTTAATCATGCATAAGTGGAGATAAGTTGAAGATACGCTGTTGGCATCGTAAGCAATTTCGGTGGTTGAACAGATGAGTGGCGTTGGTTGTGGAGATGAGAAGAAGTAAGAAAAGAAACAATACCAATCGCAAAAGAAAAAATATATAGGGTGACGCGAAAGTCACTTTCAATTTTAAAACTTGAATAACCTTTTTTTTGATAAAAAGGCAAAGAAACTCCCCTTTATACTTTGGAAATTATTTTGAACAAATTGTGGATCAAAACATCTTGAAAATGCCTCCCATTTCTAGTTTCGTTGTTACACGGAGAATGAGTCACTCGGCCTAGATAGCGTAAATAGAATAAGCAATAAAAGAAGCCTCATTTTCTCTAATTGTCTATTCTATTCACGCTGTCTAGGCCGAGTAACTCATTTTCCATGTAATAACAAGAGTTCGTATTAATTAGAGTTTCAAATGATACACTGCATTCGTAAAATTACACTATGGGTTATTTAGTGCGTCAGGTAGATGGATATTTCCCACAGACGGCCAGAGGTCAGTGCTAGAGCCGAAGTATAATCCAGGATTTCGAATGCTGATTTTCAAGGTCAGTAAGACCGTTTCAATTGGAAAACTCGAGCACAAAATTTTCCGGCCCCCTATTTGGCTCGATGCTGGACTTATCTAAACTTGGTAAATATGTATTCATCTGGATATATATATATATTATATATATATATATATATATATATATATATATATATATATATATATATATATATGGAAGTATATGCACTTTTTTAACATTATGCATCTTTTAAACTCTTTTAATCTCTCTCTCACTATTTTTCTTCATATACTTGTACACACACACAGACACGCACAGGGTCCCAAAAGTAATTGGAAAATTGGAAAAAGAGCTGTATCACCAAAAAATCCGAATTTAAAGAAAACGATCATAAACACTACCAGATACAAACAAAGGTACCGATTCAGCATAAACTTACACTGTAAATTGAACTTTCCTAAAAACTTAACAAGGGCGAATTTCGAAAAAAACTAATAAATTTGTTCTCTAAACGTAATGATAAGGAGTAAATGTTTGAATTTTCAGTACTCTAGCTCCAGTGGTGTAGCCTAT
Source organism: Thysanoteuthis rhombus (assembly GCA_963457665.1). Lineage (NCBI taxonomy): Eukaryota > Metazoa > Mollusca > Cephalopoda > Oegopsida > Thysanoteuthidae > Thysanoteuthis > Thysanoteuthis major. The sequence goes on along the minus strand of OY735205.1, from coordinate 69,158,668 downwards.
ACGCATGACACAAACGCAGCCAGGTAGAACCATCTAAAAGCTGAAGTAGCCTATGTTGACTTTTTTAGTTGCTGGTTCCTCATGTTAATGGTCTTCCGTTTGATACAATTCCAAGAGAAGTATCTTTTCATCAAAGAGATCTCTAATATTAGAAATAACGTGAGATCTTCCGTTACCAAAACAGAAGTTTTTCTCTGGTTTCACTATGGGAATTCCCCAGTTCAGATTAGTTCCTTGAAATGATACTCATTTCGTCTATTGTGTTGGTGGCCTCATGTGTGTTATCCTCTCGAATTGTTTAAATCAAATGTACTAATCTACGTATATAATGAACATAGTGGTTTTTCGATTTCAGTGCGTGAAAATTGACTATTTTACTGATAATCTTATACCCCCCATTTGAAACGATGGACTCTACCACTAAAACGAATTCAGTTATTTCTTCTCTAAAGAAATCATCTGATTGAACCTTAAGTATCTCCGTGAAATTTTTCACAGCGATTTACTTGTCTACTTAATTGCAAATTCAGGATTATTAGCTAATGAAGAAAAAGAGCGGGAAGAGAAAGAGAGAGACAGAGGGAGAGTAAGAAAGAAAGTGAGGGATAGAGAGAAAAGGGGATTAGAGAGACGAAGGAGAAAAAGAAGAAGAAAGAGAGAGAGAGAGAGAGAGAGAGAGAGAGAGAGAGAGAGAGAGAGAGAGAGAGAGAGATAACAAAAAAGAGGTAATTTCGTTGTCCCTGTCATCTAAATCCTGATATTTGTATTCATCTTCTTTTGTCGCCATTTTGAATTGCTGCCGTCGATCTCAAATTTTTCTACCAATTCCTCCCTTCCCTTGGAATCCAATTAAGATTTGGATTTTTTACCTCTTCTTCTTCTATTTCTTCTTCTTCTTCTTCCGCCGAGACGCATCTCTTGTCTGATTGTTTTTGCAGTCCCGTGTCAAATAACACCTGTTCCGCTGCCAAATAGATTGGGAACGAAGAACCCGTTATGGGGCCCATTTTATGCTATGGGGACGAAGAAAACAAACAAACAAACAAGAAAAAAAAAATTGGGTCGAAAGAATAAAAAAAGGTGGGAAACAAATAGGTACACAACTCCACCCTGGGTTTTCTCGGTGACCCAATTATTTGAGGGATATGAGATTCGGTTGGATGAATCTGTGTGCGTCTGTGTGTCTGCATGTTTTTTTTCTTCAAAATAACTGGTTTATCTCCGTGAAAAAATTGGTTCAGTTTTCCAAACTATCCGGAAGCAGAGACCTCTAGAAGAATTTCGTAATCCGAAATTGCACGAAACGAAAAAATAGTCACCATTAATCTATGTTGGAAAATTCTTTGAGCGTTCCCAGACCATTCCCCCAAAATTTAAAAAAAAATGTGCAGATGGAATGTCAGGTTGACTCATCGGAGATTGTGGTGGTGGAGGATACAGGAAACTGAGATTTAGAAGACATCAGTAGGATGAATGTGCCGCCCATTCTTTTATGGTCCGTCATTGGACACAGACATTCCCCAAGATTCGCCACATCTCTCGTAGGCGCCCCGGAGCCAATATCCTCTAAAACTGTCTAGTTTGTCTTGCCATCTCAAATTCTATCGGCGTCGGTTCTGCATTTGATCTCTGGTGATCCATGTTGTGATTCGTGGTGTCCGTGAGTTGTCTGCCATTCTTGCAACATGAACAGTCTATTGCCATCTGAGTGTCCGAATGGTTTCTATGATGTCTTGGAATCCTGTTTTTCACCTAATATACTGTGCTGTCTTGTGATTTCTCCATGTGATGTTGAGCATGATCCTCTCATGTGCACGTTGCATGGTTCTCAGTTTGAGTTTCTTGGTTAAGTTCCACGTTTCAGCTCCATAGGTGACTATGAAGAGGATGTATTGGTTGTATAATATCCTTTTTAGGCCTAATGGGATTTCCTTATCCTTGAAGGTTGAGCTTGCTCTACCGAAGGCTTGTCATCCTAAAGTGCTTCTTCGCTTGATCTCTTCTTCTGTGACGCTATATATGTTGCAATGCTCTGACATATACGGGGTCTCTGCCTTGTAGAGTGATAACTCTATTTTATCATTTCGCCCTTTTAAAATGATGAGTTTGAGATTTTTATCAAAAAAATTGTTACTTCCAGGCGGAAGAGTCCGCTATCACAGACACAGAACCAATAAGATTACACTGTTCATCATTTTCGAAGATATGTTAGTGCTTTTGCGCGTGCGCACACACACACACACAAACACACACATATATATATATATATATATATATATATATATATATATATATATATATATATATACCGAATTAACTTATACTTGGCGAAAAGAAGTTTGATTTCACTTCGATTACATAATAATTGGTCGACAAAAATGTCTTTTTACATCCACGTTCTGATTAAATAAACTTTTGATCAAATTAAAACTACGTTTTTATGGATTTTTTTTTGCAAGAATAGTTTAAACTACGTATTTACTTATATTTAGTAAAAAAAAGTTCGTTTCACTTTGAATACAAAAACTTGAACAAAATAGTTGTTTTATACCTTTTATTTTCATTAAATGAATCTTAATGATAAACAATTTCTCTTAATCGGCGTAACATGTAGACGGATAGACGGAAGAGTGACGGTTATCAGCACAGAGAACGGTATGAGCGAACCAGCCGAATTCCGACTGAATATACTCGTATTCACTTGGCTGCTGGAAAACGTATGAATCCACATCGTTAGTCTCTGTCCCATTGGCAGATATCTTGACAAAATGTCGCATCACTAACATACCACGATAGTTGACAGAAGAGAATGGTTGAGTGAGCACTTGGGCAAATCACTCTCCGGTTGCTACCTGAAATAAGATGTCACACGTATTGCAAACCTTGACAAGAGCCAGTCATCAAAGGACTGCTTATATGAGTGGTTACTGATAAGAAAAGTAAATTAACTCGACTTGCCGTCACGGTCAATAATTGAACAACCGTTGCGTCAAAATTTGAAGTCATGTAAGAAAACATTTTATCGAAAAATAAATAGTACTGGTGACATCACTGTGTATCCTCTGGGAACATCTAAAATGGAATAGAAAATCTAGGAACATCTAGATTCTAGTGAATCTAGATATTATTGATGAACCCGTCAGAAAATGGTTAAAGGTTATTTTTTCAAAAATCACTAGAGAAAAAAAAATCAAGCAAGGATCTAGTGGAATATTGATGACAATTTTCAAGTCTGAAGTTTTCAAAACACTACGCCCAGGAGCGCTGGAACACACAAAAACATAAACAAACACAAACATGCGCAGAAAAAGATGGAACCCTTTGCCATCTTTGATGGCTACGGTCCTTCAATACCTATGAAATCTGCAGCACTACAAGTTACCAAAATTCGCGCATAAGCTCTTCACAATTAAATCATTGAACTAAACTTGATACTTAGATTCTTTCAAGTCTGTAATTTTTTTACTCTAGAGACAGCAATGGTTCATTCGTCCGCTTGTCTCTTATTATGTAAACGTCTTATATCGGCCTAAACGACTGCCCTTTAGGGGCTAAAAATATGCGTATGAGGGTAACTTAATAAATTCAGTAATATTTTGATGAAATATAGAAATAAATGTTGAAGATTCATATTTGATGTATTCACAACATGTAACGCATCTCCTAAATTTTAGATACATTTGGGGAACGTATATCTTCCTTGGTGTTTTAATATTATTTTTTAACTCAGCATTTGACGTGAAGTTGTTAATAAAATTGACAACACTACCTGTGCTGGATCTTCATGGAAGATTGTTTCATTTTCAGACTTGTTTAGCGTGTAAGAACTTGAAATTATGGGATCTCTCTTTGAATATATATATATATATATATATATATATATATATATATATATATATATATAGAGAGAGAGAGAGAGAGAGAGAGAGAGAGAGATCTACAATTATCAACATAAATAAAATACGTAAATAAAACAATAAACTTGTTTTGAATAAGAATAAATAATAAATAAAAATATTTTTTGAGAGAATTCCACGAATTTTTCTACTTTACTTCTTAAAAACCTGTAAAAAACGATTTGAAAAAAAGGACTTATAAACAGGGTTCATTCCTTTTGAGCTTCCAAAAAAGCGATGGCCGTTTAAAGCTTCAACTTCTACGTTTTCCCCATTAAGGCCCAACTAATTGCTCCGATATGACACGAGAGTAATAAATCAACTGTCAAGAATGAACATGTCACGGGGCTCAGCCACTAGACTGTTTGGTCCTAGAGTTGGAGCATTCAACTAGTGACAGTAAGGTCGAATGTTCAATCTACAATGTCCACCAAGGGAAATACAATGTGTCCAAAAAATAACGCCCGATTTGTTTCAAAAGTAAAGTCCGTTCTTAAGGAAGTAACTATCCAATGTTATGTTCAGCAAGCCAGTCTAGGAAAAATAAACTGTTAAATTGAACATTCTTGCTAATCATTCGGATAAGCAAACTATAAGTGAAATGGGAAAAACTTATTTTTTAGCCAATCTATTAGCATCAGTCATCAATATAACCAGGCTTAAATTTTCTGGCGTACTGACGTATTGGTGTGCTGGACAGAGCATTAAATAGTTACTTCCCTTAGAGCTGGCATTACTGTTGGGATGAACCAGACGTTATATTTGGGACACACTGTATTTATCAATATCAAAAGACATGGAATCTGACTCGTGGTCACTTCCAGTCGTAAAGCTTTAGGTCTCAAGAAATGCACCTGTTATTCAATTTTACGTTCAATGGGGAGGGAATGTTTAGGAGACGGATCTCCGGTGGAAGGTCAGTTACTCGGATCATTTAATGTCTTCACAACCAGCCAGGCCGATGACTATAAATGAATCGAATGAAGAATACAGATCCCAAAATTGATCATAGACAAGGGCACAAATTTTCAGGTTACACCAACACCAAAATTTAATTCTATTTGATCAAAGCAACGATGAAATGTAGAATTCAAACTCCTTTAAGTACAAAAAAGAATATTGTGGAAAAAACTATCACAACATTTGTGACATTTATTGTGAACGTGTCTTTATGCCATGGAGTAATCTGAAAAACTGTGCTTCTGGCTTGAATCAATTTTTTGGTCTGGATTATACATTTGATACCTATGATTATACGAGGTCTGTCCGCAGAGTATCGAGTCGAGATGTAACTAGTCAACCAATCAGAGAGAACAGTGTTGTACATGCAAGGACAGAAACCCTATTGTAGCCTAACTCAGTCGTTAGTGATATGCAATGGAGTGAACTTGTGTATTGTGTGATCGTTGCATTCGTCTGTCCATTCTTCACGCTTCGTCGTTGGCAAAAGGAACAGGATGTTTTCTAATGCTTCTCCATAACGCTGAGTGTTTTGCTTGCCTATCAACACCATTGATTCAGCTTTAGTTTTGAGGGAAATAGCTCCCACTACCTATAAAGTGTTTGGAAAAAATTTGCTCATCCTCCTGTGAATCGTGCCTAGAGCATAGCACTCCCTAGGGGCCATCTAGATTATCTTGTTAGAGAACACCACCACCTTTGATTGTTCACTTAGTCCACTTGATCCACTTTCCCTTGTGAGTATCGGTTGCCCGATGGAGAACTTGAGAGTCTCTCGCAATGGTATTAAGATCAAACTGATTTTGAGGATCCTTAGCGTACAATTCACCGTTTCATGTCTCTCGAAGAAGGCGACAGCGGCCTGCAGCAGTTGATTTGGATGGTCGTCCAGGTCGATTCCTATGTTTCTGAATTCTTAATTACTAATTGCTGTTCTGGATCTGTTGATACAATTGCTCAATTCGAAGTTTCAAGCAATATCTCTAATCTAATCACCAGAATTATGAAAAGCACAGATATATCAATGTTCTGTCCACAATTTGCCAACATTTCTTCAATATTTCCTCGTTGGTTCCTGACGTTTCACTGATAAAATCCTCTATTTGGAAAAGATAAGCGACACCATCCCCATCGAATTGTAATGGGGGTACAGCGTGGGGGGAACAGTCTCGCTGGAACAGTCTCGCTGGAACAGTAGCTTACGCTTGGTCACAAATGACCAATGAGAATCATACATCCTACTTTGATCCAGTGACAGTGGCCAAGGAAGTTGGAGGGAGAGATTTTTACATTATGTCTTATATTTATTCCCTCTTTCGCAATGTGTGATTTTTCAATGAATATATGGGAGGAGGTTTCTAAAGATTGATTTTAAAATCGTTTACCCAATCGGTTTATACAGAGAGCATATATATATATATATATGTGTGTGTGTGTGTGTGTGTGTGTGTGTATTTATATATATCATAATCCTCCAACCTACGACAATCTCACATAAACACTCTATCCCCCCTCTAGTATATCTAGTATTAGGAACTTTACAGTCACTCAGACCCATTCCAACTGAAACCTTTGTATGATATTCCATTTGTGCAAAACAGAGCCAACAAACTTTCAATGACCTGTAAGGATAATAAATATGAAATCCCTTGACCTCATCACCCCACTATCCATACTAACCCTAAGATACCTGCACAATCCAATACAAAGCCACTATTCTTCAACCCCGGTACCCTATGGCCTCTCAAAGACCCACTACTACTGCTACTACCATATCTTACCACAGTCATCACAGACAGAACTATGTCCCACTCATCGGGATGACCCTAAAAGACTGGATTCCAATCTCCACTTCCAAAGCGAAACATATGATGGTAAATTCATTTTCCACAGAAAACTTATAACTACTAAATAACACACATACACACACACATGCACGCAGACAGAGCAAACGCTACTGAAGATGGGAATACCCCCCGAAACATGTTTAGCCCACCAATTAGTACGTTTCTGGATTAGCTGATTGATAAACAAAGTTTGTATACATTTTACTCCTGAGTTCGTCTTACTTCTATAGTTTACATCATATATATATATATCTAGAGAGAGAGAGAGAGAGAGAGAGAGAGAGAGAGAGAGAGAGAGAGAGAGGGGGGGGGAAATTAATATCTTTCAATTGAAAGTTCCTCGAAAAATATTGGGTAACCAGCGGCCCGGTGACGTTTGTGGTTATGCAGGGATTTGCATTGCAATCGATGCATGGATGTTTTCTCTTCATTAGGGTAGATGGATCGTTGTACAGGGAAGGTCCCAATCTTTCGGCCTCCGAGATTGTTTGCGAAATTGGTACGGTTAAACGACACAACTGACAACCAACATTTTCTTGATTTTATTTACAACCTCTTGTAGTTGACGTTCGTAAGAATTTTGGGCAGTACTTTTATGAGACGTTTGGGAAAACGTCCTTTTGAAAAGGCATTTGAAAGATTAGCCGTTGTTAAAGGTCAAAAAATATGTAAATATGTAAATGAAGAACTTATGCACACAAATCCTCGTTCTTACACACAGATGTATATTGATAGAGGTACTAGCTGAAGAATCCGTCCACACTAGGTTAGATATATAAGGGATAAAAAAAAGGTGGAAGCTTCCAGACTTATCAACAAAGTTTCCCTTTACTTTCGAATCTTCAAAAGGAAAAAGTTTACCTTCGCTTTTGACCCTCTGAAATAAAGCAAAAAAGTTTACCCTCACTTTTGACCCCTTAAAGGAAACAAAAAAGTCTTCCTTCACTTTTGAACCCTGAAAACCTTTATAACTTTTATTCATTTCAGAACCTTTCCCTGGGTCCATTAGTATGTATGCCAAATTTGTTTTGGCTGCGTCCATGGTTAGTTGGTTTTTATAGCGTGACAAACAAACAGATAATGTGAAACTTAACACTTTTGTATGAAGAAGTACTGAATATAGCTTCGTCTAGCATAACACCACAAGTCTAGGGCTCTCAGTGAGCATCAAATTCACTACACCCTTCGAAAGTTTCTCTGGTTGTTTCGATTTTATCCAGAGTGTCTGCTGTAAAGCTATCGTTAAGCACACAACCTGTTAGAACATTGCTAGCGCAGTGAATTTGATCCACTTGTGCGTCTTAATGACAGACTAAGCTAAGCGTATTAAATCGTGACGAGACGAATTCGGGCCCACAAAGCCAAGCCGTCAAATTCTCGCACGACGAATTCGCGCTGACAAATCATTGTCGTCAAATTCATGCACGACGAATTCGCGCACGACTATTTCGCGCACGATAAAATCTCGCTTACGAATCCACGTCGTCAAATTTGTGCACAACGAATTTGCACTGACAAATCATCCTTGACAAATTCGTGCTTTAAAAATTCGCTTCCACAAATCCTGGTCGTCAAATTCGCGCACATTGGATTCGCACAAGGACATATAAAGAAAAATTTGTGCAAAAAAGCAACAAAAAAGTTATGGAGTTGATACAATTTATTGAAAGATACAATTTTGAATTATTTTTTGAAACTGATATACTCCCGTTTCCGATGAGTGAATTTGTTAAATGGAGTTAAAACTATTTATTACATAAATAAGAATTATTCTCCAGTTGGCAGATACTGCAGTTTATTGCTGAATGAGTTTGTAAACAAACTATACATTACACTTAAGAAAATATTTAATTTTTGTTAGTACAGTAAAAAAATACTCACTTTGGTTGAATGTCATATTGTTTCATTGGCTAGATTAAGAATGAACATGTCGGTGTGGATTTGTATGCACGAATTCGTCTTTAGCAGGAATGTGGATGAGACGTCTACTCTAATGAGCAATGCCATTTTCTTGATTCGCTGGTCACAACACTGGACTATTCCACTGGGCTGGGGTTAAAGATTTGCTGAGAAAATCACTTCCTACCCACTGTTTCAAACCACACACTATTCCCGGTAAACGAATTCAGTACTTCCTTCTTTAAAAAATCTCAATCGAAATATATCCGTTATTTTTTTCCCACTGGGATTAACGAGGAGACCATATTAAGAAAAATAGAACAACAAAACAGAACAACAAACAGATGAAGAAACATTGTATTGCAATGATCAGCAAACCAATCTCGCTGTCCGACTTTCCGACTGAAACAAATTCGCTATTATTTTTTTTTAGAAAACAGTCTCTTATCCATGAATTTTTCCACGGGTATTAACTAGTAATAAATATCTAGCAGAGGACTTCGCGTAGAGCAATGTTTGGCCATATAGTCTCGCTGAACAACTGCTTGTGCAATGAATTCGATCCTCGTTGGGTTTACCCACCAGTGTAACTATACAAAGTTTGGTAAATATATACATTCATATATACATAAACGCGTACGTATATTCATACATGCACCAGTGGAATCACAAACTCACTTTCTCACGCATGTACATGCCCACGTACGTACACACTGTTACACGTTCACACGAATACATATAAACACATGTATCATATAAAACAACTGGCTATGTTTGTCACCATGTCCTCTTTTGAGCATTGGTACCTTTCAACTAGATTTGGTATGCATACTCAGTGGACCTAGAAGTAAGTTTTGAACAAAAAAAAACTTTTGAGAATATTTTAGAGGGGTTTGAAAAGGGTTCTATTTAAAAGGTAATTCCTTTTCGTTCAATATGCATGCATACATTCTATTATTCATATTCATTATGATATATATATATATATATATATATATATATATATATATATATATATATATATATATATATATAAGAGACAACTGATTCTGTTTATAACTGTAAATATTGGCATAATCCAATCAAATTTTGAGTGCATACTTAATGGACATTGGGAAATAAATTAGGAAGTTTTGAGAAAAAAATCAAGAAGGGTCTTAGAGGGGCACCATTTACTATGTAACTCTAATACCAAACTGAACCTTTACTTTCCGCTTAGTATACATGTATACATACTAGTTTGAAACTGACCAACAGTATACACATTTGTGTCTCTCATAGTGAAAGACTCTTATAACGAAATTTCATTTAGCGAAAAGTCACCCCTCAGAACTCTCAATGAAATAATTTCAGTTTTCGAGAAAAAAAAACTGCTGGATTTCATCTAGATTCATCTTGATTTCATTTATGATTATCTACGTCTACATTTACTATCTAGGCTCTTATTTTCGGATGGACTGACATTCGGTGAATTATTTTGAGATTATTTATTCAGAATTGTTTGACCAAAGTCATCTTTAGTGGATGATCGATTTGACGTTTCTGAAATCAGACGAAAGTGATGTAGACGAAATTGATTTTTGCTAAAGCGAGTTAGACAAAAGTGATGTCTCCCGTAATTATATATTATTTAGAAAGTAATTATTACCTTGTGAAATATTTACAAGATACATCAAGGTTTCCCATATTCTTTTTTTGATTTGGATAGAATTACTGAAATCCCGTTGACTTAATTAATCAATTAACTAATTTTCATTTAACGAGACGGATTGTCCTCGTTAAGAGAGGTACCACTTTACGCACAAACGCTCCACACACGATTGCATGAAGAATTTCCCAGATTTATCTCACAATTGATATTTAATTATTTCTCTGCCTCTTTTGAGATAGAAAACCCTTTTCTTTGCACGTCTTCACGGCTCGATAAGAATCAATTTTCCACTTTGCACAAATTTCGCAAACAACGCAAACTATAAGTTAATAGACAATTCGTCTCATAAAAGCTGGTAACGACACGGAGAATGGATTCAGCGGGCAGAGTTTAATCTCCAGCTTATACAGTATTAGTGCCCATGGGAAAGACACGAATCCATATTTCCTTCTAGCTATGGGCAAAATGGCGCTGGGTGAAATGAGTGATGTCACTTTGGTCGCTTGTTGCCCCTCAGTCTGTTTCTCATATCGCAAACTAGAGCCGATTTACTAGTAATGTAACATGCGAAGCCAGGGGGCAGGGGCAACTGGAGCCGTGGCCCCGTCTTTAAAAAAAAAGGATTTTTACACAAAGTGTTCTCCGAATTCCTCGTTTTCAATGTAATTATGTATTCCATTTGAGGCTACCAAAGTTCTTGAGCAAGTCTTTCAAGGCACCTCGCTATTGGACAATGGTTTGCAAGAAAGTCTCAAAGAGTAATACTAGTGTAGTGAGTTCGATTCTCACTGAATCACTGGCATTTAGAAATCATTTCCTTTGAATACAAGTACCAAATCCGGCTATAGGAGCTCCTGGAATCTGAGAGTCGGTGGACTCTAAAGCATTGAATTGTCGTCGGTCATGAGAATTTCCTTGGCCAATTACTTCTCTTAGTTTCACAACAACAGAAAATAATCAACAGTCAGATATTATCGAAAAATCTGACTTCATATCAGAGAATTTTCTCATTTTGGCTCTTTTTATTCTGTTAAATTTGTACACTTTTCCCCATTTTTCCATCTGGATTTAGAATGGTCGACTATTTGAGACAAATGACAGGTCTCCCCATCACTTGGCCTCCTGGGCGACTACCCGACGAGTATTCATCCATTATTATCATCTCTCCTCAAATTCTAATTCAGTGAGATTTTGACGATTTTCTGTCGTTGCCGAACTCTACTACAGAGTCTTGAGTTGATTTTATTTTCCTGTCGTAACTGCAATATGAACAAGAACAACCCTCACCAAAATCAGAGGGGTATACCAGTATGTAAAATACATATTTCCTTTCCATGATCCGAGCTCAACATCAACTGATTTAATGACTAAACTAAATTGATAAGTCAAGATATTAACGAAAGTTTATCGAACAGATCCTCCCAGGATAATTTCATTCTGATGAATAAACGCATTTTTACAACAATTTTCATACACTTTTATTTATCATATCTACAATCCAGGAATTGCAGTACTCATCTCCTTTTAGGAATAGTTGGAGTGGAGATTGGCCCTGCAATAAACAGGCTTTTTTCATTTTTTATATATTCTATATGTATGTGGCATATTTTTTGTTACGTCTTTTACATAATCTTGGTAACCGATCAATCAAAACTGTGCTATTTTGTCTTATTATCAAATCGTTAATCCCGTTAGTAAAAAAAAGTCACGGATAAACCAGGGCATTTGGAGAATTCGTATTTTCGTGTTCGGAAAGCAATTAAGTATTTTCAAACCACAATCACCGTTTTTAAGCTTTTAAAACCACAGCTGGCCTTCACTGCATCAGGCTGCACTTAACAACGTACTACCTTTTCGAAATTGATATTGTAAGCAATGGCAAATATGTTTCTCTTTTTTCTCTATTTTCCATGGAATTAAACACTACAGACGACACACTGCCGGATAGAGGGGATGATGAAGCAAATATCATTTTGTACCATTAAACTCTGGTATTGTCTCAGTTGATTGACTTATGATTCATAGCATTGAAATACGTAATTACTTTCCAAACACCCTATTAGTTGGATTTCCTTGAAATAAATTTTTGAGGAAGAAAAAAAAATGTAAATTCATTTCACAAGAAAAGTCCATAGTTTCAAATTGCATGTAAGATACACACACAGACACACACACAGAGACAGACACACACATACACACACACACACACACACACACATATATATATATATATATATATATATATATATATATATATATATATATACGAAGGTTTCAATCCTATCTCGTGGTACTGGATTGGATAATGGATTGTCTATAGCCACACTGAAGAGTTGTAATACAACGAAACGACTGTCCGTGGATGACACAATAATATATATATATATATATATATATATATATATATATATATATATATATATATATATACATATCAATAAACTTGTTATCTCCAAAAGAAAGAGTCTGTTGGTATTGACAGAGATCAAAAAAATTCACACGGTTTATTTGTAAGTAAATGAAAGTTCCCTTTACTTCGTAGATAATTTTTCTTTTCATGGCTGGAGAACATTTCCATCATTTTCTGTCAATTCAAGATGACGATTACAAGGACCTATTATCCTTTCAGATATGTCACTACTGATATAGAAACCGTCGAGTGACCAACATCTTTTTGGCTGTATGCCGTGTTGGGTTGATCAATCAAAGAATTGGAAAAGGGGGTGTCAAGATAACTTGTGAATTGATTTTACACAAATTTCGTTTGCGCTAATTTTGCTCGTGGCATAAAATCAGGGCAGCGTATATATATATATATATATATATATATATATGATAAAAGTTAGAATGAGCTTGAAAATATCCATAGTTCAAATGTGCGTGTGCACGCGCGTGTGTGTGTGTGTGTGAGAGAGAAAGTATGATACTGAGCAGATTTACCGCAGTTTTATAATTAGTGATTAAGTTATTTTCAGAGGATATTTCTGGTAACATCCGCGCAGCTATCCTTGGCGCCTGTTATGATGAGTGATGACAAGTAATCATATTATCTAGCCAGAGGTTGGTGTACAACGTACCTTGGAGAAAGTACCCGTACACACGCGTGTGCTCGCGCATCCCATAAAGTGATGTTGCAAGATGAACACCAAAAAGTACATTGAGTGCAAAACGTATCTGATACATGTGGAAAAAATATTTTCAACATTCTTGTATAACATCGAAATTGACAAAATTTTGAAGATTTCTGATTTTTGTACATGAACTTTCTGTGTTCAATTGAAAAACTGTTGCCATCAAAGATGGCGAAGGGTTCTCTCTTTTATAAGTGTCAGTGTTTGTGTATTTCAGCACTCCTGGTCATACCATTTTGTCTACAGACTTGAAAATTGGCATCAATACCCCACTAGACCCCTTTCCTAGAATGTTTTTTTTTATTTTTGAAAAAAAAAATCTTTTTTTGTCTTTTTTGAAGCCTTATTCCGACGGGATTGACAATGACATCTAAATTCTCTAAAATCTAGATATTTTTACTCTATTCCGCATGTTTTCCAATGGGAAAACGCCAGTGATGTCATAAATAGAATTTATTCTGACCATATTCATTCTTTGATGGAATTCAAGTCTTGACGCTTGTTCAATTATTGACTGTGATGATGAGTCGCGTTTTTTTGTATTTGTTTCAAGAGTCTAAATTATTGTTCCTAATTCTATCTAATTTGAAGCTGTATAAATATGTTAGAACGATTTTTCCTGATCTATCGGATACTTTTTCACACACTGTAGCTCAGCAGTTCTAGTCTCAAGTGGAAACCTGGACAATTGATGAGAGTCGACACCGTAGGGGGGACATGTAGAGAAATATATCACAGTACACAGGGACATCTCAACTCTGCATACATAGACACCGCTACAAACATTCACGTAAGAACACACGGAAACACAAATATGTACACACATGTATTGAAATCATAGAGATTCTTCCAGATGTGTGAATGTAGGAAGTTTCATTTTAAAGGCAGAGAAAAGCCACCCCACCCATACCTTCTTAAACATATACGAACGTTTTTAGATGTGGATATTGGGCAAGTTCAGTCAGAGACTTAAAAGTGAGCAGACATGTTCCAAATGATTGTTAATATTTGTAATTTGAACTGTTTATAGAGGCCAACATGACCCGCTGGGAAAGGCTTAGGGAGCGAAATTAGATCCATATCTTATCTTTAGATGGGAATACAGACAGTGGGTGTTGAACTCAGTGAAGGGGGGCGGTTTTTTAAATTAAAAGAAGCCCGCAAACAAACTAACATCTGAGAATAGTAATTATTCCGATCCTCGAGATAGATTTTCAGCATTTGTTTCGCATGGAAAAATACTGCAGCCTTTTTTTTATTAGTTTATGTGTCCCTATCTCCGTTTGTTGATACCCTTGCATTCATTCGTGTTTTCTTTTTCATCTAAGACGTCATCTCCTCGAATTTTCTTTGCTATCGTCTGTTTTCCTCCAATTACTCTGTCGACTTCAACCACCTTGCAATGAACTGTTTTTTGGGGGGTTTCTCTGTACATATCCTTTCAACTTATATATCAGCCGTCTTCGGTCGTCCTTCACCTTCCTTATTCCATTTTCTGCAGCCCACCCTTTACGAGAGGGTTCTTCAAAATGTGCGTTCCGACCCATTACTGGATTGCAAGGTCCTGCGGATTTCGTTGCAGGTTCACAATAAATAAACAGATTAGTCGCTCAATTGAAACCGTCATATGACCAACATTTTATCGCAGCATGCTGAGTTGGGCGTGATAAATGGAAAAGAAATCGAAAAAAAGGGTGATCAATGAATAAGTTACTTCTATCGCCTTTTTGTGGGCAGTGGTCACTGAAATGTTTTTTCAAAAAATTGGCGGTTACAAAATTATGATCAGTTTAGCATAAAATTACATTGTGAATTTAACCGTCACTAAAAAACTAATTCGAAGGAGGATTTTCTAAAATAATAAAAAAAGTTTTTCTGTGGACATGATAAGGAGTAAATGTTTAAAACGTCCGTCCTTTAGCTCGATTGGTGCCCCCTATATGCATAATACATACATAACCAGCCAGACACACTTGAAACCAGCAGAGACCTTTGTTGAAAGTTTTGGGGCCCATGGTGATTTTGGACCGACAATTCCCAAATCTTGTGCTGATACTTTTTAGACAGTGTTTAGATTCAAGGTCTATACCTCTAAGCTAATTTTAGATTAAAGATCTATTTTAAAGACGATGTTTAAGATAGTTTAAGATATCTTTGGTGGGCAGGTCTATGAGAGCCAAATTCACTTTCATTCAACCCAATCTGCACAATCTTGAAAGCATTGGTATTTTCCACTTTTGATAACCATTATCAGTATTTGGTATCACTTGGCGGCATTTTTTTCCTGTGATAAAACAAATTTTCCTGTCATTTCTGTTATAAAGCTATTTAACAAACAACGTTACAGATTTTGAATAGATTATGTTTTTACTTTGTGAAACCTACTTTAAAGAAGAAACTCAGTAATATGTTTTGTCACATAAGAATTTGCGAGGTGCTCATTTTAAATAATGGCCATCTGTTAATTTTATATTTGTAGTTTGGCATATTGCTGTGAATAGACTTTTATAACTCTTAGAAAGATGAAACGTTTAAAAATCAGCTGCTCTCCAAATAAATGCCTCCTGTAAAACAATATATATGACCCCTAAGGCCGAAACCCCACTGTTTTATGAGACTTACTATTGTAGGGATTGTGTCATCAAAATATTTGCTTGCATGCTCTTTGGTTTCTGACTAGCCAATTCTTCTACTTATTGTCTTAGCTAAATCGTAGGTGAGGTTCACGTTTTCGAACAAAAAATATCAACCCTCCCAACTCAGTACCTCATCATTCTTTCCCAATTTCTGCGTTTTAAACAGGGTTGCTATTCAGTGTTTGTCACGACCAAAATTCGTCGAATTTGTTATTGAACAAATGTCTTTGGCTCCGAAAATATAGATTTGGTTCTGAAGGAAAATCTACAAAAGATAATCTTTTGCACTCGAATGATATGGTATGATATATATATATATATATATATATATATATATATATATATATATATATATATAAATATATATATATATATATAATAACTTCCGGTAAACTTAGTTTGATGATGAATTTTAAGTTATCCGATTATTTTGGTAATTTAATTTGGCCACAAGACTATACAAATTTGGTTTTGTGTGGCCCAAAACATCTGATTATATATTTATGCTATTTGATAAGTTGGGCAGTGAAGCTACTTAATTTGATACCCAAACCATGCAAATGTGGCCTGGCGCGGCAGAAGATATCCAATGATGTATTTTATGTTATTCGATTATTTTGGTCCTGAAACAGTTTAATTTGTTCCAAGAGTTTGAAGATTTGATCTTGCACAGAAAAAGACGTCTGGCAACTCAGGTTCTACATCTTCAAGATCGATTATATATTTTTCAAATTGCATTCTTGGCAGTAATTTCCATGTTTACGCAGGTCATAACTGTCTTCCATCAACAAAGTTTTACACTGCATTCTTCGGACTCACCGTAAATTCCACCATTTGCTTTTTTACCTTTCTCAAATAACTTACTTTTTTATTCAGATTTATTTCTATTTTTCCAACTTACAACTTATACCGAGTGGCAGCCTCTTATCTTGATATATGAACAGATAATTTTTTGTGTGCCCATGACGCCCACGTAAGTTTTCCTAGAAAGGTTTCACATTCAAATATTTTCTACTTCTAAAATATAATCAATTCTCATGAAATACCATATAGTGAATATATATATATATATATATATATATATATATATATATATATAATGGAACATCCTCAACCCTTAAAACAGATCTCAGAGAAATTCTCACTGATCTGTGTGTCATCGCTTACCACAGACCCCAAACATCAAAGACATGATGTCTATTGGATTAGAAAAATGTCTCTTAGTTTTAGGGGAATTCGGTAACCAAAAGAAATATATTTAGTCCTTGTCAGTGTGAAAGATTATTGTATTGACTAGAACCAGGGAAGGGGGAAAACATTTGGCTCTGGTCTATTTGTCCGACTGATAGATAGTTGGTGGTGTGGAAGATTGAACATGGTATGCCAAGTAACAAATCGTCTACGTATATTGATGGAATGACCCATTAAGGTGTTACTGCAGGCTAGAAAGTGGCTTGGTTTAGGTTCAGGCATGTATATACGGATAATTAATTTGATAATTTAAAGGGAAAAAAGTGAGATGGTATTCGACGTAGAAAAAATCAACTTTAAGGTAAGGGGAATGGAAATTGTCAAAGTCTTCGGTTAAATATGTTGGTAGAGAATCAACTCGAAGCCTCCGGGTCCGATGTGAGGGTTTCAATTCTACCTCGTGGTACTGGATGGGATAAAGTCTATAGCCACACTGAAGAGATGTAATACATCAAAACAGCTGTCTGTGAATGACACAATATATATATATATATATATATATATATATATATGTATATATATATATATATATATGAATATACATAGATATATATGTAAGAACGGGAAGTGTCCAGTTTTTCATGATACTTACTCCCATATAAACGATTAAAATGCTTTTTTTCCACAAAATCTTTAAACTTGATTTTAACGTAGGAAAAAAACATTCAGTTTTTCAAAAGGTGTACCCTTATTTCGAATCCCGTAAAGAATTATATATAAGCATATATGATGAAAAGTTATGTTTGTAGATGGAAAATACGTTCCACTTTGGCATTATGGTTACTAGGAAGTTTTTCTCAAAACTTTTTGCTTTAAAACCTCCCCAGTTCTATTGAGTAGGCCTGCCAAATTTGGTTTGGTTGCAACCATATTTAAGTATATTTCATAGCGTGACATGCAAAAATATAATTAGACAACTCTCATTTTATATATATATATATATATATATATATATATATATATATATATATATATATATATATATATATATATATATATGTATATATTTATATGTATGTATATATATATATGTATATATATATGTATATATATATATGCTTATATATATGTATATATATATATATATAAACATATATATGGATATATATATGTATATATATATATATGTATATATATGTGTGTGTATATATATATATATATGTATATATATATATATGTATATATATGTGTGTGTATATATATATATATATGTATATATATATATATATATGTATATATATATATATATATATATATATATATATATATATATATATATATATTTATGAATTTTGAAGAATTGCATGACAAAAAATTTTCATTTGATTATATTTAAAATATTTACAATAATCAAATCTTGAATTTACAATCAATGAAAGCACACACCGGGCGCTCACACATCCATACGTGTACCAACACTACTCAGTAACGCTAACAAGATCTATCAATCTATTCATCTTTCTACTCCCCCCCTCAGTTTGACCTTGCTTCGATGATCCTCACTCACATTTTAAGCAAATGATTAGTTTTTTGTACGTGATTTTTTTTTGCTATTCGGATCATCGTAGCTCCAGCCAACGAAGTAGACTGCATATTCTTCTCACCCTCTCTCTATCTCTCTCTTCCTCCTCACACACACCAGGTGCTCTTGGAAATATTTTGGGGGTTACAACTTTAAAAATATGCATGATTACATCACTAAGCAGCATCTAAAAACGTTTTTGTTTCTTTAAAACAGTACTAATTTGGTCTCCGTGGTCATTTAGCAACCAACAACGCCAGAATCTCGTGCTGGTATTTTTATTTAGATAATTTTAGATAAATGATCACTTTTTTCTTAGATGATTCAAGGTAAAACATTTATCTTTAAAGATAGTCTTCCGTAATGTTTAGTACTTCTGGTGCACATGCAGGTTATGGTGATTCATTCATGCAAGGTATGGATGTATATCATGTTCATCACTACATCATGCAAATACTTTTAAAAAGAATTCACAAAGTTATTGAAGATATTCATACTTCTCTTCTTGCACCCTTTCTTGAAATCCTTCACGCCCCTTCAGACCAGAAAATGGTTGCATGGATCCCTTGGCTGCAATCGAAACAGGAACCTCCCCATCAAAATAGTTACTAGAGTAAATAAACAAAAAATTCTATTGAATTGAATTGTAATTTTATTGATTTTCATCCACTTACTTATTACGTCGTACGTCTACGAACTTTTCTCACGCATTTTTTCTAATTTTGGACCCCCTTAATATTGGCTGTCCCTGGTTTCAGTTTACTCAGCGCCCCTTTAAACCAACACGGGTACCACTGACCTAAAAGCTTCGATGATAGAAGGCAGACTTTGGATTATTAAGAAAAGAGCAAGACGTTTCCAATCAGTAAAATTGCGAAGCAAGACTCAATAGTATTTCAACGTTGTGTGTAACTAGGCATTTAATATTTGTTAGATGAAGACAACTTCAGTACAAAGTCACATTTGCGAAGCACCCTATGAAAATCGAATCTCTTAAGTATGGCTATGAAAGTAAGCTGCAATCTGTTGCTTATGGTGGGCGCTTGCCCCGCCCTTAAAGTAAATAGTGTCGTTACGCTGCTTGGGCTCCAAATATCTCATTACTATTTACTACTTACTCGACCCGTTTTCAATAAATGAACTAGACTTAGAGGCGACAAGCATCCGTATAGTTGTCTTCTTCCTGTACAATTATACCCATTGCCAGGAAGAGAGATGGATCCATGTCTAATACTACGAAGTGAGCAGAAACAGTCTCAGACGGAGTTTGAACTCAGCACGCCGAAGCCGTTCTCTGCACTGTTACCTGCTCGATCACTCTGCCCCGACAATAAAGTATACTAAAATTCATAAATCGTTTTCTAGAATGAAAAGTGTCAGTTTTTTTTAGATACAGTCTCAAAGGCAATCTGAGCTTTTTACTCTGCTCCTTACTTCGATTTAAAGTTAGCTGTCAGGTCTGCACACAAAGATGGCTCGTTCGGTTTATCGTATTGTATTTACTCGTGTATAACGCGAGAAATCTAAAATAAAAATCAGGTTAAAATTGGGGGTAGCAGTATACCCGAGTGTAAAAAAAAAAAACGAAATAACGATAATCTATATAATGAACTAAAAAGCACCAAGAAAGCCGATCAATTGTACATGGCTCAAATCCAAAATTTAATCAGCCTTTCTATGGCCCATTTTCCACATTTCCACAGAATTTCATATGATTTCATTGAGAACTTTTGGAGATATCGTGTGAACAGATATGAAATCGTGAAAATATTATGTGGACATATAATTACGACGTAGGGGGATAATTGTGCATGGATCTGCTTCAAAATTAACCATTCTGTCCGTAGCCCATATTCCACCCTCCACAAAATTCCATAAAAATTTATTCATAACTTGTGGAGATATCGTGTGGACAGCCAGGAGCGAATACATTTATGTTAGAGAAAAAAAACAAAAACAAAAAATAAAACGAAAAAAGATCTCTCTCAATCCCGACAGAAATCCATGGATCCGCCCTAAAATGTTATCACTACTTTTCTATTTCTATACAGCCCTTCAATAAAATACATCGAAACCCAATCAGTACTTTTAGAGATGACGAAACAGACGAACAGATACCTATTTTCAACTTCATTGACAGAGATAGAAATTATATATATATATATATATATATATATATATATATATATATATATATATATATATTGATTTTTAGATACAAAAAGTGGGTCACACGTTATATTCGATGTCACATTGTACTCGAGTATTCTATTGAGAACAGTCGTACCGTGAAACAAAAAAACAATTAAAAAAAGATTTTCTACATTAACTTTATTGAATAACATATTTACCGTTTCGTTCCACAATCATCTGACATCTTCCAGGAGACTTCATAATTTCATCCTTCTGAAATTCTTTTCATCTTTCTCAGCAAATGAATGCTCAAGGCTGCCTTTTACAATCTTCGAGAGAATTGACATTTTTCCAATAACAAAATTCTGTAACGTTGGAATATATGGTAGCCCGAAAGTACAATATTCGGTGAATACGGTGGGTGTGTGAAAACTCTCAACTATCAACTGTAAAACATCGTTTAGCGAGAGGTCTCCACTTTTGGAACTTTCGACTATTCATTTAAACTGCACAATCCATATTTTTTGAGTTTGAATCGCATTTTTACTTTTCTTGAATTAAAGAAATACGCAATATGCTGAGAATGATACTCATTTCTTTCCATATTCAATGTTAGAATCAGTAAACAAAAATATATAAATTTTGACAAAACTTCTTAAAACTGAATACTGTTATGGCAGAAGATACAATGCAAAGAAAACAAAAACGATCATTTTGACTGAAGTAAATTAAAAGTGAACGCTGTTAATTTCATTTCATGACTAAGGCTGAACGATATTTTTTGGCCGACCCAACATAACTTTGAAAATATCAATTTTATAGTTAAAACAAAATGATTTTGGATGATTTTGTTAGTAGTATTTGCTCATTACGTAATCATCATATTAATGATCTATAAGAATTTGTTGATCTTAATCTTTTAATCTGCTATATATTAGGTAGGTAAAAGATAAATTGTAGTGTCTCACCATCAACTCTAAAGCAGAATATTTCAGCTTAGAATAAAAGTTGACAATCCAAATAAGAACCTTTAGAATTTGAATATTTTTGCGAACTGGAAAGCACAGAATTACGAGCCCTTGGAAACCAATGGATTTCTCGATGGCGTTTTGAGATGCTGATTAGGACCTTCCCTGGCAGAAAGTGTTCAAAATGCTTGAAGAAGTGGTAGTCAGTCGGAGAGAGATCAAGTGAGTACCCTGTGCGAAGTAGAGTTTCGTAGCCCAGTTCGTTCAATTTCTACGGAGTAATTTGCACGACTGACAGTTGGGTATGGTAATGAGGAAGAATTGTTTTTTTCGAATGACTAATATCGGACCAAAACGTTGCAGTCCTTGGTGCATTTTGTCGATTTCTTGACTCTACTTATTTTCTGTGATGGTTTTGCCAGGATTCAGGGTGACTACCAAACAATGACCATAATCTTTTTTTTTATGCTGGTTTGGTTTTGGGAAGTGTTTTGGTACTTCACTGCTATCCACTCACTGCGCAAAACACCGTCAACTGTTGGATGGAATCCATTTTTTGTCACATGTCACATGTCATCAATAAATGGATTGTTTTTGTTGCTTAAAAGAAGCGCAGACAAAGATTTTGTGTCGGCACATTTTCATTCTCGTTCAGATCGTGCGGCATCCATTTGCAGAGCGTTTTTGCTCTTCCAATCAGGTGCAAATATCAAAAACTGTTGAATGGTCAACGTCTATTTCCTCTGCAACCTCTGGAGTTATTTTGCGTCAGCCCGCCTCAATAATGGCCCTCCATTCAATGTTGTCAATCACAGAAAGACGTCCACGATCCTTCTCCTCTTCGAGGCTCTCATCTCTGTTTCGAACTCTCTCAAGATACTGTTAAGAAATACGTTCATTGACAGTCCTCTGGTCGAATACTTGGTTGATATTGCAAGACGTTTCCGCTGGTTCACGTCCAATTTTGAACTCATGCAATAACTTGCCCAAATTTTCTTTTTTCCATTTTCGATTTGTCAGTGTCAAATAATCCAAAATAAACAAAGAAAACAAAACATCCAGCTCAAATTGATAGAGCGAAATCCGCCCGTTGAAATGGTGTATTACATGAACATGGTTGAATGATAGTCTATTCCAGAATAAAAATCAAAGCTTAAAATAACAAAAGCCGCAATTATCTTTGCACCATCTTTATATATACTCATACAAACTGATTTTGCACAGTTCTTTCGAGAACTGCCGTCAGTTCTCAATCGTAATGCACAAAACCTTTTCTTTTCAAACGAAGCAAAAATATTGTATTCATCTTTATCTTGTCTCTGTTGAAAAAGCAAACTCGAAAGTACTCGACGAGCGTATATCTCTGCTAGCGCTGTATATTAGCACAATAAAAAAAAACCCTGGGTTCCGCTCAAAAATTCAATCACTTCTTTCTTTAACCTTACAACTTCATTCTACAAAGTTTCATTGAAATTCATTCATAACTTTCCAAGATTTCGCGTGACCGAATAGGATAATATATATATACCACTCTAACTTCGTTGGTAGGGGTAAATAATACATTTTTACGTTGGTTTTTAATCTTTAAGTATTCGCAGTCATAAATAAAGAGAAATTTTATGTTAGAATTAGAGTAAACATTTCAGGTCTCTGGCATCTACCGTTTCTGACTGACTAATAAACAATGATGTTTGTTTATACAAATCATTCCTTCTACATTTTTATGAATACTAGTAACTAGTAATTACATCGGGGCTCTTCAAAGTTTTTCGATTATTACCCAATTTTATTTTATGCAATAACTCCATGAGTCACTGAAGTATGTCATATAAACACAAATTCAACTAAAATTGTATCCATTCTAAAGGCTCAGATGTGTAGAACCTACTTGCCGTAGTGTATGGGTATGAATCGCGTCTTCCCTGCCACCCTCTTTCTACCCGGTTCTCACATAAAACCTCTGTTGTCGTTTTTCAACCGTGCCAAGGCTACTATTACTGTTGTGATTAAATGGTTCAACAAATAAATAATTGATGACAAAAGTAATACAAGATTGTACAAAATAATTGAAACGCACCGAGATATTTCACTGTTTTACTCTAGTTCTCGGTCACGTGCCAAAAAGTCTCCATTTTATCTTTATGAGTCTTTTTTTTTTTCAACGGTCTGGGGGGTCACAGGAATTTTCATCATTGTTTGAAGGATAACTGATGCAATAATTGTGCATGTACGTTTATTGCATCATATTTTTTTTTAGGGTAAGTCTATTGTTTTCATTCTGCTTTAGCTGTGATGTGGACATGACACACACAAAACGCGCAAAGATTGTTGGACTGTGCGAACACACATGAGAGCCTAGAGGGACGTAGCAAATGTAGTCGTTGTCAGTCTCGCGACATTCAGCCGTGTGATCAAATCCAAAAAGGGGAACACGGTCTATTCCGCTTAAACACCAAAGGAAAATGTAACCGGAAGAGGAAACCACGACAAAGGACGATGTCTACGTCCTTCAAGATAATCGAAAGTTGGAAGACAAGTGATGCATTAAGACTGGATTTGAAAGAGAAAGGAATAGAAGTCAGTTCTTCTACCGTTCAGAGACAGCTCTTGGAGGTCAGTCGAAAAGTCAGACGACCAATAAAGGAATAACACCCTAAAAAGGCTATGAAAGAACAAGCTTGGTAGCACTAGGGTCAAATTCCCTTGTTTCATTGAAATCTAAAAAGTAAACAAAAGAGAATGTATTCCTCCATACAATATTAATCCAAAACTACGTGACTTATCTCATCCTCTTTATTAGTGTCTCCTGTAAATGGGAAGTCAACGTGAGTTAGGCTTTAGAGGTGGGTAATGAATTCGTCATCAATCTAGTGTACGTCACTGTGTGACTGTTCTTCGTGCGTGACGTCAGTGGTCTTAAGTCATTGTCATCCCTCATCCATTAGTGTTTTTACATATGGAAATGAAGTCAAAACTCAAGAAAGAAAGAATGAAAACATTTGCTCAGTCTAATGGTTGATCTGCAACTAGCATCGGAAGCAAGGAAGGGAAGAAGACATAAAAAGCGTCCTCAGCCTAATGGTTAATCTACAACTCACCCCGAAAGCAAGGCAGAAATAAAGAATGAAAAAGCTTACTCAGCCAAAGAGTTAATCTGTCTCTGACTTCGATAGTGAAGGAGAAAAAATGCGTAATTCCCGAATAGTTCCGATCCTAAGATCTTATGGGTAGAAGCCGAACGCCAATATCTACCATTCCAATGATATGTTGATGAATAGAGAATCTTATTTGTGCTTATAAATGATATCATGGCTGTGTTATGTATAGATGTAATGTCATATTTAGTATTGTTTACCGAAAAGAAAAACAAACTATTATCAATGTTTGCTATTATTTACCGTAATCTTAATCGTTTTTATTTAGTATTGTAACCGAACAATTAGTGTGAAGGTCTTAATTAAGGTTGTTTTTTCTGGGAGATGGTTTTTGTGTCAGCGTTTATCGTAAACTAAACTAAACAGTTGCTTATTGCTAATTACTTGTAAACGGGGACTGATTTATCTATAAACTCATCTTACATTAATTAAGAAGTGTAAATGAGTCTTATAACTTTTTAAAATATCTTTAAAATCAAACAAAAGAAAACAGCAGTCATTTGAATAAAAGCAAAACAAAACGCATTTATTGAAATTGCAAAGATACTCACCCTAACGACATCTGTTTTTGACCGATGGCAATAGGTTCTGACATGATAACATTCCATCTTTCTGTTATCTTTTTACTGTTTAAATTCAATGCTTAAATTTCAACTGACTAATTGCGATAATAAAGTCCTTTCTGTAGGAGTTGACAAAGAACCAACGAACGGGGACTTGAATACAAAAACTGGACAAAAAAGACTGGAGAAGTGTATTATTCAGTGGCGAAAGTCATTTACTTTACTAAGGCTATCTGTCAGCATGTTTGGGGGTCACCAGGAGAGAAACTTTGTGATTTCTACACAAATCAATGCTTGAAACACAAACCAAAGAATACTTGAGGGGTATTTCCAGGTATTAAGGTGTCAGCAGCTTGCACCCAGTCGAAGGGAATGATGCGTTCACTACAATATCTCGAAGTTTCTTCAAAGGAAAGTCCTACGAATTGGAAATGACCTATCCTGACGGATGTAGTATATTTCAGCAATATCTAGCTCCATGTCATACGCCAAAAAATGTCGAAAAAAATCTTAAACCAAAAGTATATACGGGACTGTCCCGAAAACTCTCTCCATTTAAAATCAATCGAGAATCTGAGGTCTATAAGCAAGAGTCGTCTATGTAGAATGGGCTGTAATACTAAGGAGGGGGGGGGCTTATCCAGGTTCTATTTGAAGTCGTGCATAGGGACCAGAGAATCATCACAGACTGTTCAAATCTAGTGGAGTTTATGACAAACCACACCCAAAAGCACGTGACAAGCGAGGGGGATATTAAGTACTAATGCACACACACACACACACACACACACACACACACATATATATATATACATACATATATATATATATATATATATATATATATATATATATATATATATATATATACATATAAATATGATTCATATTGTAAGTACAAGTGAAATTAAAAATGCTCATTTTTCCACGGTTTCACAACTTGTTCCAATCAATTTGCTCAAGGGTGTAATAAGATTATTAGATATGTTCGTACCCAAAACCTTAATCATTTCATTGGGACCAATATTTTTCTCACTCGCTCTTCATATATTCATCTATTTTTTTGAACCTTCGACCCAACCTGCAAAAGCTTGCGACACATTTTTGAATCAGGGCCCATAATTTGAAGAAAGTAGATTACTGATTCTAGTTTCAGGCTTGAAATTCACCGTTTCAGTTTCTTTGAAAACTTTGGTTAAACGAATTGTGTCCAGTGAGGGAGTGCAGGACTGCCAGCTCTCGACCAGGAGTTCAAAGACACCTCACCGAGAAACTTTTGAAATTTAAACAATTTCAGTGACATTTTGAAGCCGTATGAAATAAGTATTTGAACATTTACTGGCTGATTTTTCTTATAACGTAGTGGTGTAATGCTACAAAAGGGAGGAAACCTAGCGCAGTCTCAGGAAATTGTTTGAATTTAACCAATTTCATAGACGTTTTGAGGCTGTATGGATTAAATATTTGGACATATACTGGGTAACTTTCATATATCAGTGAAATGTTCAAGTAGAGAATTTTAGTAGCATATAGATTGTGAAGTTACGCGGTCACCCATCTCCCAAAAGTAAGGAAACGCCATTCTCACTGTACTACAGTACTGGTTGACCCAGGGTTTGAACCTGAAACTGTGAACTTGCATTGTAACACTCGATATTCGTCCAGTGATGATTGAGTCGGCATTTAGTAAGGGCAGATTTTGAAAAAAAAACTGTAAAACTATCCGACAGAAAATCAACTCGATTTGGAGGAGGCTATTAAGCGCTAAAAAGAAACCCAATCCCGAGTTTGATAGCCCTGAAAATTTAATAAAGCGGGTTAGTTGAAAAAAATTCCAGTATGGATTTTATCAGATATAAAAATCTTTATAAACGAGAGACTGGATAATTCAGTGTGGCAGACAGCGAAGAATTAAATTATTTTGAACTGCCATTCGAAAGATATCCGGTGTCACAGCTTTTGGCAGCACTTATTATTATTAATATTATTATTATTATTGTTATCGGTAGTACTACTACTACTGATGATAATAATAACGTGCATTCCCAAGAAAATTATGAATCACCGCCACCCATATATGGTGCTTTTAACCATACTGCCAGGAAAATGAAAGCAATCAGACTTGGTATTGTTATCATGGAGAAGAAAAAAATACATTGCAATACGATCTGAGAAAAAGAAACTCCTCCGTGAAAGTTATACAGAAGCTGTCCAAGTACAAATATCTGGATGTTGGTAATGAAACATCGATGGTCATCGTGCACTTGGATTCGTGAAGAAGGGAAGAGAAATGTTTACCAAGTTGACCAATGTAATATCAGCATGCGCACAGTCCAAAAGATCGGAATGACCCTCCATATTACGCAACGTATTGTCGATAAGTATTTTGTATCTGGTTTTCTTTAGTAGTTTGAAGGCTTTAGTGAGTTCTTCTGGTACGTTCAATGGTTGCCGTTTGGTGAGGAACAATTTTCTATGTTCTTTATTAGTGTTTACTATGGGGAGATGAAAAAACTTAGAAAATACTGGCTCCGTGACGCCCATGATAGAGAAATATAGCGGATCCTTGGATAGGTCAATGTCCTACGACGGACGTTAAAAGACATGATGATGATGATGATGATGATGATCGATAAAATGGCAACTCTCTCATCGTGTTTCTGGACCATAGTTTAGACCCAACTCTACAGGATGCAAAGCGAAGCATTAACGAAAGAACAAAAATCCCAATAATGCTTGTTTTCCAATAATTGAACTAAAAACATTTTCAAAAGAGGTCTGGTATGATACTGATGCCAATTTTCAAGTCGGTAGACAAAACGGTATAGCCAGGAGCACCGGGACAAACAACGTATTAGAAAAAGATAGAACCTTTCGCCATCTTTGATGGCCACGACTGTTCAATGATGATAATAATGATAAGAATAAGTGTACATGATGGAGAAGTAGGGAGAGAAGAAAAATGAGAATATTAATGAAAGGGAGGAGAATGTAAGCCACAGCAATAAACTCAACATCCTCGATAATAATCAAAGTGATGATAATCAAACAATTCCCTTACACTTCAGTCGTCTCAGACTCCATATATTGCACAACTTATATTTGCGAATTAAACGTCAAGAGGCGTCAAACACTCAATATGGCATCACTCACTCAATAACATTTTACCCATTGCTAGAGGTTAGGTTAATTCAAGCCTCTCCCAAGGGCATTAGAAAAGTGAATACAAATTGTCCCAGTCGGAGTTTGAATTTGTCTCGTTGAGTCTATTCTCCGTGTCTATATCCGCTCCTTCCAATAATAATCGCATATATAAGGAGGTTTTACGTGTTGGCTCCGATGTGAATATGGACAAGGGATAAACTCTAATCAATGAACTTGAAAACTTATGACGACACACAAGGCTCCACGCCCCAGAGATGATACAGATAGACTGCATGTGAAGGTAGCAGAGGACTCATCAGTATGGAAGACTGTGTCCAAATTGCCAACATAGGATTAGAAGACTATGCACAGGCATGCAGAGAAGATATGAAAAGCGCTGCAACAAACAATAAAAAGATAGCAAATGGAGGTGTAGCAAAGAAGCCTCCACGGTCAATCTAGATAGACATTATCGCATACAAAGGAACACCAAAAGGGCTACGCAAAGGACATATAAAGAGAGGAATAGAATCCCTCAACATGGAAGACCAGAACAACTGCATCTGGACAAAGTATACCAAAGCTAATATCAAAAGCACCCAGAAAAACAGCAAATGCCGCCTATGTAGAGAAAGGGATGAGATTGTAAAGCACATTACCAGTGAATGTTGTTAAGTAGCCCAGAGGGAATACAAGAACAGGCATGACAGTCATCAGCAATTGCTTAATAGCTAGAATGACTAAGACGTGTGAGTAAAGAGGAAAGAGGTTGGGACGGCAGAGACCACAGCGATGCTCTTTATGTCACTCAGCTTTCAGTGATGACCACCCAAAATCTGTTGAAAAAGTGCAAACCATAGCACTTCTGTGGACTGTGGGAATAGTGAGAGGTGGGCTGGAGATTTGAGGAGACTTGCTGTTAATCAGTTTCCAGCGATGATCATCACGGATCTGGTGAGAACATGCAGACACATGAATAAGCAAGCGAAGGAGCAGCATAACACACAAGAAAAGAGAAATGGGAAGTAAAAAAACTATACGAGGGATTCAAAAGACCGATTCAAAATCTCGAAAACGAGAGATCATGAACATGGCTACGCAAAGGAAATCTGAGGAGAGAAACAGAATTGCTCATCATAGCAGTTCAAAACAAATGCATCAGAATAAAATATGTCTTGGCAAAAATCAGCAGAAACCAAACAAAAAGCAAATGCCGCCTTTGTGGAGAAATACAGAATCAGTTAATGTAATCAACTAGCTCAGTAAGCTTACAAAAACGGACACGACAAGGTAGCAACAGTGATGAATTGGGAAACAGCACTGGAAAGCAGGAGCCACTAATCACTCTGAGACTTTGACATCCAAACAGACCACCTCATCCACGCAAGAAGACTAAACCTGGTCGACGTGGACAAGAGGAGGAGAACCTACCGAATTATAGATGTTACCGTGTCTGCCAATCGCAGAGTAAATACGAAAGAAAGTAAAAAGCTAGGACTTTGCAAGGGAACTGAAGAAGGTATGGAACACGGAAGACAGGTTAGTACCAATAATAACACTTGGACACGTACCAAAGACACTGAAAATGAGATTGGAAGAATGGGGTACAAGAGGCAGGATTGAGACTATGCAGGCCACAGCACTACTTGGGACTGCAAGAATACTGAGGAAAGTACTGAAAATATGAGATCTACTACCACCCAGCTGTTAGCAATGGCCTAAAAGTCAAGAAAAAGTCATGCTGGAGACGGTACAAACCACAGCAGTGCTGATGAATGAGATCGATATAAGAGGAGGACTGGAGACCTAAGGAGACCTACTGTCAATTGGCCTCCAGTGATAACCATCGGGCAGCTAGCTTGTACTTAACAGCACTGCTGTGGACCGTGGAAGTACGAAGAGGAAGGCTTCAGACTCAAGTAGACTGGTTGCCATTCAGTTAATAATAATAATAATATCAATAATAATAATAATAATAATAATAATAATAATAATAATAATAATAATAATGATGATGATGATGATGATGATGATGATGAAGCAACCGACTGAAACACTCGATACTTTGAAGTCAGAAATAATATGGACAGAAAATCTGGTATTTGAGAAGCAATAAAATTATTGAAAGTACAGGCGTGAACACCGAGGACGGAGTTTTGGTGTGTTTGCTGACACTAGTTAAACTATTTTAAAGAGGTTGAACTATTTTCTCTCTTTGGGTTTTTAACGCAAAACGATTCACTTGTTGACGCTTTTGACGCAAGCCTCGCCACAGGAGGGTTTACCGCCACCCGCGTTTAGAGCTTTCTGCATCTACCCAGCGTTAAACGGGGCGCTGAACGTAACCCAAAACCGACCTGCCTTTTGACATGCAGAGCCAAGTTGCAGAACTCACGACAAGAAAAAGAATAAACCGAAAATAAATATCCCATCCCTTGTTTTCATACCCTTACAATAAAAATGTCACCCTGTGTCTGAACGAGAAGGCCCTGAAATGAAACAGAGAGAGAGAGAGAGAGAGAGAGAGAGAGAGAGAGAGAGAGAGAGAGAGAGAGAGAGAGAGAGTGTCCCCTTCCCCCTTATTTAAAACTTTATTTTGCTGTCAAGTCATATTCGTATAGTGTGCAGAGTTAATAAAATTGTTTATCTTTACTTAAACAAGTTGTTTAAGATGTAATAACCTGAGTGTCATGTTTCGTCTCAGTAATTCAATCTGTAAAGATCTAATGTCGAGGATTGAAGGAGTCTATGTCTCACTTACAGTAAAAGATTTAACAAAGACTTGATATAAAAATACCAAAAACATCTCCATGCAAAAAAAGTTTATTACGCTATCATAGGCAAATAATGCCACGATTAGAGGCCATTTGTAAACTATGTAATCCATCTATCCCTTAACAATGAGGCCCTAACATTTTCGATTATGAGGATGGACCTTTAACCCTTTAAAGCAGTGATCACCGATTTTTAATGCCCAGCGGCCACCTTCACAGCTTTTGTAAGAATAAAATTTTTGTACCACTACCATATACACTAAAAAAAAAAAACAACATTTTAGATGGCTAAAAGAGATTTTAAATTGCTGGAATTACATAGATTTAATTTCCAGGTAACTTGGCAACTGAATACGCCCTCAAAACTCGTACAAAGTAAATAAACCACGTATTTATCATATATTAAGACAATAACGAATATGACAGCCAATGTTTTGGTTGGTAATTTTTGTAACAACGCAGTGTTAGCCATAGCAAAAAGAGAATGGTTTATTCCAAGTTTAAAATATTGCGTCGGTTACAGACATACCTTGCGACCAAGTAATTGGTGCACTGCCCACTCAAAAGTTTAAATCACCCACAAGGGGATGGTATCACCTAAGATAGAGACCACTTCTCTAAAATTGATTCTTCGAAGATATAGAACAAGAGTCGAAATGATGTATGTCTTGTTAATTCTGAAAGAGCATAAAACGATTGTTATCTAATTGAAACGAAACAGTCTAATAGTATTTATTATCTATCCACGAATTACAATAATCATTCTCACCCGCCTTGACTGCAGAGTTTCCACACTTTGCATGAAGGAGTATTGCGTTTGAGAAGGTCGTTCCGCTTCGACATCATCTCGTAAATTCTTCTGTGAAGTTGATCCGCTATTTTCGGGGTTGAAACGATTCACAAACACTTCCCTTTTGATCAGTTCATGGGCGTTTTCTATAAGTCAGCATTGCAGAACATCCGTTGGCTTATCTTTGTCCGGTACCACAACAATTTGTTGAGATTTTAAGTAAACAAGGTCCGTTGTTGCATAATGGCAGCGAGTTTTGTTCAGTCAGAAAACACAACTACCCACTTTCTCGTTTTGCTGAAACCACAGTAATACCTGCTTTTGCAAACATTGCAATCAATCGATTTCTGGTCCATGGCACCATTTGATGCTTGCTGATCATTGGAATCAGGTTTTGCAGGTCTTGGATTGTTCAACCGAACATCAATAACATTTCTCATTCATTTTTACGGTTCGATATATGGTACTTTTGTGAAAGCCAACAATTTTAGGCGTTGGCACACCATTCTAAAGATTGAAGATTGACAAGAAAATATATTGGTAGATTGTGAACACTCAATGTATTAAAGTGTTCACAACATTTTCCAGTCGCATTTTCCCGGTCGCACTTTCTCATCAGTAATATCTTGTCCTTCTTTTATTCGGTCGAACAATTTACCATCCAATAACATTCCCGGTCGCATCTTCCTGATCGACAATTTACCGGCCGACGGCATTTCCCGGTCACATTTTCTGAGTTAAACAGTTTACACGCCGACAATATTTCCTATTTGCATTTCACTGGTCAAACAAATTACCGGTCAACAACATTCTCCGGTCGCATTCCCCCGGTCAAACACTTAATCCGCCAAAGATTTTTTCCCGGTCAAGTAGGTTACATGCTGATAACACAACGGGTATGTACGAATACGTGTGCCTGTGCGTAGTTAGTGTGTTGAGAATGTGCATTTGTGTACGCACGTGCCTGTGTTAGTGCCCATGTATGTGTGTGAATGTGCATGGATTTGCCTGCGTTCTCAAGTGTGCATGTATGTGTATGCGTATTGTGCACATGTGTTGGTGTACCTGCATGTATTGGTACACAAGTATGTAAGAGCATATATTAGTGTGCAAGTCTATGAGAATGTGTGTGTGTGTGTGTGTGCATTTATGTGTGAACATGTGTTAGCATGTATGTTCGTGTGTACGTCAGTGGGTAAAACGTTTGACCAGAAAATGCTTAATTGTTCGACTTGGAAAATGAAGAGCGGATTATTACCGGCAGTTTGTGCTTTCATATGTAAAATGCAATAGGTTATAATAACGGCGGGTAAATCGTTTAACCGGGAAAAAGAATGGCAGAATATTACCGGCAGTATGTGCTTTCATGTGTTAAGTACAATTTGTTATGACTTCGATGGGTAAATTGTTTGACCGGGAAGATGGACCTGGGAAATATCGTTGGCCAGTAAATGGTCGACCTTGCAAGAAATCAAATTTATGAGGAATTCTCCACGTGTTCTCGTGATTGTGGGGGGTTTGTAAAATTTTTTTTTTTTGTAACTGGAAATGTTACATATTTTACAAGTTGATGAATGCAGTAGCCTTTGCACGTTTCAATCCTTGTAACAACTGCTGAGAGTTCCATAGCTAGAAGCAAAATGAAGATATTTAATGAGGACCTGTGCTCTTTGTTTGATTTGTTTGATGGTGAGTTTTGCCAAAAGGTGAACGTAGACGCAAGGACACACATATATCTTTCAAATACCAAGAAATTAGAAAAAAACAAAACACAAAATCGACACACCCGACTTCCATTCTGCCCCATTTAAGTCAACACCAATCCATTAAATGCAAAATACCACGTTTCCATTCTGAAAACAAAGCCACAGCCATAAAACTCTCCTGAAAACTGACCAATTTCAAATGGACCCTTCCTCTCACAGGTCCTTCTTTCAGACCAGTTTTTCTGGAAAAGGTGGCTGGCGACCATCAAAGTGCATCATAACATACCCATAAAATAATAAAAGTTTCTGGCATGAAACATCCGTTTTTTCTCTTAAATTTCACTTCACTTGGCAATTGTCATTTTACCAACACACACACACACACACACACACATATATATATATATATATATATATATATATATATATGTATATTTATGTAGTCTGGAAAACAGCTTTAATCAGTAAACACATTAAAAAACTTTTCCAAATTTTTGGTGTCACTCAAGTCACTTATCTCCAAAAATCTCTTAATATAATGTTTTGCATATACTTTGTTATTGTATTAAGTGTAAATTTTTTCTCGGGGTTATCAGTTGTTTATCACGTAACAATTTCTGGGATTTAAAATCAAAACAGTTATATTAACATGGCACCCCAGCAGTGTTGATTAAAAACAGTCTCTCTCTTTCGGCTATGATTTCAATGTATATGTATATGTATAAAGAAATGGATATATGATCCGACTGAATGATTATAAATTGTGTTATTTTATATAGAGGCTCTGATTTGAAATAATCTCTTGTCGCCACACGATCAATGTATCACTCGGCCTACACAACGTAAACAGAATAAACAATTCAAGAAAATAGGGTAACCGCTTCAACATTACGTTGCTCCTACCAATGAGCAACAGCTACTGGTAATGCTAAGACCCCCCCCATATTTTCACTCCAAATTCTCTCGTTTATTCTCGTTCTATTCGTTTCTCATGTGATCCGACAGAATGATTTTGAATTGCGTTTTATCATATAGAAACTCTTATTTGAAATGATCTCCGTCATTACACGGTTAATATATCACTTGGCCTAGATAACGTAAACAGAACAATTTTCTAGATAATATAACCCAATTTCTATTCATTCTGTCTGATTATTTATATCCATTTCTTAATAATTTTCGGAGTTCTAGGTAGTATATCATCCCCTTACAATCCCAGGTTCCCCCATGTCCATCTTGTAATTTTACTACTACTATACTTTCAATTATACATTCTTCCATGACTGAAATTGTTCCTCCCTATTCCTCCCCTGACTGAAATATCCTCCGTTAGAAAATCCCTCCTTGGAAGCCCAGCGGCTACCGTTTGAGAATCAGATCACATCGTACTAATACGTGCGAAGTTTCACACCGTCTGCCTGTCTGTCTGTTTTTCTGACATGCTATAGAAACCACCGAAACATGGGCACTGCCCAATCAGATTTAAGGCTTTGGGAAAAATTTTAAAGTAAAACGAGCTTTGAGAATTTCTGCAAGAGTTTAGAAGGGTTTTATTTATTATGTAACTATGATGCTAAACTGGTCACTTACGGTTCAATATACATATTCATATAGAAATAAGAATTACACCCCAAAGATAACCAGAACAATAGGGAGCATCCTAACTCCACTACTAAGTACAATTAGTCCCGAAAACCTCAATAACATTGGAACCCCCGCACCCAAAATGAAAAAAAAAACAAACGTCAATATGAAAGACAAATTAATGGTCTAGACGTAACATTACTCTAGACAAATGTTCCAGTTAAGAAATGCCTACACCTACTTAAAAACCACCCCAGAAAATCAAAAATGAAATTAGCCCTACCCACAAACGAAATCATGAAAATATGCACGCTCATCAGTGTTTTTTCAACTCCGACAAGAATCAGTACAAACAAAAATTGGTCTTACCCATGGTGTCCCCTCTACACGGAGTGTTTGCTTGTCTTTTCTAGAATTTCTAGATTCGGCCCCCTTCGCAAATATAATACACAAAATAATCACTTATTTTTGCTACTTTGACGAAACTCCACAAACCCAGACAACATGGCACAACTCAATAGAGTAGAAACAACTATAAAATTCACAAAAGGGAGGGAATAATTAATACTTTTTCTTTCCTTGACACCTTACAACATAGAACTAACAATAGCATAAATAATGTTTCCATCGAGCTACGAACAAGAATGACCACATACATTTTTACTTTCAGCACACACCCATACTAAAATCAAGATTAGTTATAGGTTTGTCCCTGAGATCCTTTAGAATATGTAGCCCCGAATACCTAGATAAAGAAGAGGGGTACATAGACCTGTCCTTTATCTCCCACCATTATCCACAATGTCATATATAACAATAGAAAAAAGCACACGTGATCATTAGAACTAAAATAAAACAAAACGAAAAGATGTTAAAATTGACATGAGACAGATCACATCCGTTTTTTTTTTACCCTTTGAATATTCAACTCGGCGTCGGCGGGTACTTCAGCTAGTATTCCAAACTCCAATCAATATTATTCGGTGTATTTAATGCGTGCTTGTCTGCTCTTGGGGAAACACTTGGCTTATTTACAAGACTCATGCCTTCTGAGACCAAATTTAGGCAATGTCTTTTATGGTGGTCACGTCATTTTCTGGCTTTATTTTTGTCTGACATCTCTTCTTATACCTATGTCCATTAATTTCCTATTTCTTATTGAAAGTCGGTGAATGTATCTATCCATTTCTCCTGTGTTTTCTTCTTGTTCATCCATATTTGGGTCGATCCCATGAGCCCACAGTTGTTTTGTAAATCAGTATTGCATTGTAAACAGCACTCTTTGAACATTCAGCATTTTACTTCTATGTCTCTGTCTCTCTCTATATATATACATATATATATGTGTATATATGTGTGTGTGTGTGTGTCTGTATCTTTATCTTTTGCAGCTTTATTCTGGTTTAATTAATGATACAAGTTTATGCGTCGATAATCATTTGTGTTTTTTAATAACTGACTTTATTGTTTAATATGGTGAAGCCCATGAAATTTTCATGTTGACATTTCAATTATCTGTCGTCATATGTTCAAGATAAAAAAATCCTCCTTGTATACATGGCTATATTTGGTGGATATACTCTATATAATGTTTGCATGAAACCCTCCTGTGCGTGTTAAGTTTACTAAATTGTACAAACATTTATCTAAAGTCCAATTTGTAGCTCTTTACTACCCTTGAGTGCCATTTGGTATTTTTTTCAAATGAATCCCGCTGCCACCTCATGTAACAGTTCTCAGACTCATACGTCAAAACTTCGAGCTGACATAACAAAAGTTTGATTCTAAAAATAAAGGAAGAAAGAAAAAAGATCAAATCGTGTATTACTGGAAACAGTGGGGACGGGTGAACATATGAATTGGAAAGTCGTTGTACAAACAACAGAGATGAGTGCAAACATAGTGATGATGGCCGTGATTATTGAATCAATCGATCGGAATGCATTTTGCAAGATTCACCGTCTCTTCTCCAAAAGGATCCCACCTATTTGCTTTTGGTTAAAAAAAAATGAATTAAATTAAACGTTGACTTTGAAACAGTTAAGATCAAGATTATTGTCGTCTGCTTTTTTAAAATTTTAAATTCGCAATCAGCGCCCACTACCTACCAGCTGGAGCGGCAGCCATTTTAAAACGGGGAAAGTCGCAATTGCCATTTTAACTTTTTTCCTCTATGCAAAAAACAAGATGAATATCGGAACGAATTTTACAGAAAATCATAATTACAGTTTTAAAATAAGAGTGTGAGGTTATGGATAACCGATAATCTGTAAATCAATTTAACTTGACGTCCAAAACTACGCTACATTTCTCCAACTTTTCCAAATTTCGTATGTAAAAGATATTTGAAAAAACAGGAAAATTCCGTATTGAAAAGAAAAAAAAAGAAAGCAAATAGCTGGGCCCCGCAAGGGAAAAATGTGAATCTGAAAAATGTGTTCAAATTATTTGATTCAATAATTACGGTTTTCATCTACATGATTGCTAAGATGTGGATAAGAATAGCGGATGATGTAAAAGAAAACGATTATGTTTCATATCAGGATTTCAGAATATTCAAAAAACATGTTATTCCAAATTGTTTTCTTGGAACACCTATCCGGATAACACTGAATTTTCCATATCTATACCAGTGGTCCTTTACCGGGGGCACACCCCCTCCCGAAGGGTGGGGTCAGATGAAGAAGTAAGAATATTTCGAATTATTCTGAGAATTCCGTTAACAAGTGTTTTGCATTGTAACGTGATTAACGTAATATATTTGATTTTCCCACTGAGTTGCAATACTTGTTTCAAACTAATCATTTTGTTAAAGGTGTGAAAAGGGTCGTTGGGCAAGTTTCAATTACTAAAGGTGGGGGTGGGTGATAAAATGTAAAGAACCGCTGGTCTAGTGTAAGCAGACTAATCCCCAAGATCATATTCGTCAGTAGAGACTCACAGGTAATTGTTTTGAAAATCTGGCCTGTAACCATTGCAAGTGCACTAACAATATCTATGTTTGTCATCAACTTTTGTGAAGCCTCACTCGGGCTGTATAAATACATATTTCGTCAGTTGTATCATAGAGTCTGGAAATACCATTAAATGTGATAAGAATGTTTTCAGAAGAAAGAAAAAAAAAAGAAACTTAATGTTTTTGAAACAATAATAAAGCGAAGAATATGATACACGTTGTTGCGTAGAAATTATTTGACCTTTCCAAGATTCTCGCAACCGCAGACTATTCGCAGGGGAATATTAACCCATCCTCGTCAAACGCATTTCAAAGCCAAATTGTCAGAATCCAACAAACCAATGACAAAATTGAAGAAACACTGCATTGGTCGGCGCAGATAAAAGCACTGATGGCCGCCTGCGGGGCGAAACTTAAGACCATTGTTCAAAACTCACACTATGGGTGCAAGAGCGTCAGTTTATTGATAAACATACGCGTTTATGCATGTGTAGGGGTACGTGTTCTCTTATACTGAGGCGTGAGAATGTTACGATGTTAATGTTCTTTCATCTCTATATATAAAGCTGTGATGTATATATGCTTGTACTCTTAAAACTTGAGAACTACGAATCCGAAGAAAAAATGATAGTAGAGAATTTCTTTTTATTTCTTGCCCTTATTTTGTGTCTGAAATTTACGCTTTCCACCTTCTCCCGAGGGGTCTGAGGCTTCTGCAGGAACTAGCTCAAAACCCTCTGATAAGGCGGATTTTCAGCCAGTTTGATTATAAACAATGGCATGATTTGAAAAAAAAAGACAGGCATTGAAAAGGGTCAAACTCATTTGCTTTATTAAAATCTAAAAGGTGAACGAAACAGAATTTCTCAATGCAATCTCATTCCCAAGCTACGTACTCCACCAACTCCTTCATTGATAGTTGCTTTAATGAAACAAAACTATCTGCGTCGAGAGAGTGAATTCGTCATCGTTTTTTGGGTGAGGTCAGTGTCATTGTGGGGACAAACGAAAATGAAATAAAAACCCCACAGAAGATGTCTGTTGTCATGATCATCCGACGCTGTTGATTCTTATTTCCTCTTGGTTTATTCTAATTTTAATAACAAACACCTCATTCACATTTCATCTTTATCATTGACGTTATTCATGAAAAAGCCTCATGCTGGCTGTTACTAACGTCTGCCTCAGGCCCTGACCACTGACAATCCCTTACATCCTGATACTGGCTATGGATGCTAAAAGACTGCTGCTGCTGCTGATTAATCAGTGGGTCTGGTAGTTGAGAACCAAGAGAAGAAACCCTCTGCGTTAGTGGATGCATTTGTAGACCACATGGTAAAGATGAATCGCAAATTCAAAAAAAGATCCAGAACCTTGTTCGAGAACTGAAAAGACTGCGGAACTTGTCTTCGCAGGCCACACGATGAAGACAGATCGAATATTCTGAATTATCTAAGAACCTTGCCCCCAAAAGCCGTAAAACTTGTGGGTTAACATCGTGTCTATTATTCATGGTGCATGTGGAACCGTACCAAAGACAAAAGCGACGATATGGGAGGAATTTCGAAAAACTCCAAAACCTTATCCCAAAACTGGAAAGACTGAGGAACTTATCTTTGCAGACCAGAGGGTGAAGATGAATCGAAGTTTTGCAAAAAAAACAAAAACAAAAAAAAACAAACAAAAAACAACCTCCAGAACCTTGCCAAAGTAGTGAGAAGACTGTGTCTTTGCAAGCCACAAGGTGAAGATAAACCTAACGTTTTGAAAAAAATTCCAGAACCTTGTCCGAGAACTGAAATGACTTGCGTATTAATGTCATATCCGTCAGTCATGGTGCACTTAGAGCCGCCCCAAAGAAAAAGAAGCGATATTAGAGGAATTTGCGATTCAGCGAAGGGTTTAAAATTCCTGGGCCACGGTAGTGCTGGGATCGACAAAGATACTCTGGAAGGTGCTAGATGTTTGAGATGACTTACCTTCACTTGATTCCCAGTGTTAACCATCTGACTCCTGGTCTAAATGTTTAAATGTATTGAAATGCACACCACCAAAATATTGAAGCGTGGTGAGGCTTCATAATATCCCTAGAAATCAATTTTATCTCTTCTTTGTTCTTTCTTTCTTTCTTTCTCCCCCCACCGTGTAAGACTTGTGGAAAAAATACTTATAGGGAAAATGAATTAAACTGCAAATACGAAGAGTTAAATATGCAAGATAGAATTCGGGTTGGGAAAACTATAAAACGGAATGGGAAAAAAAACGAAAGAAAAAAGAAGAAAAAAGTATCGGAATTGCTAATATGAATGGTGAAAAGTGCAAGGCAGGGTCAAGAGAGTTAAATGAAAGAATAGGAAAGAAAGGAAGGAAGAAAAAAAAGAAGTGCAAGGCGAAATCTAGGTAGATAAAGCTAAATAGCAAAAAGGAAAAAAAGACGAGATTTCGACATCATATTTAAAAAAAAATAATCCGATTTCATGTTCTAAGAGTTTAACCTTTCTCTTAAAAAAAGCCAGTACTCCAAAATATTTTCCTTTGCTTTTGATACCTTAATTTTATGTTTTAAAAGTTAATCCTTCCTTTTCAAGAGAGGAAAAGACTTTTTTTATGGTTTTGGAAACGTGATTATTTCCGTTTGTGAAATATTGTAAACGGCGGAAGAAAATACATTAATAATAACATTACAATTTATTGCATTCAATGTTTTTGGTTATTAGAAATTTGTTGTTTCAAGTGATAGTTTAGATGAAATTTCACAATATTCAAGGAATGACATCTAGAGAGATTTTTATGTTAACAATTTTTGCATCAATAGGACTTTCATTCTCTGATATCTCTCCATAGTATATCTGTATTGAAATAACGATGAGATACCCAAAAATTCATAATAAATGAAAAGTTCAAGACAAAATTTAGGTAGAGAAATGCAGTTATGGAAGAAATAAAAACTGCAAGAAAGTTATAAGATATAGCATAAAATGAGAAGTACAAGACAGAATTTAGGTGAAGAAAGCTATGTATCAGACGAAAAAAGAAAGAAAAATAGGATAAAAAATTATTTCCCGGGATACTTGAACTGCTACCGTGATTCACAATTAAGAAAGCAATTTAAAAAAAAGCCAAAAACGAAGGAATATTACAAGTGAAACGATACATCTTGTAGTACAGGGGTAAACATAACAATTGGTTCCAAGGGTGCCGGACCGAAGAACTTGTCAGATTAAAGTGGTTTGCCAGATGAAAGGGTTGCTGGATTAAAGAGGTTCCCGGGTGAACGGTCTACGGGACCACGAAACTAGAGTTAATGCCTACAAGACCCCGATTGTTAGTCGGCGTATACCGAACCGTCGTAAAAACAGTGCCGAAACTGAAAGATAATCTAGGTAAAGAAAGCTACATAGCCGGATGAGAAAATTAGGTAATGAAAGTTACATAGCAGAAGGTAATGACTTGCGTATTAATGTCATATCCGTCAGTCATGGTGCACTTAGAGCCGCCCCAAAGAAAAAGAAGCGATATTAGATCGTCAGTAGACTTGAATCAAATTGTTTTTAGATACTGGATCAGTTTGGATACATTTTTAATGGAGTGTGGATATTTTTAGATTTTTTTCAAAATCTTGATGTTTATTAGATATTTGCTTGATTGGTTGTTTAGATATAGTAAGATTGTCCAGCATCAATATCCTGAATAGGTTTTGAATTCGACATTAAAATCGGTTCTCTGAATTATGGCTTTAGTTGTGTCTGGTAATTACTTGATGGCAGGCATATTTATTTCCCATTTAATGTTTCCCAATTTAACAAAATGATTAAACTGGGAACTTATTTTCCGCCGTGGTTCGACTAACATGAATTATCTTTAATTTTTTGAATAAATGTATTTAGACATAAATTAAAAAGTTGATATTTCTCATGATTTGAAATCTTTCCCGATGAAATTAAGAAATCAAACATTTACGGTGTCATTTTTTAATATTCTGATATATCATGCCGTAAACGAAGACTT
Organism: Thysanoteuthis rhombus; assembly: GCA_963457665.1. Classification (NCBI taxonomy): domain Eukaryota; kingdom Metazoa; phylum Mollusca; class Cephalopoda; order Oegopsida; family Thysanoteuthidae; genus Thysanoteuthis; species Thysanoteuthis major. Next base: position 69,116,094 of record OY735205.1, on the reverse strand, counting down.
GATAATCTGTCGTGTCATTTTCTGGAATATTTGAATTTTTGCCCCAATAAGTAGATCTAGTACATCTACCTTAGACAACGAATCTCCATGAGACCCTCAAAAGAAGAAGAAATCAAGCGAAGAATCATATTAGAATGGCAAGCCTTTGGCAGAGCAAGCTCAACCTTCGAAAACAAGAAAATTGAGAACCATGCAACGTGCACACAAAACAATTATGTTCAACCTTACACGGAGAGACCACAAGAAAGCACGATACACCCGGGAGAAAACAGGAGTCCGAAACATCGTAGAATCCATTGAAAAACTCAAATTGCAATGGGTTGGCCATGTTGCAAGAATGACAGACAACCGATGGACATCACAACTCACGACATAGATCCCCCGTGATCACATGCACAACCGAGACCGGCAGAGTATTAGATAGAGAGACGAGCCAGACAAATTCAGAAAGTACTGGCTCCGCGACGCTCACGACGGAGAAGTGTGGCGAATCCTGGGGAAGGTTTATGTCAAATGACAGACGTTAAAAGAATGATAAGGATAATGATTTGAGGATTTTCCGGTAAAACTATGTACATTGCTCCGTTTTGGATATAAATATCACTTTGTTTCTACTCAAGCTAAGTTCAGGTCACACTACGATCTGATCGGATTATCGTCAATTCATGTCGTTTTTCGCCAAGAGGCGCCGATTTGGATTTGTAATCGTGGCTCGAGAGGTTTGATACTCACGTCGCTGAGATTCAACTGTCAATCACTGCAGAACAGTCCATCGTCACGTGACCATAAATAAAAATTAATAGAGAGATAATTATAATTTAATCAAAATATTATTTGATTTGATTTATTCAAGACGTAGATAAGTACATCAAAACGTTTTTTTTTTTTACAAAAAAGTGGTTGACGAAGTCGGATATTCGGAAATGAATCGAAAAAAATATTTTGCTAGTGATTTTTGGTACTTTCAAATATTTAATAGATAATTTACTCTATAAAACTAACACAAAATCTTTTCCCCGCGTACCTATTCGTCAAATAATATTTTGGATATAATGAATCTATGACAAAAAAACAAACAAAGAAAACAATGACAGATTTTGATAAAAAACAGTTAGAAGTTTCGTAATTCAATGTTTTCTTTTATTGTGACTTCATGATTGAAAAAAAATCATTTGAAAACAATGTAAAAATGTGAAAGTAGGCATTTCTAATAATTTTTGTTTTACTTTTTATTTAGTTGAAATGGATGAGGTGTTTTATTGATTTGAAAATTTGAATTTGAAGAGCAAAATCAGGTAAAATGCCCCTTCTTAGGCAATATTTGATTTAACGGAAACTCTCATATAGACAGATAACTATCCGTCCTTATTAGTCAGTTGAACCGTGTCGATTTCTCAAATAAAAGATGTGTTACTCCCGAAAATTCACAAAAAAATTCGAATTTTTCATTGAATAATTTAGGCATTTATACCATAACAAAAAATTCTATTTTCACTGCGTTATCGTCTGATGACGTAAAAAGTGTAACTGTGCTTTTTATTGTACAAGGATAGTATAATTGTTTCTCACAATTATTTGGTACCTTACAAATGTAATTTCTTCTAAGCAAGAAACTTCAGACAAGAATGTTTGACAAAGATTGTTGAGTCGTTTTTGAAATTATGGACAAACTTCGAAATTGACTTTGTTTTTCTACAGTAACAATCACAAGAACAACAAGATCAACAGGAAACGTCCTCGCCAAATTTAGGGAAATCACGACTAAATACTAATTGATACGTACATTTATACTAATATATATATATATATATATATATATATATAGAGAGAGAGAGAGAGAGAGAGATACATATATATTGAATCATCGTAGTCACCAAAGGTGATAAAAGGTTCCATCACTTTGTTTATGAGCCTGTGTTTTTTCTTTGTGTGTGTTTTCTAGCACCTCTGGCCTTACCGTTTTGTCTGATGACAAGAAAATTAGCATCAGCACTCCAATAGACTGCATCTAAAAACGCTAATTGGGGATTTTGGAAAAAAATTTTTTTTGAATTCTTTAGAGTCTTATTTTAACGGGAGAATAACATCTGAATTCTCTACAAGTTTTTAGCTGTTTTTTTTTCTTCACTTTATTTGAGATATTTTCCTGTAGGAAATACCAGTGATCTCATACATAGGATTTATTTTAGCCATTTTTATTCTTCAATGGATTTTCTTCACATGACTTTGACACTCCGGTCGTTCAATTATTGACGGTGATGACGAGTTTTTATAATTGTTACCGAGCAGGAAGCGAGATCACTCTTATCAAATGTGGTGTTCACAGAACTGTCCCACATCTTATAGATTATCAAAGATAGAAAGATAGTCAATGAGATGTGATTTAAAAATACAATTAGATTTAGACCAACATGACCTAGCCCAGTCCATTAGTCATAAAAAATAGTGAAGCTCAATAAGTCAGACATTAATTAAGATCGAAAGATGGTATCTCCACCAATCGATAGCCCATCCTTTTAAGATTCATTACATATGTGATCTCTGAAGCGAGTACTTTTCGCTTTCCCTTGTTTTCACCAGTGTAAAATACAGTAGCTAGACACTTCATAGACGCATCATATAGAGGAATTTATTTTACACCCATGTAAGCAAGGCTCATCTCAATTTTAGAGTTATTCGGGAATTTATGAATATTTTCAGAACATGTTTTCGCTACATTCAGTGTATACGGGCAGCTGGGGTTCTAAATTCGGTTACAAGTAGCTGTGTGACCGACTTTTGAAAGATGCTGGTTCTTTTTTTTTCATTGTTAAAATCGTTTTCTGACATTATTTTACCATGAAAACATATGAGTTAATTTAAAGAAGAAGTTAGGGTCATTTTCCCTTATTTCAAGCAAAACTTGGTCAGAAGTACCTTAAAGTATTTTTTTTCGAATTTCGCTACAAGTTTACGTTGGCTTTGATTTCCCAACGTAACAAGAACCAAAACAATCCTCACTTAATGTAGGAGAGTAATCAAATCATTGTTTGTTTATCCAGTCACCTTAAACCGAACCAATGTATGAAAAATAGCATTTCCCTCGTGTAATTTGAAATTAGAAGCAATTGATTGTTAGGCAGCCTGTTTTCACACGGGGCCAAATTGACTAGTCAGACATATTTGCGAATATATTTATCACATACCCAATACAAAAATTGCAGTCATTATCTTCAGTCTAAGTAGAAGTAGCCGTAATGTTTGACGTATCAGCAATCAGGCTTGTTGCATTAATATCTATACGGTAGTAGTTATATTTCAAGTATATCTATCTTTGAAAAAGAAAAAAAATGAGACAATCTTTATGATCCTCTAAAGACTTCCAGTGTTGTATTTCATACGAATGGAAACCCTACAATCTCGACTACATTTGAAAATCAATATCTGGCATCTAATAGCAAGCATATAATATGGCGTGACGAACTGGATAAATTCGGAAAGAGAGGTCCGGGGAATGTTGGGGAAGGTCTATGTCCAACGATGGTCGCTAAAAGGCTGATGATAAAGATGATGATGATGATAACAATAGATATTTTCTTATTTATTATCTCAATTACAGGTGCATTCAATATATTAGACTCTCGAACCAACTCCCAAAGTTTAGTCACGTGGAAAAAAATACAAGTTTCATGAGGGAGTTCTATTTAAAATGGGACTATAATGCTAAACCGGGCACCTAACTTATATCATTTTTACGGAAGTACGGCTTGCATGACCACATGTAAAAAATGGTGCAATGGGTATAATGTTAAAAAAACTGCAAAGAAATAAGAGAATTCATACGAAATAGAATTGGATCAAAGGGAAGATGATCCATGTAAGCCGTCCTTCTATCAGCGTTTTCGTAAAAATGGCGGAAATCATATCTCTAGTTCAACATTATAATTACATGGTAACGAGGGAACATTACACCGTCACTTATAATTTCGATATCCTTACTAGTTTTTATTTGATTTATATACAATACAAAAGTTGCGGGAATCGTCTACAGTCTGAAGAGAAGTTGGCGTGAAGTTTGACCCTGCAGCAGACCGGCTTGTTTTCCAAATGGTTATCTCTGCAAGGTTTCATCATCATCATCATCATCATCATCATCATCAAAATAATCTTCTAGTCTACACAGCCATTTCCTTTTTTGTTTTCCAGGATTATCTGCACTGCATGTTTTCAAAATCATTTTTGGATTATATTCTTTAAATGTGTTTCATTTTTACTTATGTGCATCTGGTTGTCATGGTGTTGATGAAAAACCGACTCGCAACACCTACATCAACATCCGGGCCTCTTGATCTTCAATCTTGAAAGACAAAATCAAAGATATTTCGGAGACGGGGGAGAAAAACAGGCTCAGTTATCTTCAAAGTTAAAGAGCATTGAATCAGAAATAACGAAATGTTCGCACTTTACAATCTAATGTAACTTCTGCATATAAACACATTAAAATATTATTAATACTTATACACACACACAGACACACACACACACACATATATATAAATATATATATATATAAATATATATATATATATATATATATATATATAAATATATATATATATATATATATATATATATATATATATATATATATATAATAGAAAATATTAATCAAAACTGTCGTTTTTTTTTAGCTGGTCTCGCTGGCTACGTACGAATCATGAGCAAAGGCCTCACCAATGTAGCTAGAGGGCTGAAATTTCAAACATTCACTCTTTATCATGTAAAAAAAGACCTTTTTTTTGTTTTCTTGATCCCTTTAAGTAAGTTTTTAGTCTTACCATTGAGCTGAACAATCGCGTTGAAAGAAACAAATAAAAAAAGAATAATGGAGATGAAAATTTAGAGTGGAAACAGTTCTTTGAGCCTTAGCATTAAGGGTGACTATTGAGCTCAAAGGTTAGAGCATCGCTTTGTTAAAGTAGCTACCCTATCAGTCGCAGGTTTGATTTCCAGCAGCAGTCCAATTTTCTCTAATTGTTTATTCTATTTACATTGTCTAGGTGGAGTGATACATTAACTGTCTAACGACGGGAGATCATTTCAAATAAATCTTCCTATATAATATAACCTAATCTATAACCATACATATAAAAAAAACTGTAGATGTCAAAGGTGTCGAGTGTCTGTTTCCTGAAATCATTCTCATTTATGCAATTAACGTATGTGTAAATATATCCTTGGTATTGTATATTTATAAAGCTTTCGGGCCACTTTCCATTATGGGCCAGGGGCTTTCTTCAAATAGCCCCTTCCTCCCTCTCCAGTTAATCCTTCGTGCATGGTCATTAGTGTGGTGCAGATAGTGAGAATAGAACTAATATCAAATCAAATCAAACTATCCCATGACGTAGTAGATCATCTCAAGAGAAGCAGTTATTTAGTAACGGCCCTCTCCTCTCCAAGAAACATGTGACAGGTGATATTCAGTTACATGGTACTGGTAGCAAGCAATAATCCCTAACCTTATCTTATCGGAGAGGTAGATTTATGACTTTCTCGATTAGTTTGCGTTCACCGATTCCATTTTCTGTATTGTTGACAATAAAACCAACTATGCACCTCTTATGTACTGTAATAAGGGTGCAATAAACCACTGACTCACGGTGAGTTTATTTTACATGCATTCATGCATCTCTATAACTCGATTTATCGCCCCCAAGTTATCTTATATGATATAATATAATATAATATGGAATAAAATATAAAATAAAATATGATACGATATTATATGCGTTTCAATATAATATGATATGATATGATATAATAATATATAGATTAAAATATGATATGATATTATGTATACTTCAATATAATATAATGTGATATGATATAAGATAGAATAATATGATATATGAGACGTAATAAAAGAACAGTAGAGATTTGCATGAAAAAATTACGTCATTAGCATTCACAAGCATGGGATTATAGACTAAAATTATTTTATTCCTCATGTATAATTCATAGTTTCCATTCTAGCACTCCATATCCACAGTTTTCCCTCTCAGTGGTTTTTCCTTATCCACGGTTAATCTTCCATTGGCCCCCTCTATCTGCAGTTTACCTTTCAACAGTCCCCTTTATCCGCAGTTTCTCTTTCAACAGTCCCCTGTATCCGTAGTTTCCCTTTCAGTGGTATGTGACACATCTTTAGAATTCTGTTCTCGTTTATTGATAAATTGTCGTTTCTAAACATAATTCTTACATTCAACACAGGATGGTGTAAAAGTTGCGAAGAGATTTAAAGCAGTCATAACTTTTTACTATTTCAATGTTTTTGTTTTTTCTCTTCTCAGATATGTAAATAAGCCCCTGTGGATTCATCATGGGAAAGTACACAACCAAGCAACGATTTAAATTAATAGATTTTTACTTTGAATACCTTTAACATTTACCTAAGAGCATTTTCTCGTTATTTGAACGTGTCAAATCAGCCATTGGAGTACATGATTTATCATTCATTTGCGCATCTTCGTGGATTGGGCTTCGTCAGTGATCACCCACGAATAAGGAGACCACTTTCAGTCTAAAATGCTGAAATTTGTATAGGCACAGTGAAGGGGAGTAGATATCCCTGGAATGTTATGCAGAATATTATTGGAAGAGCAAGAATTTGTGATGTTGAAAATGGTGATCATTTGAAAGAAACCATTTTCTGTATAAAGGTTAATTACATTAGAATAAGAACATAACTGTCAAGATAGAAGATGCAATACTCGGCAAAGTAGACCACTACATCAGCCTAGGACAACGAACCTCCATGAGACCCTCAAAAGAGGAGGAAATCAAGCGAAGAATCACTTTGGGATGGCAAGCCTTCGACAGAGCAAGCTCAACTTTCAAAAACCAGATGATCCCAATAATCCTAAAAAGAAGAGTATACAACCAATGCATTCTCCTGATAGTCACTTAGGGAGCTGAAACATGGAACCTGACCAAGAGACAGACCTACAAACTGAAAAGCATGCAACGTGCGCATGAGAGAATCATGCTCAACCTTACATCGAGAGATCACAGGACAGCACAGTATATAAGGAAGAAAATGGGTGTTCATGACATCATGGAAACCATTAAAAAACTCAAATGGCAATGGGCAAGCCATGTTGCAAGAATGAAAGACAACCGATGGACATCACGTCTCACAACACAGATCCCCAGAGATCACATAAGAAACCGAGACCGACAGAACACAAGATTGAGAGATGAACTTGACAGATTCAGGAAATACTGGCTCCGTGATGCCCATGATAGGGAAATGGGGCGAATCCTGGAGAAGGTCTATGTCCAAAAACGGATGTTAAAAGACTGATGATGTTGATGATGATGACATTGCCCTTGTTTATAAATTTCTTTCAGTAAAAATAATTTTTAGATTCAATAAAGGATCCGTTCCTCACATGAATGAATCATCATAGCCCGCGCATGTACGAGAAGTAATTATCTTAAACATTTAAAAAATAAATCTTAATTCTAAAACTATTCAAAAAATACCAGCGCGAAATTTGTGCATTTTTGGTCAGAAATGACCATAGAGTTCAAAACGCACCTATGACAAACAACAACAACAACAAAAAAAAAAACAAAAACAGTTTCTAGTTGTGTGCTCTTACAAATTTTCCAGATTGTAGTCCTGAAATTGTGACCAGGAACACGCGCACAAACGCACGTGCATGCGTAGACGAGCAAAGAGAGAAGAATCTGAAGCCCCCTTGGCTGTTCGGTCGGACGATTCGTGGGTCTACGGCAATTCAAATCAAAAGGTATGAACGTTCTAAACCCTTTCACGACTATTGCACCGACATGCATATGTAAATGATACAATAACCTGAGTATATGGTGAACATACAACCAGTATGAAAGTAGCGTCATTACACTAAGTGAAAAAAGATCCCAAATGTGTTAATTACCTCAAGTACTTTGGTGCCTGGATAAACAGCTCGAAAAAAAAAAAAAAAAAAAGATATGGATACTTGAATTGGAATTGCATGGATTGCGGCGTAAGAAACGCAGAACATGTGGAACCTATTCAGGGAAAAAGACCAAGAGTCCATCCATGCACAACATATTTGGACCAAGTCCGTAGGGACATTAACCTGCAAAGGGACCCACTTGATACAGCTTGGCAAAACCGAGTCGAGTGGCGTAATAGCGTTGGAGAAGTCAGAGTCCGCTCAACCCGTTGAGGTATGAAATGAAATATTACTCAAGGCAACAAATGTTAGATGCTCGTCGCCTGGTTGACCGCTTGGGAATACCAGGTGCCGTAAGCAGTTGGAGATAAAAACGTGGAGAGATTCTCGTGTCGATCCTGTTGATCCGCCTATAAATGTTGCCGATCTCTAGACTATACTCCCCCTGATTATGGCCCTCTCCGACTGGCTTAGCAGCATGCGGCAAAAATGAATGAATAAACTCTTTCTTTGTTATAATCGCCTTTATAACACATTCAGTTGTCTTAACTGGTCTCTGCTCAAACTTAGTAGAATTCTCGTAGGACACCTTTTACAGCAGCGTGTGAAGAACGCTGTATGAAGACAAAGGTAAACACACCGGCGTATCTTTCCATTCACGGCTTCTTTTATTTTCTTCTTGTATTCTGAATCATTACTTATTTTTATTTTACTATTCAGCTTCATCTTTATGCACTGTTTGATCACTGCTAATGTGTGTAAAATAAGTCGGTCTGTAAAAATCGGTGGAATATTTTCTACTTCTGGACGTATTCACTCAAATAGCTTTCATAGAACGGGCTGCAATTTGATCTATTCACTTGTTTGATCTGCAAAATGTTCGCTCGGCCGGGCAGCGTTTTCATTACTCCACTAATTACCCCCGCCCTTACTGCCCAAATTTTGACATCGTCAGAACAAGCAGGGTTGCCATTTTAGCAATTTTATGGCAAAGTTTGACAAATTTGTCCTTTTTAAAAAGGCATTTTGCCATGAACTTTTTCGTTTGGCCGTAATTACTTTTTGGCCATTTATGGTATTTTTTCCCCATTTCCTTCGACATCATGAAAAGAAAAAAAAATAGAGAAAGGAAAAGAATTGCAAGTAATTTTGTGCTTTCCATTTGTGAAATCTTCGTTTCGTTAGAAAATTTGTCAATTTGGAAAAAGGTTATGCAAGAGAGTTTATTTAATGTTATTGTATTACTAAATTTGATACCTGTTTTCTGCCAATCGTTCGGAACAAAGAGTTCACTTTGTGATGGTAGTATTTTTGTTATCAAATTCTTTCTTTTGGTGTGTACTACAGTTTGGTAATGTTTGGCATTTGGGACATTTTCTGGTCATTTTCGTGAGTTACTGACCAGGAACATTAACAACTATCTGGCATCCCTGTATTTCAGTTTTTCATTAACACCTTACATTTGGCGATTTTTTGCCATTTTTTAATGTTATTTCCGCCAGAAGCGTCTCCAATTATCTGGCATCCGTTTATTACAGTGTTTGATCATTTTGGGGCCATTTTTATGTGTTTTTGGCCAAATAGTCTCCAACTATCAAACAAGCCAGAAAACAAGGCGAATAAACTGACTCCTGACTGACACTTCCAATCCAAAGCCGTGCCTGCCCTGTTTTCTAAGTCAACACTATTTGATCATCCAATACCCATGACTTCCGCTCCTTTAATAAATCTTCCAACTTGCCCCTGTGTCATCGAATCGTTCCTAAAGGGAGCAGCCCTTATTTTGCCGGTTTTATTATGAGAAATTCTTGTTTTTTTTTTCGAGACAGGTGACAGACCTTTCTATCGAATGGCCTATGCTGTATCAAGTGGTGTTTACACTGAGGGGGGCGCAGAATTTAAAGACCCAAGACTGACTGCTAAGGAGAAGTCACATTGTTCTCGTGTGAATTCAGTGTTCTACATAAAACCGTAATGAACGTAACGTAAAATGCCCCAAATCAGGAGTAAGAGCCAGTAATGAACCCCCTCCCCTAATCACATACTCTTTGTTTGTTCACGGTTACCAGTTAGTTGGAATTGTATTTTGCCCCAATCTCGTAAAAAACAGCCAAAAATGGCCAAATTCTTTTTTTAGAAGCAATTTATTGATTTATTTTCGTCAGATACCGTATTATCTATTATTATTAATTGATTGAAAAAATAATACTATTGCAAACGTTCATCTGAATTTTTCAGTTGCAGAGTTGATTGTTTATAAATAATAGCAATACTAAAAGATTCACCAAAAATAAGAATTCATTAAACACAGCAACAAAGTCGAGATGGCCAAAGACGTGAATGTAGCCAAACCAAAAAGTTCAAACTCAAATGCTTTTCAAAAGGCCAGATTTGTCAAAATTAACCAAAAAAATGTCGAAAATGGCAAAGCTGTAACTAACAGACTACCGAAAATTCATACAAGGAAAACAGCAGGTGATGACTTTCGACACAGCCAAGTATAAGTACCCACCCACACCTGTTTTTCTAATCCTTGACAACCGATTAAAATTAGTGGCTCTTATACTTAAGTGGTGTTTGCTCGTGTTTTTTTTTGTTGCGGTCAGGAGGGAAATCAAGGGGTCTGGAGTAGGATGATGATTTAATTGCTCCCTCTCACCTCTTTAGAATAAGAAAACGTGAAACATGAAAAGCGTAATGTTTGGCTCCAAGGGAATTCTCCTTCTTCTTATTCTTCTTTTTCTTCTTCCCCTTCTTCTTCTTTTTCTTCTTCTTGCCAACACCCACCGCTTCATTCTTCTAAGAAATATCTGAATAATATAAATAAATAAGAATTAACACCTTCGCCTCTATTTCCTTCGCCCTCCCCCGTCTTCTTGTCATCTTTTGTCGTCAAAAACACTCTCTCTATTCATCTTTGAATAAACATTTTCCTTTCTTCTTCTTCTTCTTCTTCTTCTTCTTCTTCTTCTTCTTCGTCTTCGTCTTCTTCTTCTTCTTCTTCTTCTTCTTCTTCTTCTTCTTCTTCTTCTTCTTCTTCTTCTTCTTCCCTCACCGGCATTCCATTTTTTCTTTCTTTCTTTTAAAAACTGTCGCCATAACTGACATCGGTTTCTCCAGTTCTCAAGTGGGTCTGGTTGGCTATGTATGTAACTATGGAACTAGAGGACTGTGAATTTGAACATTATCATGTCTACAAAAGGAAACAAATGAAAAAAAAAAAACAAAGAAACAAAACGAACTTTTTCAATCCCCACCCTTAGATTTCAGAATGGGGTCCAATTTTCAATGGTTCTAATTTTCAATGTAACCTCCTACTGAATTAATCCCATAGTTTGTGTCTGCTTTAAAAAAAAAATTCAAACTTTATTTTAGAGATCACCGTGCAACAAAAGGCGTGAAAAGCAACCTATTCATTGATCATTCCTTTTTACAATTTTTTTAATTGATCATCCTCAACACAGTATACTGCTAAAAGAGTTCGGTCACACGACGGTTTCTATTGACTGACTCACCAGACCTGTCCTTATTTATTTATTCATTTATTTCTCTCTCATCCAGACTCGCCCTGCGTATTCTATGGGTGCAGTAGAAAACAGGATTGGGGTTGAGCTCGGTGGAGCAAGAAGAGAAAAAAAAACAACAACTTCTGAGGAAAGTTTTTTCTTGCTAATTGTTTTTCTCATAAATGTTCATTTGGGAAGTGGATGGTTAATCTTGCAAAGAAAGTCCCAGCCAAAGGCTGAAAGGCATAAGAGGAGGGGAGAGGATATACAAATATTTTATTCTTACATTTATGTGCACACATACAAACACATACAAACACATACATATATACAAACTTATACATGTGTGTGAATGATACGCACACGTTAGACTCACGAGTACATACGTGTTTGTGAGTATATATGTGTTTTTCTATCTATTTATCTATCTCAAACTGCTCATATCTATCTATCTATCTATCTATCTACCTCAATCTGTACATATTTATCTATCTATCTATCTATCTATCTTATTCTGTTCATATCTATCTATCTATCCAACTATCTATCTATCCATCTATCTCAAATTGCTCATGTCTGTATATCTTTCTCTCACTGCTCATATATATATATATATATATATATATATATATATATATATATATATATATATATATATACATATATATACATATATATATATACATATATATATATATCTAACTGCTCATATCTATCTATCTATCTCTAACTGCTCATATCTATCTATCCATCTATCGCTCTCTCTATCTATTTTAAACTGTTCATCTATCCATCTGTCTCCATATCTATCTATCTATCAATGTATGAGAGTGCATGATGTTTTGAACAATTCGTATATTATGTATAGATGCTATAGTATGATGCTAATTCATATTTGTTTCACACTCACACAAATATACCGTTATTCCCAACATCAAGTCGAGTATGTTTATCTTCATAGTTTTTATCACAACGTTTCAGTTGATATTTTCTTCGGCCTTCCCCGAGTGTACGTTGCATCTGTTGGTCTTTCGATGTTGAATCGTACTAGTTTCCCTGCTTCCATTTAACCAACTTACAACAAATAATAATTTGAAATAGTTCCAAATATTTTGCCTCATAATAAGAAGTAGTTTCATTTAATGCTTTTACTGCCGCTGCTGTGAATGTGTTACACAAGGAAAGCAAGTGGAAATAATTATGACAATACATTTACTGCGACTTTAATTCTACCTAACCGCTCCACTTGGATTACCTAAAATCTCCCCTAGGGAGCAGGGGGAGCTCCATTGGAGGTTGAGAGCTACTGCTCTATCAGATACAGTCATCTCCACAATGATAATTTATTATACCCTATCCAATAGAAAGGAGACCGAGTGATTATGGCCAGATTTTCACAGCTAGCTCGTACGATTGTTAGAAACTGTCAGCCAAAACTGTCAACTAAGGTCTCTTCAGTTTTCAAGTTGGTCTGGCTGGCTGGCTTTGTAGCTATAGATGTATCAACCGCACAGGGCACACCAATCGAGCTATAGGGTTGAAATTTTCAACATTTACTTTTCATTACATCTAGAAAAATCTTTTCTAGCCTCCAGCCTGGGTTTTTTAGAGTGGGGTTCAATTTACAATATACATCTATGCTAAATTGACCCCTTAGCCTGCATCTGGCAGCATTTGCACTTGTTCCATGAAAATTTTTTAAAGTGATCTCTGTCCAACAAAAGGCAAGAGAAGGTACATATACATTGATCATCCCTTTCCCAATTTATAAACAAAAATTGATCACCTCCAACACGGCATGCTGCCAAAAAGATGTTGGTCACGTGGTGATTTCTACTGAATGAATAATTGGACTCGTTGCATTCAAAATATATTTTTTTAGGTCGAGTTGGTTACCTGCACAAAAATTTATCCCGGTATTGTCAAATTAAATACAATTTTCGTCCAAATAATCACGAACCATTTGCTGAATATATCCGTAATGAATGAACAAGTTTTGTGTTGAATTTTTTTTAACAGCTAAACTTAAAGTTATCAGTCCCTGAGCTAGGAGCACAAATTTGGTGTATGGGCTCATTTGAGGGGTACTAGATTTAACAACGCATCTGGGTTTTGTGCTTGTCTTCAGAGAATGAAAATGGTTGACGGACCATTGAATCACTAAGTTGAAGCGGGCAATCTAAGTATGATAGTCTATGAATCAAAATCGTACGATTGGAGTATTGGCACACCAACCACTGAGTGGAGAGATAGTGTTGTGCCAAATCCCCCAGTGCCTGCTTTGACGCCCTAAATCCTGGCTTTTTACTGAGGCTTGAGCCCTGAAAATTGATGCTGGTAGGAAAACGCATCTATCTTAACGACGAGGCAGATCTAGCTCCGTCTTGTTGAAATGAAAGGAAATGGGAGAATATGTTGCACAAATATTCTTAGCAGAGAGAAACTGCTTGTTTCGAATATCAGCATTGCAGATCTTAATTTTAACTGGACCCGAACACCGATTACTGGAGCCTGCGAGAAATACCCATCTACCTCAATCAACGCAGCAATATCATTGGTGGTTTTAAAAACAGAATCAAGTATCCATTTTCTGCTTCATTTACATTTTAAGGATAAATAATATAACATCGAAAGAAGAAATAGTTTTAAAAGTGCAGCTGTCAGTGGATAAGTGCATAAGTCTGACAAGTGTGGAGTTCCTTTTGATGTGGTTTCTGCAACTCAAGAAGCCTACCTGGCCTAACAAGTAGGGGAATCAAAGAGACATGAATCTTATATTATAAGCATTGCTGTTAATGAGGAAAAATGAAATAAAACAATTCTGCAGAATATCATTACATTCAGATGGTACACTTGGAGAAAGCCGTGGAACAGATCGGCCGAAACGTCCTAAACGTATTGTAAACGACAAAAAGGAGATAAGCATTATCCCAAACTCTTTGAATGCAGATGAAATTATTATTTCTCTCTGATTTTGTTGAAAAGCTGGAATCAGAGATGACATTAAAGCATAACAAGAAAAAGAAAAGATTTTGTTCGAAACTTGTGACGTCGTTCATACAATTTTTGACAGCATTCAGCAACATTTGATGACATCTGCTTCAGTAATAAAACCAATACCAATTAATTTTTCAAGTTAATCCCCGTTGAAAAGTCCAAAACAAATTGAAAAATATTGCATAAAGTTTCAACAAAAATATCGTCCGAAATGCAATATAATCCCTTGGGAAATGAGAAAAAGTTATAAATATATTTATGAAGTGTATACACTAATTATAAACACTGTATTGACTGACTTCTTTCTTCCTTCCTTTCTTTTTTTAATTTCTCATTTCATCCTTTCTCCATACATTCTCTTTTTTTCTAAAAACATTTCTTTCAATCTCTATTTTTTCCCCGAGAATTGATTTGAAAAAGAAAAAGATATGACGTAGAGTGGCATAAATAGACAAAAAACCAAAAAAAAAAACAACAAAAAACCCTGACCCCTCTCTCTTCATTCACTCTCTCTCTATATAAGAATGCTATTAATCTATTCAAATTGGTCTGAACGAAAACGTTTTTCTTGTATTCATAGACCTGTTGACGTCATATTGCAGGTAAAAAGAATTTAATTAGTGGAAAAAAACAAAAAACAAAAAACATTTTTTAATGTAGAATTGTGCGCAGCGTCTGGCAGCTGCAGAGAAAATGTGCACTTTGCAGCATTGGTCGGTTCCAATGGACTTAGTTCCAAGCTTGAAAAATTCTGTGGTTAACATCAAACGACTTCTAAGGTTACGAGCACAAACACTTGTTATCGTCGACCTGACCAAATTTCAAGGCGCAAAAAATCTTTTAGCTCTATCTCTGACGCTACAAGGCCGTAATGAGTAGGTTAGGCAAGGGTGGGGGACGTCCCTCCCAAACTGTTCACAGATAAAAAAAAAAAAGAAAAAAGAAAAAGAAACCATCATGTGACCAACGTCTTTTGGCTGCGTGCTTTGTTAGGGGTGATGAATTAAAGAATTTGAAAAAGAGCTGATCAATGAATAAGTTACTTATCTTGCCTGTCTTTGGCCAGGGATCACAAAAAAAATCTGAATCATCAATAATCAAACATGGATGCTGCAGGTCATAAGTAATTGGTCCAATTTGGCTTAAGTTTACATTGCAAATCCAACTACCCACTCAAAAGTTTGTTATTGCGGGAGATTTGAAAAAAAAAACTTTCTTTGACATAATATAGAGTATATGTTGAACATTTCTGTTCTGTACTCCAACGATACGGTCTGTACGGGTGATAGATGAATAGCCAGCAAGCCAGCCAACCAGTCAGACCAACTTAAAAACTGAAGAAACTTATGTTGAATGTTTTGGCGACAGTTCTGGCGAGAGATTTTGGTTGACGGTTTTTGATAGAACAAAACAAAATATGAACGTACGAATAGACCATTTAGAAATTAATAACGCCTTTATTAGTCAAGATTTTGCCTTGAAACCAGATTAGTATATACTTCAATGCTAATATTAGACTACTGAAAATGATATATTTTATCATCTCACTCCAAAAAGGCAAGGAATTAGAGCTTTGTGATTCTAGGGAATTCGAAAAAGGTTATTGAAAGAGTACTCCTGTGCAAACAGATATAGTAAAACTTTATTATATTGAATTTTATTGTTTCGAATAGGAATTAGAGCAAACGTAATGGTCGGTGGGCTTCTGGGGAGGCAGGCTGGGTTAGAAATGGAACAGCAGATGGCATGATGGACATGTTAGAGATGGTATCAGGTTATTTGACGGATCAGCAGTGTTGACCTCTCAAGTCCCAGGACACATATTATGAAAGTCTTCCCACTACTTATGCAGACTGTAATAAGACGAAACACCTTTTCTGTCCGATTAACAAACACGCGAAACTTCCTACCCGAACATGTTGTTACAGCGGAGACAATTTTAAATAAATTTTGGGAAAATCGGGAAATTCTGTCTGACAATTATAAGACAGAAATTAAAATAATTACCGGAAATCATAAACGCAGGAAGGAGTTTGGAATCTGGGAGTCCAGTGATCATGGTCAATCAGGAGCCGCGCTAGAAATGAGTTTTAATTATCTTCAATTATAATTTGTTGCGTTGAAACATTTTTAACGATGAAACATTGATTTATTTGACGCAACCACAAAAAATGAGATTTTATCTCTATTTTTTTAATATGGATTTTGTTGTTTACTAATGAAAGATTGATGAAGAAAACAAAGAATTCTTGTATGTAACGTTGCATATTCGGGATGATATGAGGCTGCAGGCAGAATTTAGCCTGCGGGTCGTAATTTGCCGACTCCTGAGCTAATATAACAAAAGAAATGAAGTATAATGTAAAGGGTAATTCACAAATTTATCACACATTTATTCAACAACTCTGTCTCTGTGGATATGATGAAGGAGACAATATTTCTGATGCTACAACTGCTATAACAATTTTGCTGTTTACGCTCGCTTTTGGGTTTGGTAAACAAAATAATTTTCTAATGTTATTTTTAATGATATCTCCGACTTTTGTTTGTCGTCTGATATAATGTGGTCTATCGTTGGCCTCTTCATAAGATGTTAAGCATGAGTTTCTCCTGTGCAAGTTGCATGGTTTCTAGCCTGAGGGCCAATCTTTTGGTTGGGTTTCATGCTCCGGCTCCTAAGGTGACTCTCGCATTGTTTGTGGACTGTTCTTTATAAAAACTAATGGGATTATCTTGCGGTCGAAAGTTAAGGACGTTTTAATTATGATGATGATGATGATGAAAGAAATGCGTATGAAAAGCGAGGTTCTCTCTGGAGTCGACCAGAATTGCAAATTCAGATACGATTTTTCAATACTTGGATTCTGATTTTCGTTGCTCGAATTCGAAAAATTAAGAAAAAAATCATGTCAATTGGAAAACACTGAACTTTACAACGTGAAAAAAATATAAATCTTATCAACACAGGACTCTCAAATTCACTCCCCTCCTAAGAAACAAAACAAGACAAATAAAACATCGAAATTGGCAACTTCGGAACTGATTTGTTTAGACCTTTTCTTAGATTTAATTGATTTCAATTTTCCTGCAAATTTAGTTCGTCTATTCCACCTTCTTATATCAGCAGCATCTTTTATCTTGTTTGAATTTGATAGATGAAGTCACGGGATGCTAGTCTGGGCATAATTCTTTCATACTGCAAGTATGCCTTGATTAATACGGTTAATTCTTTCCTAATTTTTTCCGTACTGTCTGAAACTGCTCTGTTATTATAATTATGTTTTTTTGAGCTTGTACTTTGTTAGATTAAATTGTTCAGCAATATTTACACCATGCAACATCAAAAGCCACACTAATCAGAATTGTGCAGCTCAAAGTATTGCTGTACTTCGTGGTACGTTTCAAGAGTCTCAGTCCTTTATACTCAATGATAATTCATTCATTTATTGTGGCTCGCAACCTGGCTAGCCATAGTAGGCTTTGGCTTGCGTTATTGAGCGTCGGCTAGACATCAGTCTCCTCTTTAAGATTAACGGGATGGCTACTGGTGGGCTCTTCTATATGATCCCAAAGTTATTACACCACCTGGTATTCCCCGACGATCACCCGTACAGAACAACATTGCTCAACCTGATCGCACAAGAACCAGTATACCCAACATGATTTGACCATGACTGACTCTATAGAATGAGAGATTACATTAAGACATGTCATTATAGGCCCCTTCCATAATGACTATGATCGCGTTGATTTTTGTCATGTCTTACAAGCAGGTCTCGTCTCACCATCTTGTTTTTGGCCTTTTCCGACTGAGTTTACTATCCAACGAGCACCAATCAATTAGCCTCTTGCTCTATCTATTGTCCTTCCTTCGTGCCACGTGGCCTGACCATCACCTTTTTCGTTGATTGATAACTTGTACAATATTCCTCAAACTATTCCTCTCATGTTGATATTTTTCTGTTGCTAAGTTATCCCTGCTCTTACTCTTTCCATTGCTCTCTCTGCAAGACTGGGTTTGTTTCGGGTTTGTTTTGTAAGATTCCAGGTTTTGCACCCGTATAGCTGATATTATGCATTGACTGTAGACCTTACATGAAGAAGTTAATCGGTGACAGACTGTTTCTACGAAATGAAGCGATTCGAAATGTGCAGAGAAATGTGCACTTTGCGGCATTCGTTGGTTCCAACAGACTTAGTTTCAAGCTTGAGATAATATGTGCCACTCTTCAAAGAACCTCTAAGACACTTGTTATCGGAGACTTCATTGAATTTAGAAAAAAAATCAAGTTACTTTTAGCTCTCTCACTGACACTGGCATTCGAAAAGTTAACAAATCAAAATTAGGTTATTCAAAGAGTACTCCCATGCAAGCAGCAGGGTTCCTTCTTTTCGAGACCAAAATTTGGAAGTGAACCAAGTTATTTGCTTCTGAATATAAAGATTTGGTGCTGAAAGATCATTTACCAAAAAATAACATTCACTCACACCCAAATGGTATGATATGACAAATATACATAGACAATAGATAAAAAAAAATGTATTTTATTCCATTCTTCGTGCAAGCTCAGTCTTGAGATGGATTTTAAGCCATTTGATTATTTTGGTACTGAAGCTTCTCGATTTGGTCCCAAGACCATACAAGTTGGGTCTGATAATGGATTTTAAGCTATTTGATTATTTTGGTAATCAAGCTACTTAATTTGGTCCCAACACTATACTGAAGCTTCTTGATTTGGTCCCAAGACCATACAAATCGGGTTCGATGATGGATTTTAAGCTATTTGATTATTTTGGTACTGAAGATACTTAATTTGGCCCAAAGTTCATGGAAATTTGATCTTGTACCGAAAGACATCTGGAAACACTGACAAGCAGAGATAGTAAAATTAAAACATTTGAATTAAGAATTAAAACTCAACTCCCCATTACCGAGTGTATCCAATAAAATAAAAGTGTATGAATAAACTTAGTAATTTATTGCTAAGCCTGACAATTCAATAGCTGTGATATGATCAAAGATGACGATGATACTGATGCTAATACAGTTCTTATGATTTCGTTCGCTTTTGGGTCTAGTAAATAAAAGAGTAACTAACTAACCACCATACGCGGCTCACGACACCAACCGTCCCTGTCCGGGCTTCACCTATTGCAAATTTCTCTTGTCTAGGCTTGCAATATGTGGAATAGACTGAGAGGCGACAAGTACCCGAAGTTGTGTCACTCACTTCATCATTTTTGTTTACGGTAGTTGGTATTCCAAAGCGATCACCCATCTAGGTACTGGCAAGGATGGACATTGCTTTACTTTGGTGATTGCATGAGAGCCATTATATCCTATGTGCAAAAGAGTGAGAAAAATCATCTTTTCAGAGCCGTCCTCTTTTACGGACCTTTTTTGATATTCAGTCGATTCAAATTTATTTTTAAAATTTAATCCATCTTTTCTACCTTTAGATATTAGAATGTCTTTTAAACTGCTGCGAAAGTCGACAGCTCTATGAAAGCCAAAATATTTTTTCGTCCAGACCGAATTTGAATAGATTATTACTATTCATAAGGAAGGAAGGATTGAGGAAATGGGCGAAAAGAAAAAGGATTATTGTTTTTTCTTTATGGCACACTACGTCATACAAATCTTTTTTAAAAATCAATTCTCGAAATAAAATGAATGTTATGTAAGAAAAAGCACTCGTAATTTAAGAAGATAAGCATTTTTCAACATCTCATATTATAAGCATGGAGTTATGACCTATAACCTATGGAAACCACAAACGTAAGATACAAACTTTTGGGATACAAAACAAAGGAAGATGTAGCAAGGCTGGAGAAAATCTCTCTGTTTTCATTTTCAGAGTCGTTTTAAAATTTTGTAACAGCTTTTTTTATCAGCTAAAAACAGTTTTATTACAGAAACCAATGCTGCCAAATGCTATCAAAATTCTGTAAAATCATCGCTGGTTCTGTTCTTTTTCTTGTTTCGTGTAATAAGACAGAATATATGTTCGTTCATAATCACACTGCATTCATTCATACGACGGAGATACCATGATTAGTGCGTTCAATTCGTTCTAAATTTTTCCGTAAAGTTTTGAACCGCAGTCTTTAAGGTCTTATCTATAATTCACCGTTTTCCTTTAAATCTTATACTTAGACACATTAAGTTGTACAGTAATACCTTGACTGTATTTCAGAACCTGCACAAATCAAAACCACATTATTTAAGGTATTGCTGTACTTCATACAACACTTTGATTAAGTGTCTCAGTGTATTAAACTCTGTGATCATTCATTTGATTCCTGTCGCTCTCAGACAGGAAAATCAGAGGGTTCATGGTGGCAAGAGATAGGACGGGTGCTTTGGCCTGCATTATTGCGTAGTAAAGAGATCGGTCTCTTCCTTAACATGATTAACAGGTCACCACGGGAGGCACTCTATATGACCCCAAGCAGTTTACAGCACCTGGTATTCCCAGGCGATCACTCATCTTGGTACTAATCAGACTCAACGTTGCTTAGCTTCGGTGATCGTACGAGAATAGGTGTATCCAACTGTAATCTCTGAACATAATCCCCCGCTGCTTACGAAAGCTGGTATTTCTACCCAGTCACCCAACTAAGTACAAGTCTATACATCGTCCAATTTAGGTGTTTGCACGAGAAAGAAATTCATTCATTTCTTTTCGCTTGAAGCCAAGCCAGACAGAGGGTTCGGAGTGGCAGCAGTGAAGGGAGGCTTTGGTTTGCCTTATTGGGCGTAGTGTAGAGATTGGTCTTCTCCTTAACAGGATTAACGGGGTCGCTACAGGTGGCTTTATACATGTGATCCCAAGCTGCTTAAGGCACCTGGTATTCCCGTACGGTCCTGGTACTGAAGAGACTGGACGTTACTCAACTTCATTTATCGTATATGGTGGGTCCAACATGATTCGGTCGTAACCTGTAATAAACTGAATGATTTAGTCAACAATAGAAGGAACATTATGCCAACTCTACTCGTTTATTATATCAATAATGCTTGAGTCGGGTGTTTTTGTTGAAGTTTCAAACGTCTCTTATCTTCAAAAGAGAAAGTTATCAAATACTGCAACGACTGGACATTTCTCAAAGTGCACGACATTCAGTATACAAGTAGTCTGCTTCAGCAATATATATATATATATATATATATATATATATATATATATATATATATATTTATATATATATATGGAAATGAAAATGTTGGTAGGTTAAGCAATCTGTTTAGTTATGTAACCAAATAAATACAAAGGAAGTAATTCATCAAAAAACCCTAGATTAAATGTAAACGTACCCGCCGGGTGCGACTTCGGTTTGCAGAAATATTTGCTGGAGATGATACCTGATATATCAGAATTTAGTTATGTTACTGTAATCAAGTCATGCATGCGCACAGGCAGACAGACAGACACGCGTCCATTTTGACTTGCAATGACGTACTTCCATTTCGCGTGGCTACGGAAGCGCTTACGTGCACTAAAAAATTATTATGATGTTTGTTTTTTTTTTCTTCTTTTATGAATATTTGATTCTTTTCTAAAACTGACTCATAAGGGAATTCAATTTCCCTTACCGAATCTAACATTTAAGCACAAAAAAGACATTTAAATGTAGCCGGTGCCAACATCACTCGAGTGGCACGAAAATAAAATCTGTTTTTATCAACAAGTGTCCCTTGAATACAGTGAGCGCAAAAAGTATCTGTTTTTTTTTTTTTTGCAAAAGTTCATCTTAACATTCTTATAGAGTTCAAACATTTACTTATTCAATTATTCATTAAATAGAAATGCTTCTATGGGCGCCTTCCTAGACCATTTACATTAGAAATACGTATTCAACTGTAAAAAAGCACATTAATTCAAGTTATAAAAATGTATGAAATTTGATAAAAGAAATCACAAACTTATCAGTACAGAAAAACATTTACCAGGCATATCTTTTTTATTTAATCTTACTAAATTATTTTATGAATATCAGCTGATAACTCCCAAGATTGTCCTGTTAATTTATTTCTATCCCAGAAATTTATTCGAAGTTAATCTTCAAATTATTTTTACCTGTACTATTAATTACATAAGTTGGTAAACTATTTCAGGATTTCGAAATTCGTTGACGGAAGGAAACGCTTTTTTTTGCAACATTGATTTTACAACAGATCTATCAAGTGAATTCTCCGTCTTATTAGACGTATCAAAAATTAGAATTTCGTAATTAATAAAACTATTATTTATCTTGAGATTTTGGATCATTCCTCTTTTTGCTCTCCTTCCGAAAATAAATACCAATATGATCACCTCTGTCTAAAAACGAAAGCCGTGTAACTTCATATTTGTCTCAATCCTCCCTTTCTGCATACATTTCTTGCTTTTCAGGAAAAAAAAAAGAAGAAATTTCGTAACGAAACGCATTGATGAATTTTTACGGAATCAGAATTCACTTTTTTAGTTAATTTTTTTTCGAAAAAGTTTTAAATCAATATTTCATATCTCTGAATTTTTGAGACGAGGTATTAATATTATTTCTTTTGATATTCGGACCATCCTCATCTTGGTTGTTTTTCATACAACGTTTCGGCTGTTGTACTCTACGGCCTTCATCAGGTATCATCTGGGAGGTGTGGGGAAGTAACAAACCGAACCCTTTATTTATCCGACGGGGTTATATTGACCGTACTCCCCTATAGTAGTATTGTTATATTGTCTCACACTAGGATTGAACCTAGAACCATCAGATTACTTTGCAGTAATTTGTCTGATGCTGTAACCACTACACTATGTGTCCACGTGGATCGAATATCAATAGAAACAATATTTCATGTTAAAAGAATTGTCTTCCCAACTCAGTGTTAATTTTTATGGGCATCGTTGTTGAATAATACAATGAGTTTGTTTTCATTCCATGTCGCTGAAACCAGAAATTATTTCAATTTTCTGGATGAATAGGCAAGAAAGAAAAGACTAAGAACTGACACAAGTCCCCCCTTCATACCCCCTCTCCGTCGGCTTATCTTTTTATAACCCAGCCTTAACTAAGTAACCCACCCAACTCTTAACACAGTGATACAAGGTTAGATAAAGCTGTACATAGGATTGGCCTGACTAGACGCTCCGTCATGCGACTTAGGAGATCGACTGATGTCAGTGTCGGTAATGGATGTTGCAGAAGCAGTAGGAAAAATAATGCTGCAGTTTTTCTTATTTTTTCTAAAATCGGGACAATGACTGTTTTCTGACGGCCCCCTAATGATAATAAGCAATCTTCGTAAAATTCTTAAGATTTTATACATTTGCCAAAGGAAGAAGTAATTATTCATTAAAGAATGTATGAAACTGGTGAAAATATACTGAGAACCTGACAATAGTCGGAAGGCACCGATATATGATAATAAAACAAACGTGGTAATTCAGAAACAGTGGAATATCGGGCCTAGTTGGTATATGTTCCACCCAGATGGGTGCAACAACCTTTGATATGAATTCATCAAAACATAAATATGACCAAAAGTTACAACGGAGAAGAGATTTGCCCTAAGTTGGCTGTTTGAGTCTGAATCATTAGTTGAGTTTATTGCATTATTATTCAAAAAAGATTACCAACCTACTCAAACAGAGGGATAGTTAGTACAATCTGATGGAGCAAATTAGTTCTCTTGTTAGTAGGTACAGATGTGATGAATATATTGTTATGATTCAGAAATATATTTTTTTAAAAACCAGACAGAAGTGTCAACAGAAATATTCATTGTATTTGAATGAAAAGAAAGATTTTAGGAAAATTCTGACCACCCAGTGGGACAAGTAAAAGCATATGTGTGTGGACCTCAATGATGCATTGTAATATGGTGGAAGATGGAAATATGAACAATAAGGAAAGAATGTTGATACTAAACAGAACTTGATTAGTGGACCGCACAGCCAAATACTTATGCAACTTGTGGTAAAAGCATGCAACATGGTATATTTATATCCAAATAGGGCTGGTCAAAGACATTTGAGGGGTACTATTGACCCTGTGGACATGCCTACCAGATGCAGTCCAGTCTAAGTATGAGCTTGTATACTGCCAATGTAAGAAGGGATGTTTTAGACAGTTCAAGTGCAATAAAGCTGCCCAAAAGTTCAAATTCGAATTCTTCTTCATAATAGATGTTTGTCATGTTATTGATAGCGATTACAATTTTCATAAAAGCAAAGCCATCATTTTTCAATTTTCGATCGTTTGCATGTATTAGCCAAATGGTTAATCCCAAGAACTGTGTATAGAAAAATCTAACTAATTATGTTCTCAGTATCACATCATATCCATCGCTGGTAAGTGATTTCATCTGAAAACAGTGATAGTATTTTAAAATGACCGCCATGGTCGACATATTGGAAATTCATGAAGGTTCAATATCCCATTTTTTTTAATGCCTTTGGCTATAAGAGTGCCACTTGGTATGTTTTTATCGCAAAATGCACATTGTACTTGGTATTTTTGACTGAGCGGCATCACAATACTGACGCCCTCCTCCCAATAAAATGGAAATAGATATCAAAACAACACCAGTAGCAAGTCTTCGCAACCAAAGAGCAAATTATCAATCTGATTCATTATGCTAGACGAGTAATAGTCAAATACAAAATCAACAGATGTACAGTTCTGATAAACAAAGTAATCTCTGTTGTTTTCAGAGAGGTTCGCAACATGTGCTCTCATTCAACAAGATGTGCACTTTACTCAATTTTCACTGGGCCTTGAATTGATATAAGGTTCTACGCACATCAAACAAAAGCTTTCATCAGGGCTATTAGTGTTTTCCCTTTCCTTAGGTTTCTGGCTCCGTTTTCAATCTTATGTTCTCTCTGAACACTTTGTTACTTGTTTGGATCTTGCTCTGGTATTTTGCAGGCTTTCTGTTTTTCCTCAGCTTCAATTGCATACGATTACAGTGTACCAAATAGCCCCACGTGCAATGTACCAACCAGCCCCCCCAATTGTTTTTTTTACATTCTATTCCAAGAGAAAGTTCTGACAGATGATGTTTGAAATATAGTGTTTACATATACTAGCAAGAATACCAGTAAAAGTAACTTCGAATTTGACAACAGTGGAAAGTATGTGTTTTAATATATTTCTTCGTACAAAACACGATAGATGGACTATTCACACTGAGAGCTTACTCTCTGTTTCTATTATGCACCGTTACTGAATATAGTAGATTTACAACCCCATTTGTACTGCGAAAAAAAAAACAACAAAAAACAAAACAAAACATTCGTTTAACCACTAAAAGCGGAAAACTGAATAAGATTTTTTCCAGAAGAAATTTTTGATGCCTTCAATCAATAAAAATTCCATTTTGTTTTGGAGAGCTTCCCAAATAAAAATGTTTTCGCAATCCTCCCCCCCCTTAGTGTTACAAAAGCAATAGGAACTAATAAAATTTGTCTTTAGTCGCAATCTTACAGTAACCGAAAATAGGCACAATGGGAGAAGGCAAAATATTATTCACGGTGTTTACTATTTATCATGGAATGAAATTCTATCTTTTAAAAAATTACTAAGATGTAACTGAAACGAAATTTGTAATAATGAGATTATTGGATAGCATTGACTTGTTTCATATTAAGCACCTATAGGGGTAAACATTTGTACAAAGATAAGGAAAAAGAATTTTTAAATAATTATTCCGTATATTCGTACAAAGAGAGAGAAAAATAGTTAAATAATTATTCGTAATATTTGTACAAAGATAAAGGAAAAAAATAGTTAAATGATTATTCCTAATGTTCGTACAAAATTAAAGGAAAAAATTGTTGTATAATTGTTCCTAATATTTGTACAAAGATAGAGAAAAGATAGTTAAATTATTATTCATATATTTGTACAAGAATAAAGAAAAAATAGTTAAACAATTATTCCTAATATTCCTACAAAAATAGAGAAAAATAGTTAGATAATTTTTCGTAATATTTGTACAAAGATAAAGAAAAAATGGTTAAATAATTATTGCTAATATTCGTACAAAAATATAGGAAAAATTGTTGGATAATTATTCCTAATATTTGTACAAAGATAGAAAAAAGATAGTTAAATGATTATTCATATATTTGTACGGAGAAAAATAGTTAAATAATCATTCCTAATATTTGTACAAAGATGATAAAATTGTTGAATAATTATTCCTAGTCCGTAGGAATAGGTACGAAGGTAGAAAAAAAAATAGTTAAATAATGATTCGTATATTTGTACCAGAATAAAGAGAAAAAGTAGTTAAACAATTATTCCTAATATTCCCACAAAGATAGAGAAAAATAGTTAAATAATGATTCATATATTTGTACCAGAATAAAGAGAAAAAGTAGTTAAACAATTATTCCTAATATTCCCACAAAGATAGAGAAAAATAGTTAAATAATTATTCGTAATTATTGTACAAAGATGAAGAATTGTTGAATAATTATTCCTAATATTCGTACGAAGATAAAGAAAAAAATTAGTTAAATGATTATTTCTAATATTTGTACAAAGAAAGAGAAAAAATGGTTTAATAATGATTCCTAATATTCCTTCAAAGGTAAAGAAAAAAAAATTGGTTAAATGATTATTCCTATTATTTGAACAAATCCCTATATTCTCTATGCGATCACCGGAGGCGTCTTAACCCTTTAGTCTGGGCGGATGAAAATAGGCCGGTTCCTGCTTTGTCGCTGCTGGTACTGCTGATGTCAAGTGTATTTTTCATACCTTGCCCCCCCCCACACATACACATACATACACACACACACACACACATATATATATATATATATATATATATATATATATATATATATATATATATATATACTGTTTATTGCCACTTCATAAACACAGATTTCTTTATCATCAACCACATGTTATAGCTTGAACAAGTTTGTCAAAATAAAAAAAAATGCTCACAAGAATGAGAAGAAACCTTTTTCAAACAAAACCTTTCATGCCTACAGCAAGCAAATGTTACTCTAACTCAAACAAGGTTAACATTGGCATCATCAAGTGCTTGGAACAAAAATTAAGGCAAGAGATTCAACGTGCCCCATGTATCAACCAGCCTGAGTTTCACCCTATAGATATTTTTGAACGGGACAATTTCAAGACTAATAGCTCCGATTTCTTTTCCAAAACGTTACACAATTCTCATTCTGTCATACTGTTCGGGAAACGATTCATATAAGCATTGACATCACAATGAAACCAACAACTTCGTCAAGAGTAATTAATCTTGACTAGTTTTTACCTTCATCTTAATTTTCTGATTTTTTAAAATCCTAGCTTATGAACAGAGCCCTGGAAGCTCCATAGTCGAACAGGAATGATAGTTCTCCTTTTGAATCCACATTTTATTCCGAAATAATGGCACAATGTTGTTGTTTATTTTATGAGAACTAATAGACTAAATAAAAATCAATCCTATTATGCTATTATAATTTTTCGATGAAGTGATGACAGCCCAAGTTGTGATAGAAGAGAAGAAAAGAAAATTAAGAAAATGAGTAAAAACTACTCAAAATTAAATTAAAAATAACGCTGTGTTACAATACTTAATCTAATGATATAAATTGAATGATAAGTAATTAATGAGTAAATAATTGATGAATTGAATACAAAATAATGAGATAAGTCTGGGTTGTCAATCAATAGAAAATGTCACGTGGCAAACATCTTTTAGCAACATGCCATGTATGGGGTGATCAATTAACAAATTGGAAGAAGGGGCAATCAATGAATAAGCTACATATCTCGCCTTTTTTTTTGGGTAATGATAACTAAAAAAATCCAAATTTCACCCCCAAAAGCGTGAATGCTGAAGGACACAAAATAAGGGGATAATTTAGCATAAATCTATGAATCAAGCTCCAACGAAATGATTCAAAGTGAGAGGTTTCAAAAAGTATAAACAATGTTTTTCTAGGCATAAGGAGTAGATGTTTAAATTAGCAGCCCTCTAGCTCCATTTGCCTGACCTGAACAGCCGACACATTTATAAATTGATAAGCTTGGTCAATTCAAAACTGAAGAAACCTTTGTTGACTACGTTGACACTTTTATGTTTTATAATAATATTGTCAAGAGTGTTTACCTAACATTGAAGCCCGATAAGCATGTTTTTCGTAATTACTTACAACCTTCAACATTGCCTTTGATATGTTTCAATCACTCAGGATCCAAAACATCATGTTTTTTTCCAACATAGTGTAAAATAAAACCCGGTTTCAATTTGATTTTCATTTTATTTAAAAAAAAATCTATTCTTGTTTTGAAAAGAAAAGACTTATTATTCACGAACTACTGATTGAAAACCTCACCCAGATCACATTACGCCACAATCTTTTCCCCAAAGCTGCCTCCAACAACAGAAGTCTGGAAATACAGTTGTTAGAGTATAAATTTGTTTCTGGAAAACGGAGTTGGGCTTCATTTCGTATCAACATTTTCTGTTTTTCTTACAACCTCTGGCGTTTGAAATAATTATTCCCTTCACTGTGACGCCATTTTGAGAACCTAAAAATATTGCGCCGAGAAGAAAAGAGTGAATGAAAGTGGACACTAAATAAACGCCGCTAAAACAAACTTGGATCCATGGCTAATAATGCTTAATGCTTTTCCCACCACTGACCCTAATCTCCCCACCCACGCAATCCAAATTTCATGGCTTCCAACACTGCGCAATACGCTGCGGCCAATTTAGCTCTTTTGGCGCTAGATCTAGCTCCTTCTTAGTGCATTTAGCTCCTGTCTGCATCTAGCTCTTAGCTCACAATAAAGGACTCTTCAATTCATGAAATTTATTTAACTATTTTAAATATACTTTCTTACTTATGAAATCATTCACGAATATTAAGTGAGTAAAATAAAATGATGTCTAAAACACCATGTAATTATATGTTAATTAATTGCAAATTAATAAAATACATATTCAAGTCAAGTCAAGCATGTCTTTTGATGAAATTTTGTTTATATTTGCGTTTTTTTTCGACGAATGGGAAATTATATAGGCAAAATGCTGGAGTTCACGACCTTTCGTGAAATTGTCATCAATAATTAAATTTTGCGAAAAACCGCAGACGACGCTCGCAGGCTAGAAAATCTAAAGAGAGACAGAGAGAAATGTTCAGAAAATAACAAAACTTATGTGGATTATTATTCGTTTTTATCATTGTTTTTTAACAATAAATACTGCGCAATACTGTATATAATGTAAAAACTTATATATACATATATATATGTGTGTGTGTGTGTGTGTGTGTGTGTGTGTGTACGTCATAATACGAAAAATTGCACAAACGTTAGCAAAATGTAAAGAAAGTCAATACGTTTGTTAAATCATAAAAGCATAAGGTAATACGTGTACAGTATATCGCTATGCTATATTACCTTGAATGCATTTAAAAGTTTTTTGTTATTCACGAAATTGAAATTCCGTGAGGGCTCCTAACTCTGGCCTCAAGCGAAATTGGAGGAATGACTTTGACAAAGAATCAGTATGGATTAGCATCATTTGCCACAACCTGTCCGGAATGGTCATTTAGTCTTTTCCAAGAGCAAAATTAGGCAAGTTTGGTAATAAATCTATCTGGTTTCTAAAAAAGGAAATTAAAAAAAAAGATGATAAACCCTCGCATGCGATTGATATGATAGGACATGAATATATATGAACAATTAATAAACAAGTCTTTTAGCAATATGTCGAGTTGGGCTGATAACAAAGGCAACCCATCTGAGTAGGCAAATATTGAAGGCGCTTGATTTTCGAGCGATGACTCCTCTGTTGCAAGCTTTTTAGCCATTAAAAAAACGTATCTTGCAAGCTGAGATGTTTCATATGTTTTAGCCTTTCTTTGATTAGTATTTAAAAGTTCAGTAATTTTGTTCACTTATAAAACTGCTTTGCTCTACACCCTTTAGCAGTTCATCCGTCAACAGAATTAACCCATCAATGGAGTCTATTTCTGTTACACCTTCCTTATTTTCATCACGTCTTTCTCCTCTACTGATTTGTTGCATACAATTTATGAACTGGCATGATAACAGTTTCTGCAGATCCATTTACATTCATCTATTCCCTAAGACTATCATCATTTATCTTCGATGTAAGATCGTTGGCAGCAGGATTAGTCAGATCACGAGTGAAAGAAATAGATCATACACAATCTGTTTTTCCTTTGAGGCTCTAAAACTTTTAAAGTAATTTCTAATGTCTTCACCGGATTCAGACCCGAACATTAATCCACGTCACCATTTATACCATCCATTTTCTAATGTGGACTTCCAAGCATTTTTTAACGCTGTAAACCATATCACTCACATTAAATTCCTTGAAAAAAAAACAAACACGGAATTACTGGTCTGCAAGAGTTAAGTATACCCAGTGGGCACCTCATGAAATGGGAGTGATACGAAAATAACGTAATTTGTCATTGTCCAAGGGCTAAATTAATTAATGTGCAATTAGGTGGGAGGTAGATACCGAAGACATTTTTCTTTTCCAGGAGTTCTGATTTCAGATGTGCAGAAGAGATTTCAAAGTCGTTGTCTAAAATAAGCATCACCTTATAGCTGTGGTCCAGGCCAAAAGAGTCACAGAGAGCTCTTGTTTCGGAGACGAATAATTTTCAAACCAATCCAATGTAATGTCAATTGTTATCCATCCCCTTTCCTTGGCACGGTAAATTATAGAAAACAGTATCACACATTTGAAAGCCCTGGAACGTAATCATATATCAATAACCAAAACTTACAATTGTGCATTTCTGCGGAATTATAGCAACCTTGCACAGTAACACGATTTTTCAATGTTTCATAACCTTTTAATGATTCTGAATCCCAAGCTGTCAGAGTTATTCTTGGGGTATATTTCCAGTACACTGCTGTCTCATCAACATTGTAGACTTCAGCAAATTTAGCAGCTACTTCATTGTCCGCTGAACGTTTTTTACCGCGTATCGCACAAAAATTTAAGCTATGTTGGACCCTTGTCGGTTGAAACTTTGCATCCTTTGTAAGGGCAAAACATGTTGGCCCGTAAAAATAAGAATCGAAGTTCACAGGAGAGCAATGACGTGCAGGAACACGTTCAAATCCGGCGTGGCGTCCTATGTATGGAGGAAGAGGTGTGGAAACAGCCCTTCTTGGAATGAAGTTCAAATTAAAGATAGGGAGAACGATTGGCGCTTCAAGTAAGCGGCATATACCTTATTCAATCGAGCCAATTAGCTGAGAGAACATCGATATAAATAGCATCTGGGAGCCTCTTATCAGAAAAAAGCCAGTTTTGGAAAAGTAAACAGGTCACCAAATGAAAGTGGAGCAGCTCAGAATTAGACATCGAACCCCGATACCGATATATATATATATATATATATATATATATATATATATATATATATATATTTGTATTGTGGATATGAAGTGATCCGACAGAATATAGATGAAAATGGCAATTGGAAAGTGAAGAGATAAACTCAAGAGATAGGTGTAACATCTCAAAATTGTTTATCATTCCATGGGCGTATTTTGACGCATTTCGACAGGGGCCAACATCTTTTTCAGAGAAAAATATTTTCGGTGGTTCACGGAGAAAAGTTTTTTGCTGTTCACGTGTTTGATATTTATCATCTGCCTTTTATTGTCTGTTGTTGGACATACGTTTATTCTCCAGACCTCTCTATCATGGATGTCTTGGAGGCAATATTTTCTGAACTTGTCTAGTTCGTCTCACCATCTTATATTCTACCGGCCACGATTTCGCACGTGATCTTTTGTGATATCTAAGATTTTTCTGACATTCTTGCCTAATGACTAGCTCATTGTCGCTTAGGTAATGGAGTTTATGGTATCTTAGACTCCAGTTTTATCTCTAATATATTGTGCTCTCTTTGTGAAGAATTTCATGTGCATGTTGCTTCTCAGTCTGCAGGTCTGTCTCTTGGTTAGGTTCCATGTTTCAGCTCCATAGGTGACTATCAGGAGGATGAATTGGTTGTATACTCTTTTTTTAGGGCCATTGGGGTTTTCATGCTCTTGAAGGTTAAGCTCGCTCGGCCAGAAGCATTTTATAGTGATTCTGTGTTTGATTTCTTCTTCTTCTGAAGATTTCGTGGAGATTTGCTCTCCTAGGAAGATGTAGTGGTCTACTTTCTTCGGCTCTGCATTTTTGGTTATGATTGTCGTGTGTTTGTATCCAACTGGTTTGTTGTACATGACCTTTGGTTTGCTGATATTCATGAGAAAACCAGCTTCCTTACTTTTTTCATTTAGGTTGCCTAGCATTACTCAGAGGTCATGGAGGTTCTCTGCGAAAAGGACGATGTCATCTGCAAATCTGAGGTCTGCTGTCTTTTCTGATTCCTTTATTTTCCAAGTGTAGGTTTCGGAAGATCATCGCATGGCAGGCTGTAAATAGTTCGAGTGAGCTGATGTCATCTTGTCTCACCTCATGTTGGCGCTAAAAAAGCTTCGAGTCTTTATGTAGCCTGATAAGGGAGCTGTCGTGACGGTATAATATATCGCAATACTCTGACAAGTACCAGGTGTACACCTTACAGAATAGCAACAATAGCCTTGAGAATTATCACTGTGTCGGAAGCCTTTGTGAAGAAGATAAATATTTCAGCAACTGGCATTTTATATTCTGCACCTTTATTTCTTAGTTAATTCATATATAAAGACACAAACACCTAGATATCTGAGTAAGCACACACCTTTTCGTGTACACACCTGTGCATATATCAAATAAACACACATTTACAAATGCACATATATTTGAAAACTTTGGCCTGTTGCAGTGGCTGGGGGTAATTGGGTATTTCTTCTCGTCATCAGTGATCGGTATTCAGGCCTAGATAAAAGCTAGGATTACATACGTTGATTTGCAGGGCAAGTGGGTAGGTTTTGTCCAGTAGGAAGATAGGAACCATAAAAACTTCTTACCCCCTATTCAACTAGCCTTGTGCCACCGAAAGCCCAACAAATACCCGTATCTATGAACTGCTGTCACACTTTAGCGGTCAGATCACGTTGGGCACACCGGTTCTCATGAATTCACCGAAGTTAAGCAACGTTGAGCCTGGTCATTACTTTCACTGGTGACAGTATGGGAATGCCCAGTGCTATAAACACCTGGGGATCAATCTCTGGCCTAGTCATACCAAAGACCATTCAATACATTCCTGCTAAAGAGTAGGATTGAGGGAAACGTGGTTATCAGATCAGGTATTACAAAAGCGCTCGTCTCTAGATGATAGTAAAAAGTATCAGGGATCTTTGGGTTACCTCCGACTACGGTCCAACAGCTAACACACACACACACACACACACAAGCGTGAAAGTATCTTTTAGCAAACTCATTCCCTCCCAACCCACACACCAGAATTGATGGGGGCAAACACTTTACTATTTTGTTGCTTTCGGAAACGTTTTCATGGCTTACAGATGAAACTAATAAAAAAAAGGTCAAATCAAATGTGTACAACAACTTCAACAACCGACCGACTGTTTGGGCGGAGTTTCGTCTTGAATCTTCATTGATTTACATCTGTTGAGACAATTCAGATTCCTTTTGGTCAACAGATTTCATTCTTGATTTACTTTCACATTTTTTTCATTCGTTGTTCAAATAATTGCTAATCTATTTAAAAAAAAAATTTCCATTAATTTCTCTTCTGCCGAGAACAACTTAATTCTGTCTGTCTGTACTTTCTTTTCCATTAACTATTTGGTCTGTTTTACCAATGGCTTCTTTCTTTCTCTCTTCTTGTCTTTCTTAGAAGAAGAAAAAGATTATGTTTTCTTTTTTTCTTTGATACTTTTCTTTCTTTCTTAGAAGAAGATTAATTATGTCTTCTTTCTATGGTACTTTTCTTTCTTTCTTTTCTCTTTTTCCAAGGAGAAGATTGATTACATCTTTTTCTCCTATGGTACTTTTCATTCTTTGTTTGTTTGTTTGTTTGTTTCTTTTTTTCTTTTTTCTCTTGAAAAATATTAATTACATTTTCTTTTTCGTATGATACTTTTCTTTCTTTCATTCTTTCTTTCTTTCTTTCTTTCTTAAAAAAAGATTAATTATGTCTTCTTTTTACTTGATACTTTTCTGTCTTTCTTTCTCTGGAATTCTTTCACCTCCGAAAGAGAGTGTGTCTGCTCCTTCATTCATGTGATTTTGTTTGTCTGTTTGTTTTTCTTTCTTTCTTCTTTTTCCTCTTCCTTTAATCTATGAATTCACATTCTTTCTTTTTCCTTCAACAGTTTTCTTTCTTTTCATTCAGTTGGTCTCTTTTTTTGTTATTGCCTAACTTCTATGATCTCACGACAACTGCTGTATTACTCGGCTGCATACCTCTTAGCCCCAGGCAGAGGTTCCTCATTCCTTGTCCTTGTGTCGAATGATTGGCAGACCGGCATTGAATGCCATTTAAAAAATTTTTGTGACCTAATGATTGAATCGAGGACCCTTCAAACCGGAGGTGTCCAGTCTACCACTGGGTCACGGTGATAGGTTTCCAGTTAGCAATTGACGGTGAATAAATCAATATAACGACTGGCCATCGAATATCGACATTTGAGGGTGACATACCACCCTCCCTGCCACTGACATGGTATAATTTTTCAAATCAACATCTCCCTATACATGGGTGTCTACTTTTCCAGGAGAGGGGTGAAGGGGCAAAAAAGATATATTTCGAGAGAAGGGGTGCAAAAGAGTATGTTTGGAATATTTCTTAGGGATAACCTCGTTAACAGTGAATGATTATATTATATTTAATATAGGAACATTTAGTCGGCCATACGTAAGACAATTGAGTTACACCATTACCCATTATTGACCATATGGCTCCGACTTAGGAAACCCATCACCCTTGGCGAGAAGGCCTGATCAAGGGTCAGGGGATGTTTGCAGCTGCTGCTCAGCATGCGTCTATGCCCCTGTACATTATTTAGACTAGATGTGAGTCGGCATTTCTTGGCTGATCTGAGTCGACATTTCTTCTGCCTTTGACCAGTTGATGTGTTTCCTTTACCAATGACGGCCTCCTGACATTCTTCTGAAGACCCTTTCAGTATTCTAAGACAGCCCCCCCCCGCCATTTTCAACATTTTATGATTACAGTTGCAAGCTCAGCTCTGGCACCTTTAGACATTTATACCGAGAGTTCTATTGCAAGGGCTGTTCTTGAAGTGCGGAGAAGCGATTTAAGGGACACGTAATATAAGAATAATTGATAAAAAGATTTCGTTGACAAACTTATATGACATTGAGTATAGAGCAGAAATAAGTGTACGTGGAAAATTAAGTTCTTCTCGGTGATTTTCATGCCAGTTGTGCCAGGAAATGAATACACATACACACATACACACATACACATATATATGTACATATATCTATAAATATATATATATTTGCACACATACACACACACACACATACACACACACACACACACACACACACACACATATATATATATATATATATATATATATATATATATATAAGTGTTCGCAGTGGATATTCTTTCTATATTTGTTTACATCGTATTCAGCGCATCGGGGATGAAATTGAATTTTTCGGTTATTTCATGTGAAACATAACTGCTCATAAGTATTTGAACTATTATTATCTATTTTTTGTATTGACCAAGGTATCTTTCGGATATTTCTCTGTCCATCGTAGTGACCTCTGAAAACATCCCTGTTCACTTTTTTCGGGGCTGGTGGTGAAGGAGGGTTGGCTGATCCCAACTTGCAACAAAGTTGAGTTCTTACCAAACCCTAAATTTAAGGCTACTTAACTAACTAGTTTGGCAACTCTTCTAAATAACAAATCAAACCTTTCTATTCCCTGCCCCCCAATAAAGGAATGGAATGCGTTCAGATGTTTTGAGAAAGACTCAAGAATTGTCCGGAACACTTGCTGACCAATTCATTTATGGAAGGAATGCGAATACGGACAATAGACACAAACTTGATTTTTGTTACACACACGCACACACACACACACACACACACACATACACACACACACACACACACATATGTGTACGTAAGAAATGAGATCGTGTTTGTGCAAGTATTTATTTTCCGAAGTGAGAAATGCATTCATCTTATCTTGAACTCTAATTGCTGATAAATATTTAATCTCCGTTGACAGAGAATGCGCTCATACAAATTTGCTATTATGAAAAGGATTATTACGTTCTCCTGATAACCTAAAATAGCAAATACATACGAATGCTTGCACCACTCCTTACCGAAATAGTTTTCCTTCTTTCTTCGAGAACCCCCCCCCCCCGAAATAAAACAAAAACAAAAACTGAACGAACACAGACCTGGCGAGTAACTTAATAGAGACTGTCATGCGACTAACGTCTTTTGGTAGCAAGTGATGTTAGGCGTGATCAATCAAAATTTAGAAAAAAAAAGAGGTGATCACTAAATAAGTTACTTCTCTTGCCTCTTGTTGAGCAGTGACCACAAGGAATATCTGGATTAAAAAAAACAACAAACAAAACAAGCATGGCACAAATACTGAAACAAATAGGGGATCATTTTAGCATGAACTTACATTGCAAATTACCCCCACCGAAAGCATTATTCAGTAAGGGTTTTTAAAAACAAAATCATTTTTGTTGACACACTGAGGAGTTATTTCTAAAAACTTCTGACTTTTAGCTCCTTTGGTACGGCCTGTACGCGTGATACATACATAGCCAGCCGGTCAGCCAGCCTGTCAGTGAACCAGTCATCTGGACCAGCTTGGAAACCGTAGAAACCTATTTTGGCACTTTTGGTTGATAGTCTCTAACAACACAAAGACAAAAACATATAACAAAATAAGAAGCCATGAATATCATATTGACATTTTTTTCTTTCATTCTATTAGTCGCAACTTTTTTGGCGGGAGTGCAGCTTACAAAAAAGCGTCCATTGTTTTTGAGAGCGTAGCAAAGAGTTTCTCACTCTTCTTATTCTACATCGAAAGTTTCCGCTCCTGTTCTCCAGAGTTTTATTTTTGCCTTTTATTTTGTTTACATCAATATTAACGTTCCTTTTTCTCCCTCCTCCCACTTGCTTCTCCTTTTACATTCTTCTATTTTGACGCCTGTCATTCGGCAAGGGTTCTTTTTTGCACGCTCGGCCTACAATGCAACCTATTTATGAGCGTTTCGATCTCCAATGGTTGCATCGTTATTGTGTCTTTCTGCCAGACTAAACTAAGAATCCTGCTGGTCGCATTCTTCAAGAAGACGATTGGAAATTCATTTAAAATGCTTTTTCTACGTGATTGTGTGCGGCCTTGTGCCAGACAAGGCTAAGTTTAGTAAATATGTGAGAAAATATCTATTTCTCCGATCTCATTTTTTGTATTACTGTTCAACTTTTTCTGTTTCTGTAAAATAATTCTACCTTCTTTTTTCATCTGGTAGTTCTCCTTCCTTTTCTTGTATTTGTTCTTGTCTTAATTTTTTCTTGCAACTTTCAAACACATCTTTTGTTTCATCTGGTGCTTATTTTGTCTTCATTCTCCTTATTTTTTTTTATATCTGCCATTTGTGCTGTCCCAACTTTTCTTGACAGTCTTGAAAGCATCTTTTGTTTCATCTGGTACTTGCCTTCATTCTTCTTGTCGTTTTCAAACGCATATTTTATTTCTTTGTTTTGTCTTCATTCTCCTCATTTCTAATATCTGCTTCTTCTGCTGTCTTAATTTCTTCTTGTAATTTTCAAATAAATATTCCGTTTCATCTGGCACTTCTCCTCATTCTTCTTGTCATTTTAAATGCATCTTTCTTTTCATCTGATAATTATTTTGTCTTCGTTCCCCTTATATTTTACATCTGGTACTTTGGTGCTGTCTTCATCTCTTCTTGTCCTTTTCAAATACATCTTTTGTTTCCTCTTGCTCAAATGGTGTGGCCCGTACGTGCCATACATACATACATACATACATACATACATACATACATAGTCAGTCAGCCAGCCAGGATATACTGGAATCTGAGGGGAATCATTTTCATGTTTGCTCCTACCTAGTAAAGTTTTTTCCCAGCTATAGTAACAGTTGGAGTTCTTTTTTTTAGTACGTTACAATAATCAAAGATTACATTCATCCCTAAATTTCAAAGTACGACTCTTAGAGCTCTAATTATTTTTGCTTTTCATTGCATTCATAAAAGTGTCTCTTTAGTACTAAATGTCTTTAAAATCAAAAAGGTATTTAGTTTGTACAAGGTATTGAAAGTTGATAATCTTACATACACAAGTTCTTCAAAAGATACAAAGACATCTTTTTTTGGTACCTGTGTGCCATTGAATTACCATTACTTATTGGTTTCTGTAGATATTTTATGTTTAAAGTAGCAAGAATGAGATATTTACATCTTATGATATACTAAACTTGCCAACTTAAATCCAAGTCCGTGAATTTTCGAAGCAGTTACATACAAAATCCATCATTTCCCTCTTCCGTTCACAACAGAATATGAAGAAATACAATTGTTAGCGTTTTGCCGGAGAGAAACAGACGTTGCTAATGA
Source organism: Thysanoteuthis rhombus (assembly GCA_963457665.1). Lineage (NCBI taxonomy): Eukaryota > Metazoa > Mollusca > Cephalopoda > Oegopsida > Thysanoteuthidae > Thysanoteuthis > Thysanoteuthis major. Next base: position 69,077,064 of record OY735205.1, on the reverse strand, counting down.
AAAACAACTATCAGGTTGGAAGTTGATTTAGTTTTTTGAAAGATTATGGAGCCATAAATGTCTTCGTATCTTTCGAGGTACCATGTTTGTTGGATACGTATACAATAACCCCTCGTTATAACGATCCTCGATAAAACGACTTTCGGCTTTTATGGGCACATGGACCATAATGAGCTTTCAAATATTTGTATGGCCCCATGTAAATGATTTAAAAACCCAAAAGGACAAAGCAACTTATTACTATAGAGTCCAAGTCCAAGTCAATTTTAATTTATCGAATTAACAAATATACTATTTAAAAGATGAAATTGAGAAATAGGCTGTCATCATGGTGTAACCCCTTAGATGGTATCTACTGGAGCGGCCCCTCTTCCTTGGTACACTTGTTCAACAATATATCTTCTGTATCTGTGGTCCGACGAATACACTAGCTTTGAACTTTGTCTCAGACAGTACTTCGTAGCAACATCTGCCGAGATGTGCAAGGCCTACAAGGCATATTTCACCATGCCTATTGGGGGTCAAGACTGGATTTTGGTAGACGCCTTGAAGTAGGATGAGTACGGCTGGGAGGTCATCGTAAACTTCGAAATGGTTCCTGACGGGTCACCAATGTGGATTTTTTAGGTTTCCCAGCTATCTTTGCCTTTAGGACAGCTGAACCCCGTCGGTACAATACCAAAGGCGGAGCCAGTTACAGCCAGCTGGATACTATGTGGTATGAACAACATAAAAAAAAAAAAAAATGAAAGCAAAAAAAAACAAAAACGTTGACCCCTGAAAAGTGTTGATGGCACCATTGCACATAAGATTTAGCCTTATGGATCAATTTATCAGAGCTCTTGATAAGGAGGTTACAGTTTTCAAGTACTTTCCTTAAGCTGTCTGATATTTTAAAATATCAATGTTCTGGCCACAACAGCAAAGTTTGAAGGGAACAATGACCATTTTCTATACTTTTAGACACAATTGATTAGAAAATAACACTTATTGCTCAGGAGCTGAAGAAAATGAAAAAATAAGTTACACCGTGGTTATACTTTATCATTATCATAATAAAAATCATCAAAAGTGTCGACATTGGTTTCTTCTGTTTTCGAATACATCTGGCTTGCTGGCTGGTTAGATATGTATGTATGTATGTCATATACAGGCAGCACCAATGGAGTTAGAGGGCTGAAAAATTAAACATTTACTTCTCATGCTTAAAAAAATACCTTTTGAATAGAAATAGGTTCTTAGTTGGGTTTATACGAAACTGATTTCTTAGTTTGTGTCCGGTAGCCTTCTTGCTCTTTTAGTGATCACTGTCCAACAAAAGGTGAGATAAGTGACTTATTCAACCCTTTTTCCTATTCACAAAACTGAACATTCCCCAAATGGGATTCAATCAAAAGACATTGGTCACATAACGGCCTCTTGTCTTTCCATTGAAAGACTTTTTTTTTCATTCTTTTTACCGTCTGATAGTATTTTTTTTTAGTTTTTTTTTGTTTTTCTTCTTTATCATCATCAGGATCACGCTCCATCTTCCCTCCCTTTTCCTCTTCCACCTCCTCAACAACAACAAAAACAACAACAACAACAACAACAACAACAACAATAACTTTGAGCTCCCCCATCGCAGTCAATGATTGAACAACCATGCCATCGAAATCGGAGGTCATGTAAAAAGAATTCAATTGAAAAATAAATATGGTTAGAATAAATTCTATTTATGACATCACTGGTATTCTACACTGAAAAACAACTGAAAGACAGGAAAAACATGTCTAGAAGCTGCTAGTGGACAAAAAGTCTGTGGACAAAAAGTCTGTGGACAAAAAGTCTGTGGACAAAATGGCCAGTAGCGTTAGAGCACACACGAACTCACACACATGCAAAAAAAAAAAAAGGGAAAGAATCCTTCGCCGCTTTTGGTGGCTAGGGTTGTTCTATTCTTTTGCTTCTAATTTTCTTCTTCACTTTTCCTTTTTTTTTTATTGCTTCTTCTTTTTCTTCCTTTCCTCATTTACTCCTGTTTCATTTCTTTATATTTCTAGTTTCTTTTCTAATCATCATCATCATTGTCATCATTATTATCATCAACATCATCATCATCACTACCACGACCATCATCATTGTCGTCATCATCACCACCACCACCATCATCATCATCATCGTTGTCATCACCACCAACACCGCCATCATCATCATCGTTGTCATCACCACCAACACCGCCATCATCATCATCATCATCATCATCATCACACTCATTTGAATGTTGCTAATTTTGTTGCTCTTGACATTCTTTTAGAAACTGCCAACCAGAACTGCCATAAAAACTGTCAACTTCGTTTTCTTCAGTTTTCAAGATTTTTTAAAAAGTATTGCGCGTATAGACCACACCCTTGGAGTTAGGGGAATGGAAGTTCAAACATTTACTCCATATTACGTCTAGAAAATAAAAGTCCCCTCCTAAGCAGGTTTTTTTTGTGTATATGTATCTGTGTGTATGTGGGGATCAATTTACAATGGAAGTTTATGCTAAACTGATCCTTTAGTTTATGTTCAACAGCATTCACGCTGTATTTTTTTTTCAAAATTCATACTTTTAGTGATCATTTCCCAACAAAAGTCGAGAGAAGTAACTCATCGATTGATCACTCCTTTTTCCATTTTTTTAATTGATCACCTCAATATGGCATGCTGCCAAAAGACGTTTATCACGTGATGGTTTCTACGGAGTGTCTCACCAGACCTGTTTCTTTTTTTTCTTGAAATTCTCATTGGATTTTTCTTCCATTTACATTTTTTTTTTTGTGTATCTGATTCAGCCCATAAGGTGAAATGTCTAGCGAAAGATATCAACAACTACTTATAAGTAGTGAGCAGGAAAAAAGAACTGACAACTTCGTCTTCACAAGTTTTTCTCATGTTTCTTCATATGTGAGCAAAAATATTTTCCTTATCAGCGTGAAACTTGTCGTTCTTGTAATTTCAATAGTGCGTGGAGGACAGCCAAGAGAATTCGAATTACTGTGACCAACACAGAACGGTATCCTCTCACGAGGTACAAAAGCATTACAAAAATCGAAATTACTAAAAAGAAAGAAGGAAAGCCTAGCTACTGCAAGGTCAAACTCTAACTTCTATTCCAACGAAAAATGATGACAGTAACTTTTGTAATGTATATGTAATAGATGTATTTGTAATAGATATACAAAATATCGAAATATTTTTCATAAGTATACATGTATTTATTTATTAGAATTAAATAAAAATTTCTGTATTTATAACAAATTTTGTTACAAATGTAAGTCTTGTGAGTTTGGTTCAGTCGGTAAGAGATGCAACTAGTTGATCGTCATTCCAAGTCACGATTGGGTTGATTTTATAATTATGTAAAAATATTTCAAAGAATATAAATGAAATAAGCCCTAGCGTATTTCTAAAACAAATTTTGGTGGATATGTAAAATTTGTCAGTTTAGCTCAGTTGGTATGAGATACTCCTATTCATCAGTTAGTCGTGATTTCAATTCCCCTGTATGGACATATTCATTTTTACTCTCTTAAATTCGGTGAGGATAGTTCTTCTTCTTCTTGTTCTTGTTTCGGTAGAAAAAAACAACTGTAACCCGTCAACTCCTGACTTGGATGAGTTTAACAAAAAAAAAAAAAAAAAAGAAAAGAAAAGAGGAAGGAAAGAAGAAATAAAGAATAGGAGAGAAAGATGTCAAGAAACCGGTCTGATGGTGATGACATTGGGAACGAATTTTCATCGAATACACTACACTCAAATAGCATTCCAAGGGAAAATATGAATCATCACCATACATTTATGCTTCATTTTACTTCGTAGATTATGCAGCGGTGGTGGTTAGATTAAGTCGCTTTGATGGAAATGCTACTAGTATGGTTTGAAACATAAATTTATGATAAAAAGGATCCCCCCCGAAAAACAAAACTAAATAGTTAGCTAGTCAATAGAACGGGTCACATCAAAAAGTTGGAGAAGTTACTCTTCGAGCATTTTGTTGGGCAATGATCACTAAAAAAGTCTGAAATTTCTGTAAACAAGCATAAATGCTGCCGTAGACAAGCAATGGGATCAATTTAGGATAAGTTTACATTGCGAGTTGTGGGTTAAAAAAACAAAACAGAAAAACATTTTCCCAAACCATTGAGAGGAGTGTGCGTGCGAATTTTCAAGTTTCTATTATGAATGGTTAGGGCCAGACCAAATCCTGACACATAGATTCATAGATGCACTGATACATACATATAAATGTCAGAACTCCTGGATAACCTGGACTCAGCAATAGCGTTTAAGCCGGTCAGTTGTCGGTAGCGATGATTGAAAAAAAAGCATAAATGCTGTTATCTCGTGTGTGTTGCTGCACAGCTAATCATTCTGACTTCGTCTTATCTCTGATTCACTTCCACGAGGGTGAAGATGCTCGACTACAGGTCTCTTGGATCATCAATAATTCAAACAGATCTTTGGAAAGGACAGACGGATGTTTTAAGTATTTGGAGACGTATTTGCTTTTTTTGCAATCGACATACATCCTGTCGATATTTTGGCGAAAAAATTCATTACCATTCCAAGAATTGTGCAGACTAGTGGACTCGTTGTTTGTGTTTCTTCTATTGTTACCATAATGGTTCGGTTGATCCATTCTACGGCCTTCACCAGGTGCACAATCAATAATGGGGGAAGGGTTTCCTTTTTCTATAGAAATAACCGGCGAACACAGAAATAGTGACTAATATACTGAGCTTGCAGCCAAACAAAGTTAGATACACAGGTTATCGCACGATTACCCAAATTGAGCAACATCAAGTCTGGTCAGTACCAAGCGAGAATGGTGGAGTGACACCACTTCAGGTGCTTGTTGCCTCCGAATCAATTTCATTTATTGCAAGCCGAGAAGAGAGAGAGAGTTGATTTGAGAAACTCGGGCAGGGACGACTAGGGCACTAGCTACGTGGTAATATCATTCCTAGCACGAACATACTCAGCAACCCCCGTAAAACAGGTGATTCCATATTTATACACGGGAATACTCTCTGATTCCCTTCCTGCTGAGCAAAGAAAACCACACATTGCTGAGATCCACTCGGATCTGGCTTACACATCTATAATAGTCAGATTGCATGATCACCAAAGTTGAGCAACGTTGATCTTGCTCAGAACCTAGATGGGTGACTCACAAAGTATATCAGCTCATTTAGAGTAACTCCTGTGGCGATCTCGTTGATTCTTCTAGGAAGAGACCGATCTCTATATTAAGCAATCTAAAGGCGACCTCATTCCCACCCAAATCTGACCGGTCCCAAAATAAACACGCACACAGTCATCTCACCCTCTTGCTCTCTTTCTAATATATACAAACGTATCAACGCTCTCACACACATGAATATACCCATACACACCTTTTCATGAGACTAGGCAAAAGTTTGTATCCCCTGACAGTTCACAATTCTTTGAAGGCTACGTTTCGTCGCACACAGGCTCAGCACAAAAATGATTGTCGCTACTCAATCTTCGGAAACACACATGGTTGTAGTGTTTCTTAAAATACCTCAGTGTCATTCACAAAATTCATTTATTCATCCACGACTAAATTTCCTTATGCTATAATAATTTTCGTCTTATTCTCCCTTGTGTATAATTCTACACATAATTCATTTTATATCACGAGATCTCCCCTAAAAGTTCATGTTACAGTTAATTGGCGAAATATCTTACATCTTTGTAATTACAAAACCAGAGGGAAGGAAAAACATCAAATTTTCAGCTCTACCGCCATCGAAAAACAATAAGTGCTAACTAACCACGGTAATGGTAATGTTTTTTTTTTCAACATAGATGAACATAAATATATGAAAAATCAGGTCTTTCACCCTTTATGTTTCATTCAAGCTTCATGATTCATTCATCCTTTATGTTTCATTCTTGATTCACTCATTTAGTTCCAAAGACCATCGAAATATTGTCTTTCATCTTGGAGCGAATCACTAACCAGTTCAAGAAACAGCCTTGTTGGAGACAAATGAAAACAAATGACTGTTCAAAACAAAATGCTCTTATTCCTAAAAAGAGGTTGGATTTAATACGACACTGACTGAGCATGAACGTCCATTGGTGTGTGTGGGGGGGAGGTAAAACAGGGCATTCCTCTCCCCAATCTGGCCTTCTCATCGAGGACGAGTTGTATGTAAGTTGGAACCTTATCCGTTCATTCAATAAACGATAATGGGACTGTACTTTTACGTTAGCCCAACCTAATGTTCCTTATAAAAAAGACTACTATTATTCGCTAATGCTCATTCCATCGTGCCATCCCGAGGTTAGGTCATGTTTATCCGTCAACGGTGAAATGCACCATCTGATATCTGGTTCATTGAGTCATATTCGCTCACCAGGCAAATGGCGGTTGGAATATCTATCATGTAATATAGTTGCTACTAAGATACATTCAAAGTATACTTTTTTGCTCCTCCGATCAGAGGATATATTGCTTTTGTCCCTCCAATTCCGAAAAGAAGCAACAGATACAACGGCACTGAGATAATACACTGGCGGCACCATTTACCAGACGTTCATCGTTGGAGTAAAACTTTCTGATCATTTTAGGATATTCAGCTGCGTTCGGCTCATTCTGCAAACATAAATACCCATTAGTATTTGTTCTTGCAGTTTTTTTTAAAATACTCAGCGCGAGGTACATACCTGCATTGTTCCCTTTAATTTGTGCGTGTACGTGTGCAAATGTACACATGTTTCACAACTAGCGCACACCAAAAATCAATGTATACACTGAAGTTTACAAACCTGAAATAACTTGGTAATTCATAACTATGATTATAATTAGGAAAAAGGCCATGACAACGGACTAGGAAAAGTGAAGGTCTGGGTAGTACCAATAATAGTAAGCACACTGGGAACCGTGCTCAAAACATTGAAAACAAGATTGGAGGATCTGGAAATAAGAGGAAGGATGGAGACCATGTAGACAACAGCTCTAATGAGGACTGCACAAATACTGAGGTGAGCACTTGAAATATATGAGAGGAAGGCTGGAGATTTGAGGAGACTTATTGTCACTTTGCCTCCAGTGATAACCATCAGGCAACCACAGTGAAACAGTAGCCTGTAGCGCTACTATGGACAGTGAAAATGTGAAGAGATAGTCTTGAGACTTGCTGTTTCTGAGTCTCCAGCGGTGACCACAAGAAAACTGGTGTGAAAATGCAAATAATAGTAATTGAAAATAATATCTCAGTTAACCGCCGAAGAAACTAATCAGTCAGTTTTTCAAACATCACATTTTTGATGGGTGTAATTGTTTTTTTTATTCATCTCGACATAGCATCACATAAAGATGAGAAATACTCATTGACGTTTCATCTAACAGCAACAAATTATTTTAATGTATAGAATAGAATCTCAATCAAATACGTTACTTAAGAAATGCCATCTTTTATCTTGTTGAAATATGCCATTGCAGTCAAAAATTAGAAATAGCACAAGTTTTGTCACAGAAGGAAAAAAATTGCACAACAAGATTTTCGCGCATGCTGACAACTAAAATTTAGAGGGAACATTGCTCCAGACCCCTGTCCCCATGGTACCCCAGTGCCCCTGCACACTGACTACAAATTAGAGGGGCACATTGCTTAGATGCTCAAACGCTTACCAGATCAGCCTCGCACAACCAGATACAAAACATAATTGTCTTCTCATATTTAAAAAAAAAGTAGACAAAGATTTTGTTACCAAAACCCAAATGTGTCACTTGAAGGCCACAAAAAGCTTAAAACGGGGGATACCATTTCCAAAGAGATTCCAAATCGGGTGTTCCCAGCCCTTCGTTGTCGTCGGCTTATCTGATACGAAAATAAACTATCACTTACCGTTTTTATGTGACCTTCTACACTTATCATTATTCCTATCTGTTTTCTTTTGGTCTCAACGTAAACAGGACCAAGAAGGGAGAAGTGCCCCAAGCGATAAAACTGTTTTTCTCCTTCTTTATTCGTGGATGACCGTCCTTTCAGCCTCTGTAAAAAAGTTATTTTGTTTTACACCAAAAAGAAGCAATTACTTGCTCAACGCGGTTATCTTTCTTGTTAGCAAACAGAACACATACATAGATACCTCTAGGGTAGCTTACTAGTTTTTTGGAGGTCTCAGAACTTTTTCTTCCTTCAAGAATAGAATTTTTCAGCGATGGGTTACTTTGGGGTTTTTTTTGCCATCTACAAGTCGTTAATAACACTTCTGACATAATTTAATTATTAAAGAAGTGAACATCAGACATCTGCTTATAAATTCCTTTTAAAGTTACTATTTTGATCATATTCATGGCCATAAAAGATCCTTGATCCTTTTAAAGTTACTATTTTGATCATATTCATGGCCATAAAAGATCCTTGATGAACAAAACTGATTTTAAATTCAAGTAAAATCAACCTTTTTCCTTATGGTATACAATGTCAGCAATAAATGAATAAATCTATGTTACTTAAAAAAAAAAATTATTTAAAAGCTAATTTTCATCTGAACCAAACGTAGACAGATTTTATTCCTAGTTGAACATTTCATACTCAAAACAGACATTGTCAGATATTATTTATAATCAAACTCTACAGGCTTGAAACTCTGTTGCCGTTAAATAATGAATACCACCATACTAGAAACACAAATTCGACCATAAATGATTACACCCTACGACCTTAATTCCTTTTTTTCCAGCACACACACACCCACATATAGTTATATACACGAGTGTGTGTGTGTGTGTATGTGTACGAACCAGGAGGCAGAGGATGTGATCAGTATTTTTGCTTCTAAGAAAGGCATGGAACTATTTCTTTCAAGTTGCATGTTGCATTCTGTATCATTGATGTCAGCTTGATAACAGACTTTTTATGGGGAATTCGTACTTGAGTTTTTAACCTGCTAAATATTTCGGCCAATTTAAGTCCTCTGTTTCCCTTTCTCCTTAACTAAAGAGTTCCCACACGCCTATGTGTCGCCTAACAGTTGTGATTTAGAATAAAATAGCTCTTATAGAAAATTTTGGCAATTGATATTCTTGCTGATAAGGAAAGCAGAAAACAATATTTCTTTTGAGTGTCATGTTGTGTGATTTGTATTAAATGTGTATCGTCGATTAATAAAAAAAGACTTTTTTTATTGGAAAACAGCGCTTCTGTTTCAATCCGTGTAAAATTTCGAGAAATTATTTGTGTATGAATGTACTGTGTTTATATGTGTAATATGCCATGTGTATAAGAATACTTTTTTTGGTAATCAAAATTGTTAAAAACAAGACGTTAAATGGAAGCTTGATGTTATACGACGTGGAAAGATTAACTTTGAGGTTTGTGGAAAATAATTGACCAATTCTTCAGTTGAATATGTTTGTAGAGAATCGACTCGAAGAAGTTTTTTCTGAGTAATTAATATTCTTAGAGATGATATCATAAGTTGGTTTGTATGCAGTCTGAAATTAAAACCGATACAACGGATTTGATATTCACATGGGTGAACATTCAATAGAAATGACACGAACAGCGAATCATGCCTGTTGTTATACTCAATGATCCCTCATCGTTAAAAACGTTTTAGAGTAACCTACGTAAGTAAGCCTTGTTTCAAAAAATAAATATGTAGTATAGAATGATATCAATATACAATACACATGAAACCTTATATATGATGACAAACTACATTTATGGTATAATAAAGGGAGGTAGTGTTTCGTCCACTCTGCCGGGATGTCATCTTAATATAACTGTTTTGTTTCTTAAATCTTCGGACGGGTTACATGGTTAAAACTGATGGCCCTAACACAATTCATATTTATATATTATTTGTACCATAAAAACAAAGTGTATGCAAAACAGGGAAAAGTACTTTTAAAAATTACATAAATTGTATTGACAGATACTGAGAAATAAGTGACTGAAGTAATATAAAAGAATTTTGAAGAAGTTTTTTCATGTTCAATGTTTTAAACTGTAAAGCTTTCTAGACTATAGACAGACAGACGCACGCACGCACACACACACACACACACACACATTAATATATATATATATATATATATATATATATATATATATATATATATATATATATATTACGTTACTTAATTATGTTAATATCTACAAAATTCTATCAAAAACCATTATTCCCACTGACTTAATGTGCTTCGACGTTTCAACGGTAGGTGGCGCCAAAGTAGGTGATTAAAGCTAGTTTATTTCTTGCTTGTCATCTTCATGTCATCTCGATAGATCTGCACCAATTCCTGGCTGAGTCGTTTCCAAATGTGGGGTTCCTAATTTCCCTATAACCTATCCCTCCCCTTTCATTCATTTCTCTTCCCTTTCTTTCTCACTTTCTTAACCGAATTTCCTTTTTTAATACCCCCTCTATCCGCACAACCCCAATCCTACCTTTTCCCCTTTTTATTTGCAAGCTCATACCCTCATGCTGGCTACGAAATCAGTCGTTCCCGTACGGGCTTCCAATCATCATCAGTCTTTTAACGTCCGTCGTTGGACAAAGACCTTCCCCAGGATCCGCCGCATTTCTCTATCATGAGCGTTGCAGAGCCAGCGTTTTTCTGAATTTGTCTAGGTTATCTCTTCATCTTGTATTCTTTCATCCTCAGTTTCGCATGTGGTCTCTGGGGATCCATGTTGTGAATCGTGGTGTCCATCGGTTGTATTTCATTCTCGCAACATGACCAGCCCATTGCCATTTGAGTTTTCTAATGGATTCTATGATGTCACGAACACCCGTTTTCTTCCTTATATACTGTGCTGTCTTGCGATCTCTCTAGAGCTCAATTCTCTCATGTGCACGTTGCACGCTTCTCAGTTTGCGAGTTTGTCTTTTGGTTAGGTTTCATGTTTCAGCTCCATAAGTGACTATCGGGAGGATGTATTGGTTGTATACTCTTCTTTTTAGGATTATTGAGATTGTCTTGTTTCCGAAGGTTGAGCTTGCTCTGCTGAAGGCTTGCCATCATAGAGTGATTCACCGCTTGATTTCTTCCTCTTTTGTGGATTTCATATCACGTTAACTTTGTCTCGACTCCTGATATGAAAAAGAGGTAACAATCACCCCAAGTAGCGTTACTCACTTCACCATGCTTGATTACAGTGCCTAGAATTCCCAAGTGGTCACCCATCAAGGTACTGATCAGGCTCAACATCCCTTAACTTGGATGATGATTTAGGAACTGGTGAATCCGACGTAATTTGGTCGTAATCTATCCAATTTTTGTTTTGTTTTTCTCAATTTTTGGTCAAACTTCAATACAAAGTATGGAGTTAGTTTTGAGTTTTTGCAGTGTCATGAGCAAAAAGAGCAACAAGTACAATCCTCACCAAAAATAGGGATGTGGATCTATTCTACCGCCGTTATTTGAACTCACGGTCTTACTGAATGAGCTAAATTGGTGGATTTCAAGTATTGACGAAAATGTATCATACAAATACGCTCGGGTCTATTTTATTCTAATAACTACGTACATTTTTTCGAAAATATATCAACATTTTATATCCTTTTTGAATTTGTTATAAATACACGAAAGTTGCAGTAATTATCTTCTGTCGGTAAAGTTTGACCATGCTGCAGTGAGGCTTTTTTTCTTTTTCAACCTTTCACTCTCTTTCTCACTTGATGAATCTTATTTTCTTTTTTCTTCCTTTTCCTTTCCTTCTCAGGGGAGGTGCGAAGCCGAGAGGAAAACGAATGAATTCGGCGATTCTAGTTTAAACTCATGTTTACAGATGTGAATCCATCTCTCTCTAGCTATGGATAAAAAAAGAGCAGGTTTTAAGTGAATGACGCCACTTTGGGCGTTAAGTCTATCTCCCATATCGAACGGACCGAGTGAGTTTTGAAGTGATATATACATCCCAAGCAAGTATAGCTGAAGCTGTAGCCAGCGTGAGGGCACTAATATATCACTTTTACGATCTTCATCTTGACTATTTTTCTTATTGAACGACCGTAGCCATCAAAGATGGCGAAGGGTTTTATCCTTTTTTTTTTATTTGTGTGTATGTTTGTTCATGAACTTCTTTGTGTGTTCTAGCACTCATGGAATAGTTTTGTCTACAGACTTGAAATTTTGCATCAGTACTCCCCTTAAACACTTCTGAAAATGCTGTTGCTTATCTATGGAAAAAAACATCAACATTTTTAGCAATATTTCAACAGGTCCATCAAAAACATCTAAATTCTGTAGAATCTAGATGTTTCTAGATGTTTTTTTTAAAAACCTTACTTCAAATCCTATCCAATAGAAAACACCACTGATGCCACGGAATATATTCTGACCATATTTATTTTTTCGATGCATTTTCTTTACATGACTTCAAAATTCGACGCTGCAGTTCTTCAATTATTGACGGTGAAGGCGAGTTCTATTCTTTCCTTTGTTTCCTTCTCGATTATTTCTTTCCTTTATCAATTTTTTCTTTATTCATACATTTCATGTTTTCTTGTAGCAGCATTTTTCAATCCCACAATCTTTTTCTTTCCTCACTCTTTCGTTTTCTTTCAATTTCTTCATTTTTTACGCTTTGATATAAGAAAAAGAGATATTGAATTTTGTTCATCAATTATAAAAAGCTTCCCTGCGTTAACCAGCAATAACAATGATAGCTCATCCTGAAAGTCAATAATTCAACAACTACAGTGTCAAAATTTGAAGTTATGTAAAAAAAAAATATCGGATGATAAATATGGTCAGAATAAATTTATTCATGACATCACTGGCATTTTCCATAGGAAAGCATCTAAATAGAGTGAAAACACACATAAATACGTCTAGATTCTCGAGAATCTAGATGTTAATAATAAACCCGTTAGAATAAAGTAACTAAATAGTCAAAAGTTTCTTTTCCAAAGATTAAAGAAGCATTCTTAGAGGGGGTCAAGTTGAGCACTGATGCCAATTTTCAAGTCTGTAGACAGTATGATCAGGAACGCAGTAACAAACAAAACGAACACACAAATTAACAAGCATAAGCACATATAACATATAGAAATCGGTCGAACCCTTGGCCATCTTTGATGGGCACGGGTGTTTGATACGTCAATAAATAGGATTAGACCTCCAGTGTTGGGTACCTAAATTCCATCTGGTGGTTTGTGAATTTTATTACCCAAAACAGTTTTGTTTTGTAGAACTGTTCCGTTATCAACTTCCCACTTGGAAAACGGTTGTGTTGTATTACTAAAGAAACTTGCTGAGACTTGATCTCCAGCGAAGACTCATAAATAACCAGACCTTGTTGCAGGAAACAAAAAGCAAATCTAACAACTAGTGGATGCCTCTATTCCAGCGAACCATGGAAAAAATCTAAATGCGAGTAAGAAAATAGATGGATATGAAAACCATGCCCAAGAGCTGCCGATATCAATGACGATTGTGCTCTTTATTATCGTAGCACTGGGGCGTTTCTAGAACCTCTTTCAGTGAAACTAGATTAGTTAGATATCCAGGGAGAACTGAGACAATGTAATGTTGGAATTAGCGAAAGTACTAACGAACGTTTTAGAGATTTCAAAAGATTTGCTATCAATTGTTTCCTTACAATCAACATCGAAAATGATATGAATATAATAATGATAATTATAAATGAAAATCTAACAGAATTATGACAAACATTGAGGATATCTAGAAGGTCTTTGCAATACCACTTGGGAATTATGGAATGAATACATTCTTCAATGATAATTACCCAGCTTAGTTTAGTACAGCTAAAGAAAAAATAAAGTGATATAAACTTAGAAAGACTGTGTTGTGCCAATCTTTTGGATAGGGAAGACACGTCTGCCTTGAAAATAAGCATTCATAATCCCATTTTTCTATTACCTACTTTATTTCCCTCGAATCTCTAATTCTTATCTTTTTTTTTCATTTGGAAGCCTTCTTTCTCTATTTCTTCTTTTTTGTAACTTTCTGGCTTCCTTTCTTCCTTCCCTTCTCCATTTCTTCTTTTTCCTAATTCATTCCTTTCTTTCTTCCTTTGAATTTGTAGATTTTTTTCAGTTTCCTTCTTTCTTTTTCGTGACTTCCTGGCTTCCTTCCTTTATTCATTCATTCCCTTCCTTTTTTTCAACTTTTCTTTCTCTCTTTTTTTCTGAACTTTCTGGCTGCCTTCCTTCGATCTTTCCTTACTTAATTCCTTTCTTTCTTTTAATTCATAGCTTTGCTCTGTTCTTTTTCTGTAAATCTCTGGTTTCCTTCCTTGCTTTCTTCCTTCCTTCCTTCCTTCCTTCCTTGATTTAGTCGTCGTTCTTTCTCTCTTTCAAATCGCAGCTTTCTTTCAATCTTTTTTTTGTAACTTTCTGGCTTCTTTCTTCCCTCCCTCCCTTCCATTCTTCCCTCCTTCCTTTCTTTCTTTATTTTCTTCCTCCTTTCAATTCGTAGTTTTCTTTCTCTCCTCCCTTTTTTAATAACTCTTTGGCTTCCCCCCTTCCTTCCTTCCGTCCCCCCTTCCTTCATTGACTCCTCTCATTCTCTCAATTTGTATCTTTGTTTCATTTTTCCGAAACTCTTTGGCTTCCTTCCTTCTATCCTTCTTTCATTCATTCATCGATTCATTCATTCCTTCGTTTTTTTTTCTTTCTTTCAAGTCTCGTATCAATCAGATGTTCAGCCATCTTTAGCCATCCAATATCTTCCACATGTCCTTTACACAGGATTTATCACAGATCCATTTTTTGCTTCCAATCAATCAAGAAAACTTCAACGTATCACATCCTAGAAAGCAGTCAAGAATTAGATGATAAAAGATCAGATAAGAAATAGCTTCACTCTCGGTTGAGGATGATGATGATGATGATAATGATGATACGGGTGGAAAGAACGACGGGGGTCGGGTCCTTCGTCCAGTAATGGAGCAGTAATAGCTGCTGCTGCTGCGATATATTTACCATGTGTGAGCAAGATTTATGTAACTTAGCTCAGCTTTGTCTGAACGAAATCCACAGTAGCGGGGCATTCGGTGAGGGTCAAACTCACAAATATGATGATTTGTTTTGTGAGACGAGCTTGCTAAACGTAGCGTAAAAACAAAGCCTGAGAAGCCGGTATTTGGAATGCTTTGGAAACTGAGAGAAATCTTCCGTTGCAGTTTGTAACCGATCGTTGCCAGATTACTCTGTTGGTGAAAGATGCTTTTTAGTTTTTTGTCTTTGAATTCAACTTGTCCTATTTGCATGCATAACGCATTTAGGTTAAAATCAGACTCACTCTCTGTTGCCTCTCTTGGCACACGACACATCATCCCCATCAGCTGCAGCGGCCTTTTAATGTCTGTCGTTAGACATGGACCTTCCCCGAATTTACCAGATCTCTCTATCGCAAGATTCGTGATGCAAATATTTTCCCTATCTGTCTAAATTGCTAAATCATCTCATTTTCCTTTGGTCACAATTTTGCATATGATCCACTTTGTGGATCGTGCTGTCCAGCGGTTGTCTGAAATTCTTGCATCATGGCTAAACCTTTGTCATTGCATGGTTCTCAGTTTGAGAGCAAATCTTTTGGTAAGATTCTTCGATTCAGCACCATGGGTGACTATGTTCTTGTTTCCATTTCTCGAACTATCAATGAAGACCCAAACATAGTTTTTTCGGAATTTGTGTTTTTTTCTTTCTTTTACGGGGTCGGAATGCTTGCCTCACGCCTGAAGCCCTAACTGTCTCTCTTTTAAGCCATAGATTGAGGAAAGAAATGCTCATGATTTCCCCAGCGTAATATTGCAAGGCGAACGCAAACTGTTCCAGATTTAGTTTGAACTCGGTTCACTGATTCAATTCTCTGTGCCTTCAACCGTTCGGCTAACCAGATCTCTTTGAGGCTAAAATGCAAAGCAGAATAATACAGAGAAGGAATTTTATTTTAGAAGAGCTTACCTCCCTTTGTTCACTGAGCAGGTGATGGCTAAAGCAAAAGAGGGAAAAACAGAGAAGAGATTAAAATGTAAGCATCTCAATTTCAACTGAGAATCCCCATTACTTCGTTCAAAACAACAACCCAAATCCTCCCCTTCTCTCTCTCTTTCTCTCTTTCTCCCCCTCTCTCTCTCTCCCTCCCTCTTCATATGAGGTTGAATGAGAAGATAGAAAAAATACATTAAAGAAAAAAATGTGAAACGTCCATTTTCTGTCAATGGGTGTTCCAAGTGCCATGCATTTTTCTCTGTGTTCTGTTCATTGGTCCAAGAGGTCGGCAGCCATTTAGCAATTTGCAGATGGCGACAACAATGAAGATACAGACGTGACAGAGCTTAACAAAAACGTTTATATATAATAGTGTTTCAAAGCAGTTTGACTAGCATTTTTTTCCTTCGTCTTTTTCTCGCCTTCTTTTTGCTTTTACTTCCTCACTTTAAAAAAACTGCCAACCAAAACTCTCACCAAAACGGTCAACATAAGTTTCATAAGGTTTTTCAGTAGGTCTGGCTGGCTGGCCCAGTATGTATGTATGTATGTATGTATGTATGAATATATGTATGTATGTAGGTTTGAAGGTAGATAGTTAGCTAGGTGACACGCGTACAGACCGCACCGATGGAAATAAAGAGCTGGAAATTGAAACAATTACTCCTTATTAGAGAAATGAGGAGAAAGCAAACGAAAATACACGAAGGCAATCATCGAAACAATTCTCAGAAAAAAAAGTCACGGTTTCGAAGTTATTAAAAAAGCTCTCGGTATAGGACGGAAACAAATAATTACTGTACTCGAGGAAAATGGAGACTTAACAACAGACAGACACAGGATTGTCACACGTGTCCAACAATTCTACCCCTCCAAACAAGGGCTACAAAACAACGAACAGGATACACAAGACGCGTGCAGTCAGTTCGAAGATTTCCCAGAAGTTACGCCATAGGAGGTAAAACAAGCCAACAAACAAACAAACAAACAAATAAAGGAAAGGCCAAATAACATCACGATCGACCTACTCAAATACGCTAGGAAACTAGCTATTCTATTCAACTTATGCCTAAAACAAAGTAAAGTCCCAGACGATTGGAGTACTGCATTCATGATGCTGTTACATGGGAAAGGAAACCCCAAAGACCCGGACAACTACAGACCTATCAGCCAACTCAATTGTATCTACAAACTTTTCACAAGAAATCATCACCAACCGAATCAGCAAAACGCAAGATGAAAACCGACAACGTGAGCAAGTTGACTTTTGAATAAGCTACTTGACCATGGGCATTTTCATTTGATAAATCAACTAAAAGAGAAAGAAGCAGAATACAAAATGCTACTTGCTATAGCATCTATCGACTTCACAAAAGTATCCAACTCGGTGGAAATTCCTAAAGTCTTTGAAGCTATCACTCCACAAGGAGTAGACCCCGTATACGTCAGAATACTGCTTCATAAATACCGTCACAGCAGCTCCTTTAACAGGTTACATAAAGACTTACAGCCCTTTCAGCTCGACAAGGAGGTAAAACAAGGCAACACCAGCTCGCTCAAACTTTTTACAGCCTGCCTCGAGATGATCTTCCAAAACCTAGATTGGGAGAATATAAGAATCAGAATAAACGACTAATACTTGAGCAACGACTGACCTGCAGACGACATCGTCCTTTTTGAAGAGAACCTCCACGACCACCAGCTAATGCTAGATGAACTGAATGGAGAAAGCAAGAAAACTGGCCCTCTACATAACTTCAGCAAGACAAGGTCATGTGCTACAATCATATCAGAAGTGGACTCACTGAGATTAAAATCGAAAATGCAGAACTGGAGAGATCTATCGAGATCAACGAATCTCCGTGTTATCATCAAAAGATGAAATCAAGCGAAAAGTCAGTTCAGGGTGGTAAGCGTTCGGCGGAGAAATGCTCAACCTTCAAGATCAAGAATATCCCATTGATCCTTTAAAGAATGGTATACAACGAATGCAACCTCCCAATAATCACTTATGGAGCTGGGACATGGAACCTAAGCAAGAGAACCATGCTACGTGCACATGAAAGAATCGTGCTCAACCTCATATGGAGAGATCACAAGACAGAACAATTTATTCAAAACATCATAGAATCCATTACAAAACTCATATGACAATGGGCTGGCCATGTTGTACAAATGGCAGATAACAAATGGACATCACGACTCACAATACGGATCCCTAGAGATCAAATGCGAAACTGAAGTCGACAGAATGGAAAATGAAGAGACAAACTAGACAGTTTAGAAAGTACTGGCTCTGCAACACCCATGATAGAGAAATCTGTTGAATCCTAGAAAAGGTTTTGTTTCAATGACAGACGATGAAAGACTTATGATGATGATAATGATGATGTCGACAAAAATGTTTTGGGGATTTAAAAAAAAGAATTGGTTCCTTGGTTGGAATCTCGTTGCACACTTGTTTATTTTTTGTTTTTCTTTTGAGTTTGGACTTTTTTCAGTGATCACTGACCTACAAAATAAGAGACAGAAGGATAATCTATTCATTGATCACCCAATTTCCCCAATTTTGTTATTGATCACTCCTAACCCGACATGCTGCCAAAAGACATCGGTTGCATTACGGTTTCTATCGAGTGACAACCCAGACCTGCACGTAATAGTATTTCAAAGCTTTTTTTTTCTTTCACCTTCTCTTTTCTCCTTTTCTTCACCTTTTCTTTTTCGTTTACTTTTAGATCGTGAAGCCCAAGCCCTGCGACCCGGATTTGTTTCCACCAAATGCTTTGAGAACCATCATTTTTTATTGCAGAGAAGGGGGAGGTTGAATGGCGGAAAAGTAAGGGGAGAACCTGACCCCCCCTCAAGGGAAAAAAAAAAGAAACGGGTTAATCGTATAAGGGTTAGACTCCACGGGATTGAACATTTATAAATATTTATTAAGCTCAGCTCAGTTTGGCCAGATGAAAGTGGTTGAGGTCGTTTTATTTATTAATGCATCTATCTAGTTAGCTTGCTAGCCATCTTATTCTCCGTTTACATATCTATCGATATGATTCTTTTCTTATCTATCTATCAATATCATTCATTCTATCTATCTATCTATCTATCTCTATCTATCTGACTCTCATTTTCTTCTCATTAATCTATCAATCTCATTCTTTTATTACCTATCAATCTTATTCATTTCTTAACTATCTATATATCTCATCATATTCTTATCTATCTATCTATCTATCTATCTATCTATCTATCTATCTATCTATCCTATTTTGCTCTCATCCATCTATTCATATATCTAGTACCATACACATATACGTGTGGGTGTATTGTTGGGAGTATCGATCAGTGTAGTAATGTTTGTATGATTAATTCAAAGTCTTAGCCAATGCATACACTTTGGGCAAAAAAAAAAAGGTCCCTAGCACTTACCATCATATAAAAGATAACCCCATTAAGAAACATATGGGCACATATTAAGGCCAAACTGGTTGCAATAAAACTTGTGAAAACAGGCCAGTTGCGGGGAGTAGTCACAGATGAATGGAACTACATTGAGCCAAACATTGTAAACAACTATCATACAGCTTAACCAAATGGCTCAGTTTTCTGGGGAAAAAACAAGAGAAAAAGTTATACTGTACTAACAATTAATCTACAAACAAACGCTGCTCGCACTATTGTAAAATATTGTCGAATATTTCGTCAATAATTGTTAAAATGAAATAGTGTTTAACAAAATAATGATAAAAAACTCATTGTATATCTATTCATATATACAATATCTATGTATATACAAGCACACACAACATACGTCCACATATATTTGTATTTGTTGGTGTGTGTGTGTGTATGATGTTTGAGTGTGTGAATGTTGAATCTTGTAATCCATTTAAATATTTTCACTTGTGGGATAAATAAGTACAAACAGGGAGGCTGAATCACAGGTTGCTATAACGTAACGTGGCAAAGAATGATATTAAGGGAAACAACTTTCAGAACGTTCGGTAATAAATCGACGTTATTATGTGTTCATCTCCGGTGTCAGGTTTCATTTAGTCAGTGAAATCAAACTTAAGGAAAAACAATCAGATGTACTGGAAATCACACACATACACATAGGCAGGGGAAGCACTTGGAGAGCTACACTGGCACGAATAGAGCAAGACCATCTCTGGTATATTTGAATTAGGATCAAAGGGTATCTGTTATAGAAAGATTGTGAAATTATTGATTTTGCAAAATTTTTTTTGATAATGTGAAATCCCCAAACATTTCAATAATTCTATGAAATCCTCAGTTTCACAATCAGTTTAGTTAGGGTTAACAAATTTGTGAATACTGCTGCGATGGGTTCGGTCTTCACCGGTTGCCTCACAATTGTGGCCTTGTGTCAAACTAATCTGAAGAAACTTTGCAAATACTGAGGCAGAATATACTTAGTTTGGTTTGACACAAGGCTAGAGTAGTAGGGGCACCCGGTGAGGATCGGCCTAATTAGAGTAGTGATGGTCCGCATTTGTAGCTTGTTGACCATTACTATATTGATTGAGACACAAGGAATTTCATGAAATAACTGAAATGTACAAAATCCCAAGGGATTTCACAAAATCATTTCTTTCACAATAATAGATTCAGACAAAGTGGAAGAGAGAGAGAGGGAGAGCAAAATGGTCCCGGGTATCTGATTCCAGGTCAAAATGTATCTTATTCTAGGGTTTGACACTTGAATGATAAGGAATTCTATGATTTTATTTAAAACAGTATAAACAGTGGAAATCATGTCACAAAGGAAATTTCAGTTTTGTATACATCTGACGTAAATCAAGAGTGTAGTTTTATTGTTATCGGATAATATAATGTATCAATCGTGAAAACAAAAGAACCTTTCTTGCTATTTCAAAAAGTATTGAAATTTAAACTATCTGTTAGAACTAACTTGTTTGGATACAAGACTTCAGTTACTGAACCTCCAATTAACTCACTACCAATGGCCTTATCAACGTTACACGTCGCTGCAACTCATCGGTCCTTAGCCTTCATACCATAACGACACCACCCTCTGAAGTTGGACCTTGTTTCCAGGTCCCTACATCTTCAACCAAATTATTGGAAAAGTTGGAAATGTGAAAATTTTTTTTCAAATATATCATGCTTATCACAATATTATGCAACCACCTGTCAAGAGAATTTCCAAAATAATTACAGAATTTCTTTTCTGGGGCCCCACACCCCTCATGAGGCATGCCCCCCTGGTATTGTAATTTAATAACAATCTATGATGATTTTTTGAAGTTTGTAAAAAAGATGTTTTGAATGCCACGAGATTCAACGGCTGAGTGAATGGAGCCAATTATTTGATAGAACGAAGTCCAAATGTCAAGAATCCAGTCGGGATGGACGATGCTATGAATGTGGGGGATCGTAACTTATATCTCTGATGTTCGACAAGTTGGAATTCGCATTTAGTTTAGTCTCTTGGCACCGTCAAATCGTTGAGAATCAAAGGCTACGTTCGTAATGTGATTCACACACACGTAGACACACAGAATATGAATGCGTATATATATATATATATATATATATATATATATATATATATATATATATATATATATATATATATATATATATACGTGTATATCAGAAAGTATAAAGCCTATGGA
This sequence comes from Thysanoteuthis rhombus, assembly GCA_963457665.1. Taxonomy (NCBI): domain Eukaryota; kingdom Metazoa; phylum Mollusca; class Cephalopoda; order Oegopsida; family Thysanoteuthidae; genus Thysanoteuthis; species Thysanoteuthis major. The sequence goes on along the minus strand of OY735205.1, from coordinate 69,055,426 downwards.
AACTATTGCAGGAACTCTATTTAATTCGGCATCGATGTTGACAGAGTTGCAAATCGAACAGCCTTAGACCACATAAATGAAAGAAGAAAATGAGCGTCATACCAGATTCGAACCCACGTCCACCAAGGAAGTAAACTGAATGTAGATCTTACCATCTGAGTTGACGATGCCCTGGGAAGATCAGGCAATCTCTGTCAGCCGCTCAGGGTCCGTCGTTGCACATAGACTTACCTTCAGATTCGACAGACCTCTCAATTATGGGCGTCGCAGGGCCAATACTTTTTGAGCTTGTTCAACTCGCTACGACATCTGATATTTTCTGCTAGCCACAGTTTCATGTTTGATCTCTAGTGATTCGCGATGTTGGTCTTGATGTCCATCGGTTGTCTGACATTCTTGCTACGCAACCAACCCACCAACGTTTGATTTTTAACATCTTTGCCCACCTTCAAAATCGATAGAATTTGAACCAAAGACTGAAAATGCAAAGAGACAAATACTGAAACGAGATTGAAAGTTGACAGGTCATGTTCAGAAATTAGAAATCTTTATTCAAAATTCTGTCAAATGTAGGTTTGTAAGGTTGTTGAAATGAACTTTTCCAAAAATACCGGATACTTTTTGCACTCGCCGTAAATGCGCATGCGTAAGTGTTTTGAATTGGAAAATCTGATTACTGCAAATATTTTTCACTTCGGACATCACATTTCTCCGTGGGACAAGCTCCATTGTTCCATACCTGGTTTAGAACAACGGGTGAGGTTTAGGGTCGATTCTAACGACCCCGGAAAGAATACCAAAAGCAATTAGCTAAATAATAAGTAATAAGATATAAAATGCATGATTTTATAAACTATGTAGAAAAGAAAACTGACATCAGAAATACCTTTTGAAAACTGCAGCTCTTTCCCAACCTATGTCACCCCCGAAACTACGGTACTTGGTATTTTATTTCTAGCACACGCACATACACACATATATACATACACTTATTAGACAAATAAATATAGATTCGACTAGATGTTTTGAAGAAAGTTGACTATATATATATGAAAAAAAAAAAACAAAAACAAAAAAAACTTGAGGCTGCTTAGAATATCTCGAATTTTTTACTGGTAGCCAACGATTCGTCTGAAATTTTCATTTTTCTCCCTTTGTAATTTTGCCGATAAATATCAATGATAGCCAAAAATCTGACCTATTCAATTTATTAGGTTTATAAAATTATTCTATATATCTTCTGCTTACTTTAGCATAATTGGAGTAGTTGCGTATAGTTGAACGATGATTTTTCAGTCAAGCATAGTTAGATGATGTTATTTAGCGGCTTTAACAAAGCTTGATACACTCGCTAGATGAAACCGAATGAAAATAAAGGTACTGCTTAAACGTAAGCGAATTGGAAAGGTATTTGGCCAGCAGTGCACTTACAACGGCTGATCAAATGGCACTGCTCCTTAGAACAAGCCTATATTTAGAATTATTGAAATAGATGGAAATCAAATCATTTTTGTTGAGATGAGCGTGACTGCAGACCACCACTATTATCATTCATGTGCAAATAAGATTTTATTTTGTATTCTTCAAGTTATCGCATTTTAGGGGTACCTTAATTCAATACATCTCGTTACAATGCACCATTTAAACTGCCTAAAGGTCACAAACGGATGAAGAAAATCAGACTTTCAGTGATATATTGATATATTGAATATATATATATATATATATATATATATATATATATATATATATATATCGTCACAGATTTGATTCCTGCAGTGGCCTAATTTTCTTTAATTGTTTATTCTATTTACACTATCTGGGCCAAATGATACATTCACGGCATAATAAAGCAAGATCTTTTCAAATAGATGAGGGAGAACACAGAATCTTCATCATGGTTAGTGTCTGTGGTTGGACGTAAAACTTTGTCTGATCTAGGTATCGTGTCAGTATCTCCTGAAACCGTTCAAATCGTCGCACCATCCTATTTTCTGCCGATCACAAGTTTCGCATGTGATGGCCAGTGGCTGGCTGACGTATTTGCAATGCGGCCTGCCCATTTGAGTCTCCCAATGGTTTCCATGATATCTCTGACTCCTTTTAGCTCTCAAAGAGAAAGCTAAGAAAAAGATACCCAAGACCACAGTTGTAGGGCATCCAGTAAAGCTTGAAATTAGTACAGAAGCAAATTGTTTGCAAGATTAGCCTATTAAATATCGCTTCTCCGCAGGTGCCCATTACATGTATCTAGTAGCTATTCTTGTATCACTATCAGTCTATCTTTCCATCTATTTCAGCCTGTAAATATAAGCATACAGAGAGAGGGAGAAAGAGGGGAATAACTCAGAAGAAAAAGAGGAAGATGACTAGGGGCAGGGGAGATATGAGTGTAAAATGAGGGCCAAAAGCAAGATTTTGGGCACTGACAGGAAAATACAACACAAAAGTATGAAATACGCAAACATGCCTTTAAGAAAAAACAAAAAAACAAAACAAGAACCGAAGTTCGAGCCAAACAACACAGAGACCATCAGTAAATTCTCTGAAGAAACCGAGAGTCTCATTGACAAACATTGAAATTCCAAGTTATCGACACCAACAAATAGAAAAGATTGAAGCAACCAAACCAAGCAAAACCAAAGAAAAGAAAAAAGAATAAAATGAAAGAAGATACACAACAGTCATCAAAAGCCTTCTCGAAAAGGGTTGGGGTTCCAAAGCTATAACAAAAGATTTCAGTTTAGGACGTACAAACGGACAAGGGCCGAATTGTCAAACAAGCTGAAGAATTTTACAAAAACCTTAACCACCCTAAACAAGCTTCACAAAACAACGAATAGGATATAGAAGTCACTAGCTATCAGTTTGGAGATTCACTAGAGATTACTCCATGGGGGATGAGGCAAGCCATCAAACATCACCATTGACCTACTCAAAATCTTTATGAATAGCTGAACATTTTGGCATCATGGATTATACCTTAAAAATTTAGATTTTAATTAATGTTATATTTCACATTGGAACACTGCAATCATAATGCTTTTATATGAAAGAAAACCCCAAAGACCTCAAGAACTACAGATCAATAAGTATACTCAACTGCATCTACAAATATTTTACAAAAATCATCACCATCTAAATCACTAAAACGCTTAATGAAAAACAACCACGGGAGCAAGCTGGCTTTAGAATAAGCTACTCGACCATGGTTAATTCACATCAGATAAACCAACTAAAAGAGACAGGATCAGAATATAAAATGCCACTCACTTTAGTATCCTCCAAGAAGGCCCTCAACTCTGGGGAAACCTCAAAGGTCATTGATGCTAGACTTCGTATATGTCAGTCTTGCAGCATATCTACCACCATGGAAATTCCTTTATCAGGCTACATGAAGTACCCTTTCAGTTAGAAAAGGGGGTAAAACGAGTCAATACCCAAACTCTTAACAGCCCGTCGGGAGATAATCTTCCGAAACCAAGATTTGGAAAGCAAAGGAATCAGAATAGACGGCGAATATATAAGTAACTTCAGATCTGCTATTGACATCGTCCTTTCTGCTGATAACCTTCATGATCTCTAAAGAATGCAAGACGAAATGAATGAAGAAAGCTAGAAAGTAGGCCTTCGCACTAACTTCTTCAAATGTCATATACAGCAAGAACGTGGAAGATGAAGACACAACGATCAGAATAAAAAAAACTCAAAGCTGAATGGAATAGACGTCTGCGTCTACGTAAGACAACAAATCTCCATGAAATCCTTAAAAGAAGAAGATATCAAGCGTAGATTCACTCGAAGGATGGCAAACTTCCGGTGGAGCAAGCTCAGCCTTCAAGAACTAGAAAATCCCATTAGTACGAAAAATAATCGTATCCTCCTGATTGTCACCTATGGAGCTGGAACATGGAACCTAACCAAAAGATTGACCCTTACAGTGAAAAGCATGCAAGATGCACAATAGGGAATCATGCTCAACCTCTCATGGAGAGATCACAAGACAACACAATGTTTTAGAGGAAAGACAAGGGTCAGAGATTTCAAAGAAACCATTACAAAACTCAAATGGCAATGGGCCGGCCATACTAGACATCTTGACTTACAGCGTGAATCCCTAGAGATCACATGCAAAAACATGACCGGCAAAATGTGGTGTGACGAACTAGACAAGTATTAGCTCCAAACGACATCGATGATAGGTAAGTCTGGCAAAGGAAGGCCTATGTCCAACTATGGACGCTAAAAGGCTGCTGCTGATGATGACGATTAATAACGATTGGGTGCTTGTTATATTTCCGCATTAAATTCAGACATTTCCGTGTTAGATTTCGCTATACTTTATTTGTCTCTGGGGACCTCAGAGCGGCATTTTCTTCACAAGCATTTCAAAATGCCGTTCTGAAATCCCCATACGCAGAAATGTTTTGAATTTAACGCGGAAAACGTAACAATCGCCAAAAAACTGTTTTTCCGTCATATCTGTTCGTTGTTTATTTGCTGCAGATCAAAAAAAGAAGCTGGGTGAACGCCCTCCAAGTTTGGTGATCCGATCATTTTTGCCAGGCGTTGTATCAGTTACAAATAACCTAAATTTGTGTCTCAAAGAGAAATAGAAAAAATATCTATAAAAAAACATGAGAAAGGATTTTGTTGTTCCAGACGTCACAACGGGAGCTCCTTACACGTTTGACCTATCTGAAAGTTGAAAGAAAGAAAACTGAGATGAAAGATTAAGACAAAATGTATTTAAAAACAAACAAACAAATAGCAAAAGTCCTACTTCCTAAAACTACTTACTACAGTTGAAGAAAAGTTATAAAAATTCACGCCAGTCATTTCGGTTGTCGAGATTCATCTTTATGACGTTTAGAAGCATCGTCACGTTTAGGTGATCCCCATTATGACACAGCTTCCGGGAAGATAATGTTTGTATTTGTTCCATTTATGTGAATGAGTTCAACTTCATTCTCTGACATTAAATAGAACTGCTACCAACGGGACAGGAGGTGAAGAGGGGGCGGTTATCAGCAGGGGAAATGGATTTAGCTAGCCAAGTTCAAGCACCGGCTTGGAAAAGGCTAGAATACATTTCTCCCAGACTATCCATATATGTATTAGATGTATTTCTCAATTTGTAAAAATACAAAAAAAAAGAAAGAGTGCTCAATATTTACCAAAGTTATGAGTGCGTTAAGCACGAAATTTTTACATCCAGCGGATGGATATATATATATATATACATATATGTATATATATATATATATATATATATATATATATATATATATATATATATATATATATATATATATATATATATATATATATTATATATAAGGATTTATAATTGTACCATTCACAAACAGCTGTTTTGTCGTATCACAACTCTTTGGTGTAGCTATAGACAATCCAGTATCCCTTCCAGTACGGCTAAGTAGGGTCGGAAGCCTTCGCTTCCCTACGTGTAACTGGACGGTCGGTGAGACCGAATTAAGAGAAATATTTACTTACGCATAATTTCCCATCCACCAGAGTGATCTCTACATCTTTCTCTCTCTCTCTCTCATATATATATATATAAAGACAGTAAGAGGGGTGTGTATGTGTTTCACTGTGTATTCAAGACGCTACTCAAAAGTCCAGAGAATTTAAGTTGATTGGCTGTTGCAAGGACAAAGTCAACTCCAACTTCTATCCCGACTGAAGATAATTTCTGCAACGTTTGTATTGAATACATGATGAATAAGAAATGGCAAGAAAACATTTTCTTAGTAAAAATGTATTTGTTTGATAGAAAGAAAATATCTGTGTAAGACAAACTTTTGTAGAGATGTAAAGCGTATCAGAGTGGCCCAGTCGTTGAGAGAGTCACCCACCACTCACTTTCAAATCTCGGATAGGGAAAATGTTAATTTTATAGATGTATTTGTTTATTAGGATGAAATAAGTCCTTGATCGGCAGAAAATAGGATGGCGCGACGATTTGAACGGTTTCAGGAGATTCTGACACGATACCTAGATCAGACAAAGACTTACAAACGCGAATTCATTAAACAAGGTATTCTTAGATTTCAGTTGAACAGAATTAACCTGCCCTTAAATCCAGCAAAATAAGTTGTTCTTATTTTCAGACCATCAATTGTTGAAAGGTCGATCCTTCCAACTGTCTGGCGGAAGCAATAGTTATTTCAGATTGATACCAAAGTTGAATGATAAATCTCTGTTCAGTCATATACGTGTTTTCTTCTTATGCCAAAATTCGGAACTACCTCTCGTTGTATTCAGTTCTGAATTACATCATGTATCATCCATTTAGTGTTCGACAAACCCTGTGCTCACTGATGTTTATTAAATCAAACTAAAGAAAAACGTAATTTTAAACCCAAAATACTGTCCGTAGCATACCCCTCACCCACTGAAGTGGACAAGTTAAAAATGGAGGCGAGATAACATACACACACACACACGCATCATCATCAGTCTTTTATCATCCGTCGTTGGACATAGACCTTCCCCAGGATTCGCCACAATTTCCTATCATGGGCGTTGCGGAGTCAGTATTTCCTGAATTTGTCTATTTCATCTCTTCATCTTGTATTCTGTCATCCTCGGTTTTGCATGTGATCTCTGGGAATCCATGTTGTCCATCGGTTGTCTGCCATTCGTGCAACATGACCAGCCCATGGCCATTTGATTTTTTTCTACTCCTGGTTTTTCCTTAATATACTATGCTGTCTTGATATCTCTCCATGTAAGGTTGAGCATAATTCTTCCATGTGCACGTTGCATGGTTCTAAGTTTGTAGGTCAGTGTTTTGGTTAGGTTTCATGTTTCCGCTCCATAGGTGACTACCGAGAGGATGCATTAGTCATTTACCATTCTTTTCGGGATTAATGGGATCTTTAGTTTTTTAAGGTTGAGCCTACTTTGCCGAAAGCTTACCATCCTAAAATGATATATGCTTGATTTCTTCTTCTCTATAAGATTTCGTGGAGATTCGTTGTTCCAGGTTGATGTAGTCGTCTACTTTCTCCAGTTCTGCTTCAGAAAACTCAACGCAGGGAAAGGAGAGATGTCGAGGTATGCCTCAAAGATAAAAAAAACCAAACTATTGGCAAAAGGTTACTGCTCTGACCCAACAATCAGGAAAAAAAAACTTTTTCGGGCTGTGGATGGATCTTTTACGCTTGAGTCCGGGAAAAAAACCCAGAACTGACGAATAAAAGTCAGATAGACTTTAGAATGCTTAAATCATTTGAAACCAATTCTATTAATCCAACCCTTCAATATACCAATCCTGAGGATGAATTCCAGCAAAGATTCCAACTTATGCTTTCACAAATATTACGTAATGATGAAGGTAAATAGTAGTCGTAATAATGATGATAATAATAATTTTGCCTTTCGACCTTCACCGCCTGCAGTTATTCCCATGAAAGATCAACGCGTGGCATTGGCTCCGTAAGTCTGATCTTTTCTAAATGCAGTTACCCTCCTGGCGTCTAAAACCAAATAAAAACCATCCTACACTCGAGTGATTAAAAGTTAAACGCCGAAAGCAAAGTCGGCCAATGTCAGGTTTCAGGTGACTCACCGCCGGGACATTTCCCCCCAAAACAAAATGGCACATTACTCCATATGTACGAAGATAGAACGGTTAATCGAGTTTATGTCTGTCAACAGAAGAAAATTTCGCTCGTCTTCTGAGTGTTTACTTGTATACTAGAGGAATATCCACCAAAGAATCATTTGGGTATGAAATACTTGTACAAATATGTATTACTGGGCAATTTTTGCAGTAACGCATTAGACTTTTGATTGATTGGTCATTTTGAATAGCCGAAAGTAGCTAGAAAGTGGTTAGATTTTCATAGTTGTTCAAATGCCTTTTTGGGGAAATCCTCCGGTTAAGGGACAGCATGGCTCCAGGTATAATCATACAACGTATTCATCAGATACCACTTGAACATGGACACAGCCCAACCATATTTGGCATGCATACTTAATAGACCAAGGGGAATATTTTGAAGTAAAAAGTTATGGGATATTTGAAATTAAATTGTGTGATCTGCGTTTGCCCTCACCCTGATAATAGTTATCCGATTTCCATCTATTTCTTAACGATGCGTGAAGTCTTTGTTTATCTGCATGTGACCTATTGTAAACCAAACCGCTGCATTGTAACCAGAGGTTCCTAATGAGGTACCCTTAAAATGAAATAACTTAAACAATGCAAAATGTCTGGGTGATTTGCAACTGTATAATGATAGTTCAGAGTTTGCGTTCGCACTCAGCCGGATAATAATAATAATAATAATAATAATAATAATAATAATAATAATAATAATAATAATAATGATAATGCAGCTTCAAACCACAGCACTGCTGTGAACTGTGAGAGTAAACCACTTAACTAGTAACTAGTCAACTTGCCCAGAAGGAGTATAGACACAGGCACGCAGAGCAACAACAGTGATGAACTGGGATTTAACCAAGCTGAAAGGTGGTACCAGCACAAACCGGAGACAGCCTTTACTTTAGAACATTGACATCCAAACGGACCACTCCATCCATCTAAGAGACCTTGCAAGAAGAGGAAAACCTGCCAAATGATAGACATGGACCACAAAGTGGATAGGAAAGAGAATAAAAAACTGGAAAAACACCAGAATCTGGCAAGAGAACTGAAGAAGGTGTGGAAGATGAAAGTCTGGGTAATACCAGTAATAATAGGCGCACTTGAAACCTTACCAAAGACACTGAAGGAAAGATAATAGGCACACTTGAAACCTTACCAAAGACACTAAAGGAAAGATAATAGGCGCACTTGAAACCTTACCAAAGACACTGAAGGAAAGATAATAGGCGCACTTGAAACCTTACCAAAGACACTAAAGGAAAGATAATAGGCGCACTTGAAACCTTACCAAAGACACTGAAGGAAAGATAATAGGCACACTTGAAACCTTACCAAAGACACTGAAGGAAAGATAATAGGCGCACTTGAAACCTTACCAAAGACACTAAAGGAAAGATAATAGGCGCACTTGAAACCTTACCAAAGACACTGAAGGAAAGATAATAGGCGCACTTGAAACCTTACCAAAGACACTAAAGGAAAGATAATAGGCGCACTTGAAACCTTACCAAAGACACTGAAGGAAAGATAATAGGCGCACTTGAAACCTTACCAAAGACACTAAAGGAAAGATAATAGGCGCACTTGAAACCTTACCAAAGACACTGAAGGAAAGATAATAGGCACACTTGAAACCTTACCAAAGACACTAAAGGAAAGATAATAGGCGCACTTGAAACCTTACCAAAGACACTGAAGGAAAGATAATAGGCACACTTGAAACCTTACCAAAGACACTAAAGGAAAGATAATAGGCGCACTTGAAACCTTACCAAAGACACTGAAGGAAAGATAATAGGCGCACTTGAAACCTTACCAAAGACACTAAAGGAAAGATAATAGGCGCACTTGAAACCTTACCAAAGACACTGAAGGAAAGATAATAGGCACACTTGAAACCTTACCAAAGACACTGAAGGAAAGATAATAGGCACACTTGAAACCTTACCAAAGACACTAAAGGAAAGATAATAGGCGCACTTGAAACCTTACCAAAGACACTGAAGGAAAGATAATAGGCACACTTGAAACCTTACCAAAGACACTAAAGGAAAGATAATAGGCGCACTTGAAACCTTACCAAAGACACTGAAGGAAAGATAATAGGCGCACTTGAAACCTTACCAAAGACACTAAAGGAAAGATAATAGGCGCACTTGAAACCTTACCAAAGACACTGAAGGAAAGATAATAGGCGCACTTGAAACCTTACCAAAGACACTAAAGGAAAGATAATAGGCGCACTTGAAACCTTACCAAAGACACTGAAGGAAAGATAATAGGCACACTTGAAACCTTACCAAAGACACTAAAGGAAAGATAATAGGCGCACTTGAAACCTTACCAAAGACACTGAAGGAAAGATAATAGGCACACTTGAAACCTTACCAAAGACACTAAAGGAAAGATAATAGGCGCACTTGAAACCTTACCAAAGACACTGAAGGAAAGATAATAGGCGCACTTGAAACCTTACCAAAGACACTAAAGGAAAGATAATAGGCGCACTTGAAACCTTACCAAAGACACTGAAGGAAAGATAATAGGCACACTTGAAACCTTACCAAAGACACTGAAGGAAAGATAATAGGCGCACTTGAAACCTTACCAAAGACACTAAAGGAAAGATAATAGGCGCACTTGAAACCTTACCAAAGACACTGAAGGAAAGATAATAGGCGCACTTGAAACCTTACCAAAGACGCTGAAGGGAAATATGAGATCTACGACCCTAGCTATTAGCAATGGTCTAACAGAGGAGAAAAAACACGCACATACACAACAAATGGCAGTGGAGGTACGAATCACAGCCTTCAGTGAGAATCATTGAGCAACCGGTGCGAAAATATAAACCACAGCACTCTTTTGTGGACTGTGAGAGTGTGGAGAGGAGAGCTTGAGACCTGAGGAGACTTGCTGTCATTCATCCTACAGGCAACTGGTTTGGAAATAAATAATTATAATTATAATAATGATAATAATCTGATTTCAATGTATCTATCTTTAAGTATTTCCTTTATCAATACACTGTTAAACCATCACCTCTTTGTGGTATGTTTCCTCTGAGAGAATTTTATTATCACTTTAATTTGTTTCCCAGTGTTAAGGTTTACTTTTACATGACCTTAGTAGTTAGTTTTATTATTCTGGATTTGGTCTGTTTCTACGTATTTGAAATAATTATGGTGATTGGGTTGCTTTAGGCATAAATAATAATAATGTTCATAGTAATAACAATGAGAATAAGATAGCAATGGTGTCTAATTTCTAGTATACCTATATGAATTATGTTTTTTTCTTTTGATAGAAATGTTGAGCGGTGCCGGCATTTTAACGCTGCTTCATTTTTTGCTGTTCAATAATTCTTTTTTTTTGTTTTCGCTTTTTGTTTTTTTATTCTATTAGCAAAATTGAAGATTTTATGTGCGTTTGTTTTAATATTTTCCATTTTACCGTGGGTGTGAGGTTGCTAGTGGTTAGTCTCCAATGATATGTGGACAGTGATACATTGTTTTTGTATTTTTCATCTATAAATGATTATATACAGTTTGCTTATCTTATTTAAAAGGGTATTTTCCATTTTCCAATGTAATGTTTTCACTTCTTAAGGCTTCTTTTATATTTCAGCATGGTATACAATATTTGATTTGAGACATTTGTTTTGCAAAGGGCATCTGTTTCTGTTTGTACAATGGTATTCTTGTTTATTTATGCTTTCTCCATGAATATTTTCCCTAATTACTTTTTATTATGTTTTGCTATGAACTTATTAAAAATATCCTTATAACTATAGCTAATTTCAGTTTGCTCTTGTTAAACATTTTACTCAGTGGGTTGCTCGGGGGTAAGTGTTTTTTTATCAATTGGATGAACATTTTTTTATTAACTAGAATAGGTTGAATGGCGGGGCATACCAGAGGATTTTCCTTCCTCTACTTTTTTCTGTTGTTGCTTTGTTTTACTCTATTGGATTTAATTTTTTGTCATATTCAAAACTAGTTTCTGTCTTTTAGGGTTTTAGTATATCTATTTCTAACGTCGTTGAACATTGTTTCGTTCAAAAAGTTGTATATCAGCTTAGTTTCTACTGATTTAGGATCATTTTAATGATTTTGTTTGGGTGGTTAGATCTTGTGTTAATATATGTAATTACAGAATTTTCCTCTTTATGTGATTCATAGGTGCTGTTATTTGGATAAAAAGCAATATTTTTCGAACAGGACCCATTTGTGAAGATCACTGAAATCAGATTTGAAACGCATATAAGCCCGTAAATTAAAAAAAGAAATCGAACAAATCAACAAATATAACAACACATTCATGAAAGGAGACAAGACAAACAACATACATAAAATGAATTACCAAACCTACAACAAACCCCTAACCAACAACATCACACAAAAACCCTAATTAAAGAGTGTAACGTTGATTTCAGAAGTTTCGTAGTGTTGATCAAAAGGGCAGAGGACGTTAATCTTCAATCGGAAATGAACAACTGAAGATTTTGGTCGAACAAAACCAATGCCAAATTTTCAGAGAAGTTTCACAAAAACTGTGTCTTGGCGTTTTGATAATATTGGGCCATTTAAGGCAAACTGTTGAAGTGAATTAGTTCGATAAAGGGGTTCGAGATAAACTCGGCAAAAACCAGAGATTCGTTGGGGAACAGCCATTATTTTCTGAACAATCTAATACTGAAGAGTTCTCAGTGCTATGCACACATGCACGCACGCACACACATACACATATACGCACATACAAACACACACACACACACATATATAATATCCAAAAATACAGAAAAGGTTACAAATGTCTCAATCATTCTGTTATTTTCATTTATTTTATACATAATGTAAAGTTGTCCCTCTAGTCAGGATTTCAATTAGAAAACGTATAAATGAAAATGATTGATAAACAGAAAGATTGCAAGGTTTTTACAAACTTAGTTGACATCAATGACATACTGTATCCATATGAAAGCATTAAGAGTTCTACAGTGGTTGACATAATAGTTCCACCCGTATTTTACAGACGACTCGATTCTAAAAAGTTAAAATACAAGATTTTGGGTGACACACGATTTAGAAAAATTATTATCGAATCATTGTATCCCTACAAGTGGACTGCCTGATCAACCAGCCAAGAGGGCTACAGATTCTTTCTCTCCCTGTTCATCTACGTTAGTGTGCCTTAGAGTGTTCTAGGCCACATTTTAGGGGCTATAACCTTGAAAAGTTGCTCGAGTACACCACTAAACACCATCTATTTTTTTCTCAAAAATTGTTTTTTGGGGTCTCTTTTTTAAGATGATTTCGACCGATAATAGTAAGATCTTGTGCTGGTTTTAGATGAAAGATCTATTCTTATATAAAAGTTCTGTTTTGGTCAGATAATTAGTTATGGTACACACGTAGGCTACATTAATGATTCATTAATGCAATGTAAGTTTATTCAAAAGTTTGACTCGTGCAAACATTTCTTTAACTTAGAAAAACTATAGATTGTTTTCGTTCTTTAATCATAAAACTTATATATTGTACAAAGAAAAAATCTTGCACCAAAAGTATTATTTCTCAATTTTTCTTTCCCCAAAAAGTTGTTGGTCAGAATGTATTAGCTCGCCCGGAAATTAATTTTCATTTCGATGGAATTCGAAATGACGTTTGTGCAAAAAACAAACAAACGATAGAAACCGTCCCGTGACCAATGTCTTTTGGTAGCAGGCCGTGTTGGGGATGATCAATCGAAAAAAGTGGACGAAAGGAGCGATCAATGGATAAGCTACTTCTGTCGCCCTTCGTTGAGACCAATTCAGCATGAACATACACTGCAAATTGGAGCCCCCACGTTTTTGTGGATGCAGGGGAAGATTTTTTGTTATAGACATAATAAGGAGTGAATGTTTGAATTTTTAGCCCTTTAGCTCCATGGATTCAGCCTGTACACGTGATCCATATATTCATACATACATATTCAGCTAGCCAGCAAGACCAGCTTCAAAACTGAAGAATCCTGTGTTGACAGTTTTCGTGACAGGTTTAGTTGATGGTTTCAAATAAGTCTTAATTTTACGTTTGGGTAAATTTAGATCCAAAACAGCGTGTGAAATGCACGGTAAAGTCATATTTTATTCAATCAAAATAAGATTTATTTACGAAATTATGTTGATTAAATTCAATCATAACTAATATTTGTCCAGAAAGTTTGTTGCTTTTAATTACCACCAAGCTCAAAACTTTTGTTTTTAGAACTTTATTTTTTTTAATAAGCCAGACATAGAAAGAAAATCTATCTAAGAATTTTAATTACATGATGCAATTAAAAATCTGTCGAATGAAATTTACATCAATTCGAAAAGATGGCTTCACTTCCGGTTGATTTTGTGTTCATTCTCTTACCTTATCCATGTTAATTTGTTTGAGTAAATTAACGAAACGATTCGGAGGAAAACATTCAAGTATTTTTTGAAAAGGACTGTCTTGAAATATCTGCTAAGACACTATATAATTGACTCAATTAGGGTTGTGTACAAACGTCTGGTGAGATGCTGAAGATCAATATATATATATATATATATATATATATATATATATATATATATATATATATATATATATATATATATACATACTAAAGTGAAATGACAATTCAGAATACCTAGTGTTCAAAAGAAATCTTGGATTCTTTAGGAAAGAAGTAATGCAGATATAAGAAATTGCTCTTCCAACTCTAGAATAGAGCACTCTGGTGGATAGGGAATTGTGCGTAAGTAAAAATATCAGTTAGATTCAGCCTTACTGGCCGAGCAGTTCTGCGTAAGGCAGAGGTAAAATGCCAGCCCCCTGGGTCTGAAGCGACGATTTCGATCCTACTTCGTGGTACTGGATGAGATATTGGATAGTCTACAGTTACACTGAAGAGTTATAATTCAACAAAATTGCTGTCTGTGGATGACTCAATTATTGATTATATATATTATAGAAAGCTTTGCAGCTTTTGACACTAAATATGGAAGAAAAATAATCCAAAATGTGTTTATATATATATATATATATATATATATATATATGTGTGTGTGTGTGTGTGTATGTGTGTGTGTGTGTGTGTGTGTGTACATAATATGAACTGTAAAGAGTGAGACACTCGGTAGTAAAGTGTTTTGAAGTAAGGTTTATTTATTCGTAGATGTTTTTTTGTTGTTGTTTAATGGTCCAGACATGTTTCTGGATGTATTCCCATCTTCAGTGGTGTGTGCTGTGTGAGTATATGCTTTTAGGGGTTAAAGGTTTGATGTCGAAACAGAGTCCACTGTCAAGAGCTTAGCCTTGTGGGGAAAAAATTGCATCCAGGCTGCTGGAGGCATCCTGCTGTGTGAGAGAAAGTCCAGCCAGTGATGAAGTCTATGGTTAAGCAGCAGCAGTTGGTCTTGGAGAGGGCAAAATGTGTCAGGGTAGGATGGGAGTGATTTGGAATTAGATTTTGTGGGTATGCTAGGGATACTGTAAATGGAGGGGTGATGAGGTTAAGGAACTACACAGGTTTCAACCTTACAAGTCATCAAAATATGTTGATTATGATCGGAACAAGTGCTATGACTGGCTAAGGTGGATTTTGCTATGGGTCTGAGAGACTTTGAAGTTCCCAGTAATGAATGTATCTAAGGAGGAGAGTAGATGTGGGTGTGAGGTTATTGTCAGTAGGAGTCTCATGAATTACAGATCGGTGTGATTAGGGTTATCAAGTTTGGTGTTTAATCCATTAGGATACAGAGTTTTGAGTTTGTTGATCCAAATATCCTCATGTCTTTCTAGAATTTTAGTTATGTCAATGGGAGTATTTTTTAATTTTTTCAATGATAGTAAAACTATATAAACAGGGATACCTGGTTTGGTCGGCGGAAAATAAATTCAAATGTATCGAAAAAAGAAACATATGTCCTTTGATACATTTGTTTTTACACAATTTAACCAATGAAAAAAACAATTATCTACATTATGTACACATGAAAAAGTAGCTGTAACGGAAGAAATATTCTGATGCTTGAAAAAATCAAAATCGTACTTCAATTTGAAAGGGTTTATGGATACACTGTATAGGTATTTATCCAATTGGTGGCCTGGATCCAATCCTAAGACGATTAACGTAGAGCTACCCATGGAAAAGGCATGGAGAACTCAGGTAAAAATTTACCTTTATGCAAATCCTCTCCATCCAAGTGGCAACATTCTGACCAACAACTTTGAAAAATCACCAGAAATGACCAGAAATAACATATGATGACCTCGAATGACCCTGAGGTCAAAATTTCATTTCTGTTTTGGCTTCAAGAGAATCTACCCCTACGCCCCATTTCAGTTACATAGGTGTAATAATTTTCTATATTTGTACATTGAAAGGAAGATGAGGTCTTGTTTAGCATCATATTCACATTGAAATAAAGAGAACCCCTCTCTTAAACCTTTAAAAAGATTCTCAAAACCTTTTACTTTAAAATTCGCCCAAGGTCCGATGACAGACGGACAGACATTCAGACAGTGTGATATCTCCCACTCATTTATACAGATAAGTTCACACACACACACACACACACGCACATACATATGCACAGACATGTGTAAGTGTCGATACATTTGTAATGTTTGGTTTTACGCACATGTAGATTTGCACGTTGCTCCTCTTTCGTACCGAAGTAACACTTGACTGAATTTTAACTTCAGCCATACACCACGAAACACTAAAAATCAAATAAACAAAAAATATTTTTCGAAATATTTTCCGAAAAATACAAGCAAAAAAAACAACTTTTGAAAATTACGTTTGTATCAAGAATTTTGTCTGAGTCACTGTGAAAGGCCCTAAAGTCATATGTGCGTTGGAAAAATTGTAAATATTTTAGCAAATCAAGAAAACGTCTTCGGTCCAAATCACTGTAAACATCTCTCGGTACAGAAGCCCTTCCAGAATTGGTAGGGGTCGTGTCGCCTTTGCTCTTGAAGTCAGTCCTTTAACTACTCATCTAGGTATAAACAAAATTGGTTAATTTCTTTTTTTACGTATATAAAATAGTTCTCCGAGAGGAGATTTTTCCCTTCAATATCAGGTGCACTTTATAAATTAGACCTTCGAACCATCCAGAAAGTTTCCCGTTTTTAGAGGAAAAAAAATCTGAAGTTTCACGAATTTCAATGTAAATATAATGCTATCCTGGGCCCTGCTTTCCCTTCATTTTCACCGAAGTACAGCTTACATAAGTTATCTCCCCTTGGATCTGATTCTATATTGTATGAATTCTCTCACTTCTTTTGTTTTTTCAAACATTATGCGTTATCCATTTCAAGATAAAAGCCCTGACTTACAAATTGAACTGAGTTGCAATCAATCACTGAAAGACAGAAATTTCATTGAGTTAGTCATAGAGCTGCAATGACGGCAAATCTTGTCATACGCAGTAAATCCGTTGATATCAGATTGGTAACATATCTATTGAGTTCATACATATATCATATGTGTATAATTACTAAACTGAGAAATAACTGATTTTCATCAGGTTTATGCTGTGGTATGTGTAGTTTTGGGTCCTGATTCTGAAAATGTAATTAATTGTTTTGTATATAGTTTTCACGATAGCATGAGAGCTATGTTTTAGCATATAATCCCAAAAGAGCACGTTTAGGGTCCAAAAGCCAACGTTTTTAGGCTTTTCTTTGTGCATGTTATATTCTTTATAAATCTTATAGATAGTTTTTATTTTTATTTTTTTTTGTATTGAGAAGTTCTAACTGATGAAATCTGAGAATAAAATGTATCCGTAGCAAAATGATAAGACATTCAAGGGTGAAACAGTCGGTAAATTCGTAATCAGTCTCAACAATTGTTCTGAATAGGTTGTACTGGAACTTCAATACGATTCAAAAAATTCAAATTTGTTAATCAGTGTAATGAGCCTCGGATGAGCTTCGATGCGATAAAGAAGTTCAGTTTTGCTGACCAGTGTAATGAGCCATGAATGCATACAAAAAAAAACTCTCATGGTACTTACTCACCTGATCAATCACTGTGGCCCAATTGTAGAGTGGTCACCTGCGAGTCATACCTAGACTTTAAAAATAGTACTCAATGCCTCTCAGCTAAGCATTCAGTACAAGGACTAAAATTTAAGATCCAACCCCGAGACTAACGGGATCGACCAAAATCACGTTTGATGTACTGCATCACCGAAATAACGTAACGAGTGGTCAGTAACTAGATGGGTGACCATTGGGAAATATCAAGTGCTTTATGCAGAACGAAGCCTTTTATTTGCCTGGAAACCCCGAACATATTGCTGGTGTGTCTTTGACACCACAACACCGTCGATGAAGACATGCATGTGTGTGTGTGTGTGTGAGAGAGATAGATAGATAGATAGATAGAGATAGATAGATAGATAGAGAGAGAGAGAGAGAGAGAGAGAGAGAGAGAGAGAGAGAGAGAGAGAGTGAGTAAGCTGCTATTTGTCAGCAAAAGTGTGGTCCATGCTAATATCAACGAGCATTGACTGCTCGGCTCTGGCGTCTCTCACGCAAGTATTCAGTAAATTACCAGCAAATTGCACACATATACTATGTCATCTTAACTGCAAGAGAAAAAAAAGACTCCAGATTCTTGAAACCTTTATTACTAAAATAGGATAATATATTCAACTAATGTCTTCATCATCAGTGTCAGTCTTCTATTGTCCGTCGTTGGACATTGATCTTCCCCAGGATTAGCCAGACCTCTCTATCGTGGGCATCGTGGAGCCAATACTTTCTGAACTTGTCAAGTTCGTCTCTCTATCTTGTATTACGCCGGCCTCGGTGACGCATGTAATCTCTTGGGATCTAAGTTGTGAGTCCTGATATTCATCGGTTGTCTGCCATTCTTGAGTTTTGTAGTGGACTTTATGATGTCTCAGAGCATGATTCTTTCACATGCACTTTGCACAGTTCTTAGTCTGTGGGTCAGTCTCATGGTTAGGTTCCATATTTCCGCTCCATAGTGACTGTTGAATGGATGCACTGGTTCTATGCTCTTCTCTTTTGGATTTATGGAATTTTTTTGTTCTTGAAGGTTAAGCATTGCTCTGACGAATACTTGCCATCATGTAGTGATTTTTCGCTTGATTCCTTCTTCTTTTGAGGATATCTTTGAGATTCGGTGTCCTAGGTAGATTTGGTGGTCTGTGGAGCGTTTGGGTGAGCTGGTATCACCTTTTAGTACCACTTTTTGGAGCTGAAAGGGCTACGAGTCTATGTAGCCTGATGAAGTAGCTGCTGTGACAGTATGTATGTTTCTGCACTCTGACGTATGCTGGGTCTACACTTTGTTGAGTGATAGCCTCAATGACCATGGGAACTTCAACCGAGTCGAAAGCTTTCTTGAAGTTGATAAATGCTACTTCGAGTAGCATTTTGTATTCAGCTTTCTCTTTCAGATAATTAATTGAATTGAGATGGTCCATGGTCGAGTAACTTCTTCTAACGCCAGCTAGCTCTCGTGGTTGGTTTTCATTTAGCGTTCTTGTGATTTGGTTGGTGATGATTTTCATGGAAAATCTGTCGGTGCAGTTGATTAGGCTTATTGGTCTATAGTACTTGAAGTCTCTCGGGTTTACTTCTTTTATATGAAAGCATTATGATTACAGTGTTCCAATGTTCAAGGACTTTACTTTGTTTAAGGAATAAGTTGAATAAATAGCTAGTTTCCTTCTGCTTATTTAACTACGTTTTTTGTGTGGATTGATGGTGATGTAATATGGTCCAGGGGTCCTTTCCTTCCTTTGTTTGATGGCTTGTTGCACCCCCCCATCCTAAAACTGGGAAATCTTCAAACTGATTACTTGCATATTACTGTTCAGTGTTTTATAGTCCTCGTCTGGAGGAGTAGGATTTTTGGTTGAATTCTTGTGCAAATTTGAGAATCCTGTCTCTGTCTGTTCTTAAACTATAATTTTCTCCGTGTATACCAGTTATTTGCTTCCGTCCTGCATTGAGAACTTTGTAAATAACTTGAATCCCCGACCTTTTTCGAGAATCGCCTTGATGATTGCTGTCGTGTATATTCTTTTGTCTTCCTCTCGTTTCTTTCGGATTGTTTTATTCAGTTAGGGTTGCTTCAATTTTCTCTCTTGATGTTGTGAATGGCTTGAGGTTTCTGTGTTTTCCCATGAGATTCTTGGTTTCATCTGAGATTTTACTTATGATTTGTGAGCTCTTTAGTTTAGATATAGTGGCGACTTCAATTAGAAAATCTGTTATTTCGATGTTGAATTCGTTGAGGTTGGTGTTGTTCTCCTCAGGTTCGTTGAGAATTTTAAATCTGTTTTTCAGTTCAAACTTGAAGAATCAACGTTGACTGATTGCGGTTTGGTGTGGAACGTTTTTCTGTGTTTTCTGTGTTAATTTTACGTCTTGACATTCTGTGGTCGCTTCCTACGTTGACTCAATCTAGGACTTGAATGTCTTTGACGGTTTTGCTTTTGTCTGCCAGGATAAGGTCAATTTCGTTTTTGGTTTTGTGGTTTGGGATCTTCCAAGGTCATTTTCTATTTGGATTTCCCTGCAATTGTGAACAGGTTCAAAATCACGAACACCTTCTTCAACCAATGTACAAGTATTTCAAATGTATTTAATAATTGATTAATGCATTCTGTCCAGAAAATAACATCTTTTTCGTGCTGCCTCGTACGTGAAGTCATTATGGTACACAAATGATATAATGCTGACATTCAAAAACTCAATTTAAAATAAAAACAAACATCTGTAATCACAGTTTTTGTCCCCAACTATTAAGATCTTGGATCTTGATAATGAATAGACCAGCGGTATTCCGTGCAATCTTTCCAGGGGTTCCGTAAAACAAAGTGATATTTCTGCATTATACTTAATTCTTCGTTACATAAACGATTCCTTCACAGCTTTTGTGTTTGGGTGAATACACATTCAGATAATTCTATGAGCATAACCAAAATACAACAGTTACATACATATATGATATTAAGAAATGGATATATAATTCAACAGAATAATTATGAATGCATTATATTATTCAAAACTCCACCCGAAATGACCTCCTGTTATTAAGCAAAGAATGTGCCACTTGGCCTAGGCGGTGTAAATAGAATGAACAATTGAAGAAAATGAGCTGGCGCAGGAATAGAACCTGCAACCGATTAGGTAGCCACTTTAACGTAGTGTTGCTCTTACCATTGAGCTAAACAGTCAGGCTGAAAGGCAATGGCCAAAATAAATGTTTTATCCTCATGTTTCTTCATTCACTGTCCATATCTGCATTATTGTTTTATCGATTCCGACATTTATATTATTAAGAATTGGATATATAATCCGATAGATTTATTATGCATTATTTTTGTTTGAAATTCTATTTGAAGTAATCTCTCGTTTTTGTATTGTGAATGTGCCATTTGGCCAATACAGCGTAGAATAAACAGCTAAAGAAATAGGATGCTACAGAAATTGAACCTGCATCCAACAGGGGGTTCATCTTAAGGCGACACTGCTCTTACCAGCTGAGCTAAGCAACAAGCTGTTTATAACGTTTTTACAATAATTTCTAATTATATCTACTGTCATTCTGTCGAATTATATATCCATTACTTTATAATATAATTGTCAATGTTGAGAAATAGATATCGAGAGTTAATAAACAGGGGGAGATTTGGGTAAAAAACAGTTATTTGGGTATCCGACTTATCGGCTTAGTTCAGATGATAAGAGCGTTGTGATGTTAAGATGTCTCACTGTTGAACTCAGGTTCGATTTCTATGGCAGCACATTTCTTTGATTGTTTATGTTATTTACGCTGTCCAGGCCAACTGGCGTATTTTCTATGTAAATCGTACAAATCGAGTTTCAAATGAAAATAGTGCATGTATATATATATATATATATATATATATATATATATATATATATATATATATATGTATGTGTGTGTGTGTGTGTGTGTTTATCTATCTCTAGATATTTCACGATATTCTATCTGAACATGTATGTTCATATTTCCCATTTCTCAATATTTATTAATGTTTTTCTTTTTATGAAATTTTGTTCTCATTTTTTCAGTGTGTGTGGGTTCAGCCTCTTTTTTAGAAGGAGAAGAAGAAGGAGGAGGAGGAGGAGGAGAAGAAGAAGAAGAAGAAGAAGAAGAAGAAGAAGAAGAAGAAGAAGAAGAAGAAGAAGAAGAAGAAGAAGAAGGTGATTCTCTCTATTTCATTGGTGTCATATATCTGGGTCAATGTCTTACCCAGAGGCAAAAAGGAATACCAGAGACGTGTGGACAAAGGGCGTTAAAAAAACTAAAAAACATTAAAGAAAATAAAACGGGTAAGAAATGACATTCTACTCACAAATTACATTTGTCAAAAAGTTCCAGAAAAAATAAACAAGAAGTCTTGGACTTCCGTTGATACGGTCTTCCAGTGCCAAACTCACCGCAAAAGTCAGGCCCAAAGGGGACAGAATTCTTATGGTTCATTGTCTATCAATTCATTTATCTAGTGATATCTATTTTTATCTTGTTGTACTAAATGAACTGTCGGATTAACGACGATTTGTGGTTTGGTGCTATCAAGATGAATTTAAATAGACGTCTAATATACTGTGTTTCCAAGTACGGTTTGTTATTTATAGCAAAAACTGTCTTCAAAATTGCTGGAATCGGCTGAATATTTCCATTCCCAGCCAGGTTTATAGCTAGAAATGTTATAAATATTCTATAAAAGCTTACATCTAATAAATCAACTATACATTGTGGCCGACAAGAAATAAGATGGTGTAACGAATTAGACATTTCTTGCGAGTTTCCGGGAAAGTCTATGTCCAATGATTGACGCTGAGGAATGATGATGATGATGATGATGATACCAACCCAAGAACAAATCATTAGTAAAGATTGTAGATTGACTTTTATTAAAATTACTGATCATTTTTTTTAATGTCCAGATTTTCAGGTGTCCTGGGTATTTATCGGCTGAATTAGAAAAGATCAACCACACCTGGCCGAAAAATTGCTAATTTGGTGACCCTGGTATTCTATTATTTCATTGGGCGCTGTAAATCGGGGAATTATTTAGTTTCACCTCAGTTCTCACATATTCAGCTCTGAATGAACCTTATTTTCTACACATGAAAATATATCATCAATGTAAAAATCATGACTTTCCTATCCCTATGAATTTAAATAAGGAATCAATTCTAATTTTGGCCTTTATGAGTTTAAATAGAGAACCAATGCTAAATTCTGTCTGCTTTGGTTAGTTTAGATAGAAAACCAATGCCAATTTCTGTTTATATGAGTTTAAATGAGGAACCAATGCTAATTTCGTTCTGTTTGGGTTTAAATTGAGAACAAATGCAAATGAGTTTGAATACAGGACTTATGCACCGGAAGTGGCAATAACATCAATTTGCCATTTGGAAATTATTAGGGAGTAAACAATCTGACGGTGGTTTCAGAAATTCCACATCAGAGATGAGAATATGCAAAATAGCCTTGTCGATAAAAAACCAAATTAAACCAAACGTGGGTAATAACACTACAATAATTGTTTGAGTTCTCTCGGCAAACTTTTGGGTTTCCCCTTTGACTGCTCCAAACATTTCAAAGTTGTATACAAGCTGGGAAAAATTGACAAAAGTATCTGCGGCGTTTTGGACATTACTTTTAAAGCATAATTATATCCTTTTTATTTTTCGTTGGTCATGAGGATTCTCTTACCCGATTTGTCCTTTTAGTTTCAGATAACAGGAAGTTTGTAACTATAAGATATCCCTGAAAAATATGACTTCACGTTAGGGGATCTTCCTGTTTTGGCTGTTTTCATTCTGTTTAATTCATTCATTTTCCGATTTTTCCATTTGTATTTGGGAAGTCCTACTGAGTGAGATACATGACAGGCCCCCTTAGCACTTGGCAGCCCGGGTGCCTATGTTGTCAGTACGTTGGTCTGGTCAGCTTCTCAATATTTATTTGCAAATAATAGAGACCTGTTCTTTTCGAATGGATCTTTACCTGCGATGAAAAATGAATCCTTTGCATCGATCATAAATCTATAATTTATCAAAATAGAATTATTTTTATTTAGTTTTCAACTTCACCTGTCGGAATCTAACATTTCATGTAAAATAGCAAAAAATCTCTGTTCATATCTATCTGTCTATCTATCCAATTCAGTCGATTCATATCCATCCATATATCTTATCTACCTGTCTATAAAATGCCCAAAATACTCTTCCTTTTTAGAAAGCGTCGATCAAAACTGTTAACATAAGTTTCTTCAGTTCCTAATTGGGTCTAGCTATCACGCACACAGATCACACGAATGGAGCTTAAGAGATGAAAT
Source organism: Thysanoteuthis rhombus (assembly GCA_963457665.1). NCBI lineage: Eukaryota > Metazoa > Mollusca > Cephalopoda > Oegopsida > Thysanoteuthidae > Thysanoteuthis > Thysanoteuthis major. The sequence continues at coordinate 69,031,397 of OY735205.1, read as the reverse complement.
TTTAAACATATGCTCCTTATTATGTCAAGAAGAAAGAAAAACTTTTTATGTTCTTTTTAAATCCAACTCAAAATAGGTTTTTTTTTGTGGGGTGGGTTCAATTTACAATTTAAATTCATGATTGAATAATCCTGCTCGCTTTTTTAATTCTAAATTTGAACATTTTAGTGATCACTGCCCGATAAAAGCCAAGAAAAGTAACTTTTATTGATCAATCCGTTTCCCAATATTTTTAATTGATCACCCATAAGACAGTACACTACCAGAGCACCTCCGTCAAGTGACGGTTTCTATTGACCGAATAATCAAACCTGTTTCTACTCAACACAGTTCGATAACTATCTAGCATCTTCATCTTGTTATTAGAGAATAGTTACTCAATCGCTTAAAGAAGGAGAAGAAGAAGCCATCATTGTCGATTGGCGTCAAGCGGAAGACAACGATGATATGGTTAATTTACATGAAAGCAGTTTGGGCGGAGGAAAATTAGTGCGTTTGGCACATAATGTGACGGAACAAATACGTCGGAAATGGAAAACGTGTGACGAGAATGATGTGACGTTAGCAAAGATGGCGGAACTAATGTCAACCGGAAGTGAGTCATTCGAAACATTGGGGCTAAAACGAGACAAGGAAAAATTGTTTGATATTTTGGAGCTGGGGCGTCGGTCGCGTTGTTTGGATTCATTGAGTACGTATCGACATGATATAGGAAACGTACTATACATTTTAGATTTGGGGGTTGAATGCCTTGGGCTAGGGGTTCGCAAACCTCTTCGAATATCAGCGCCCGTAGTGTATAAGAATTTCTTCACATTGCCCCAAATCAAAAAATACTGAACAACAGCCCAGTGTGGTTAGGTTTGTTAGTAAATAAGATGAAATTAATAATTCAAATTCATAAAAAAAAGTATTCGTTTCCTCTTTTAGTTTAGTGTGATAAGTTAGTCTGTTGTTCACCACACAATTTTTCATATTCCAGATATCGCTTCCTATATCACAGCATTGGATAACAATCACGTGGAGGTTAGAATTAAAACTTTCGAATATCCTGTGGCATCTCGGCGAGCTAAATGCGGTGTCCTATATAATCGTGGCACCCACTTCGGGAATCTCTTATCATCAGTGTGAAAGGAGGTGCTACCTAAAAGTAGTTGAGGTCATGCATGTTTGCAAATGAATAGAAGCCAGGTGCTTTACGATCATTAGGCCAAATAGGCAATCGCCTAGGGTGCATACCTCAGAGGGGTGCAGTACTTACCTTTCATGTTGAAGATCAAGCAACTGGGGGAGCAAATTGTTTCGTCTAGGGTGCCTAAAATCCTTGTACCGATCCTGGTACAAGCATTCACTGGGTTTTATCAATATAGAAAATGAGTGAAGCTTTGCAAGCAAGTGAATTCTAGGAGAGTTGACGACTCGTACACTCGCTCACCCACTATTTCCTGGGATTGTGGTGTGCCAGTGAAAATACCACGATCAAGACTGCAAGGAAGATTGGATTCATCCTTTTTTTCGACGGGTATCACGGCAGAAGTGATATAAACCGACTCAACAGGAATTCGAACAACTGCTTTGGTTTTCACAGATAATTACTAAGCCACCACTTCCCCAAAATATTACAAACATGATCAAGATTCCTTATATTATTTAATGTCACATTGGTTCAAACGTAGAATCCAGACCCCATAGTCATGGAATCTAAATTGGATTTAATTCAATTTGATTAAAACCAGGATGAAGTGCTGATTCCTGACCGCTTTAATGACATTATGTAATTTTGTGAAGAATCAGTGTCACAAAATTTGAAATACGTATCAAATAAATTGAAATTTTGATACGGTGTAATCTAAAAATGTTTGTTTTTGACTTGAATCAATTTTCGGATCTGGATTTTACATTTGATCCGTCGCATTGCAAACGGCTCTGTTGGAAACAAAATTAATACTGAAATCATGCATAAAAGCATTTATTTAGAGTTGGCAATACTATTTGCCAGGGGCATTTATTTATAAATTGCAAGTTATGGTACCGTGAATAAAACATGGTGAGATGTTAAATCTACCGAAATTAATGGCATAAAAGACCTACGGATATACAGAAGAATAGTGTATTTACTGGGAAAACATTTGATATTTTTGAAATATGTAATTGTGGAATGGCGTAACAAACTTGGTCTCAACATGCAGCTCTGATAGAAAGGAAATTTCTTTCTAATGATAAAAGATCTGTGATTTACAAGGAAAACGGAAGCCTACCAGATACTTCAAAGTGAACTTCAGGTGATATTTTTCGCAATAAAACTTCAGTAGGGATGGCCATCCTTGAACATTCCTTTTGACAATTTTTTTAACGCATGAGATTAAGTGTCGGTACAATCATCCTCATCATCATCATCATCATCATCATCATCATCAGCCTTCTAGCGTCCGTTAATGGACGTAGTCCTTCCCTAAGATTCGCCAAACCTCTCTATCATGGACGTCGTGAAACTGATATTTTCGTCTATCCGTCTTATCTTTGCCGGTTTCTCAAATGATCTCTGAAGTTCCACACTGTGAGTCGCGTTGTCCAGCTGTTGTCTGACATTCTCGTCATTTGACCTGCCCATTGCCATTCGAGGTTTCCAACGGATTCTATGATACCTCTAACTTTTTTCCATGTATATATATATATTGTTATATCTTTTGATTTCTGCATGTGATTTTGAGCACGATTCTCTCATCTGCTCATTGCTTGGTTCTCAAGTTGAGGGTCAGTCTATTAGTTAGATTCCATGTTTCAGCTCCATTTGTGACTATCAAGATTTCACAAAAAAATTCCTTGAACTGGTGAGGTTTTTGGAATTTGAGCTTGCTCTTCCGAAGCCTCCCGACCTATATGCAGTCAAATATGGTAGGAATAGCCAACCTTCAATATTCCATTCACAATTTTTTTCATGCATGAGTTCAGATTCGTCATACGAGTTTCGTACACCAATTCAATCCATTTGAAAAACAACTTGATACAGACTAACTGCACACACCGCGGGTCTTCCATATAGTTCCAGTGGAAAACCTAAATGGAGCCTTTGGACTAAATAAAATATCAAAACTGTTCTTTTCCTAATTCTACAATACAGGCTACAATACACCACCCCGGTCATTTACAAGTCATTTACAGATAAACGGTATCAGATTTATAGTATTGGGGGAATAGATGTATGGAAATCAGATCATCACAATCAGGAAGAGCGCGAACGCAGACCCTTCATTATTTTTTGTATTTTCCCAAAGTAACATGCAAGAACGTGCTCCTGAGAAAAGTTTGTGATATTGCCCGGTTTGAGAAACCCTGATCAACACACCAATAGGCCAAACGGCAACATAAACATTAAAAGTTACCAAAAATGCCTCTAAACTTATATTTCATCTGGTTTAAAACTCTGATATCTATGCATGGCGAGAAATGATAAATTTACACAATCATTTTACAATTTTGTCCGTAATTTTATCTCCATTGAATTAATTCAGGATTAAAAAAACTTGTTTTCAAATTAACTAAACTTAACTTAGTTGCTCACGTCGCTAAATGGGTGGAGGGTTAGTAGGTTGAGAAAGATTGTGTTTCGCGAATCTTGGGAAGTTGGTAAGAACGTGCTTGATTGAATTTTGGGTTAATTCAATAGAATATATGATGAACAGCGTGATTATTTTCTGTTTTTTTCTGTCCATGAAACAGACTTCAAAACTTAGTTTAGAATTATTATCAATATCAATCTATCAATCTCTCTCTCTCTCTCTCTCTCTCTCTCTCTCTCTCTCTCTATATATATATATATATATATATATATATATATATATATATATATATATATATATTCTCAGCAGTATATATACAGTCAGTAGAATTGATAAGTGCTGCCATTGGCACTATATAGGAGAGACTGGGTCAGTCGTAACAAGGGTCGGTTGCAACAAATCTGACTCCTCCAGTACAAAGCATGCTAAAGAAATAACATACTGCACATGCACAATTTGAAGCCCCCTTAACCACAAGCATAGACGACACATTTAATATCAGCATTTATTGAAAAAACAAGCCCCGGGGGTATTAAAGTATTTTTATCATTCTGTCATTCATTGTTTGCAGGAATTACTCAGAACTCACTCAATCTTTGTATCGTTGAATTGGAAGTGACATGGTTACCATGTGACAAAAAAGGTGAGTCTAGATAGCACACGGTGTTTTGCCATGGCTGGTAGGGTTGGGGACAGTTGTAACAAGTTCTTTCAAGCGTCCCCAATATCCAATGAAGCCATCTCCCGCTGTGCATCCTTCTACAGAGCCATCTCCCCCAAGACCATCAACTTGGGGGTGGGCAAAAGCTATCCGGCCATATCCCAAAGCAGAAAGATATGTTCAAAAGGCAGGAAACAACGCTGTGAAGGTGGCATTAGAGAGAGAAGAAAAACACAAAACCCTGCAGCAAAAGCCAAACACGAAAATCTGGGAAAAGCCACGAAGAAAAGTCTGAAGAAAACCAAGCATCCGTCCCCACCCCTTAAAAAGACTAAAGAAGAATCCGAATCTGAAGAGGAAGACGAATACTCTATTGTGTGCCAAGAAAGTTTCTTAAAATCCAAAGAAGTGTGGCTGCATTACTCGATGTACAAGTCCAGGACATAAAAAGATTGCACAGCTGGAGGTGATCTTTTTTTTTTGCTTTGTTTTTCTGTCTTTGATGTAATGGCTTCCCAACAGTCGACAGAATTGTTTCTGGCAGCCAGCAGAATGGTAATTTTTTTAAGAACTGTGACATTTTTGGGTGTATATGCGTCTTTCAAGAAAGCTAAGGTCAGAGTTCACATTCACTGGATTGTCACAAAAATAGGTTTTTAAAACATTTGTAATTTTGTACAGTAAATGCACGTTTAATACGAGTTTAAAATCGTTCCATTCTTCCTGTTTAACGCTGACAGATGGAGAGATTGAATATCATCTGTGAAATCTGCACACTAACTTAAGATAAGCCTTGTTCTATGCATTAACACACAAAACTCAATAACTGTTTTTCGATAAAAAGATAAATAATTCTTTGAATAATACTATAATATTATTATGAACTGTACATATTTGAAGAATACTATACTCAATGAGACAAAAAAAAACAGAAGTGAGTTGGCGAATTTCAATGTACTTTTAACATGTTGCAACCGTCCCTGATTAGTATTTCAACTGCCAACAGGATTGAGGTCAATTCCAACATTTGACTTCTTCTATTCAAATGAACATTGTGTACAGTCAGTCATATGTAACATTTTTATGGCGTTATAAGTGAGTAAAATACAAAAAGTGTTGCAACCGTCCCTAGTCTCCCCGACCTAAATACATATAATCGACATCTTGCTCAGGATAGCTCATTTACAAATATTCCATGTAAAATGCCGATTAATTAAATGCAAGTTTAAAAAATACTAAGATCAAACATGATTTATCATAAAGTCAGTTAAAATTAACTTTCATATAGAATATGTTGTTACTCGAGTGAGATAAACGAATAATCACCGACAAAGATAATATCATTCAATAAAGTGAAATTGAAGGAAACAAAGTTAAATAATTGAGCAGTCATCAATATTATGAGCAGGAAATAGGGCCAAGTCCTTACCAAGTCTCCGTTTGCTAGAGGAATTATCTTGCATTTTTACTTGATAGAAGGGTTTGATATAGAACGAACATAAACATTGCTTTATTTAGACATTTGAGTTTGCTTTAATGTCAAGAGTCGAATAACTGAGAGCAGCAGAAACCTCTTTAAACTTGTATCAGTTAATATGCGACCTCGTTTTCTTTTATGAATTTCGTGGATGAAAATGTCCCTTCACTTGTGTACATCGTACCAAAATGACAGATATATCGCAGTTCTGGAGAATGTCCACAGGGTAATGATCGCCAGATATGAATCATATCAACATTTAGAACTGAGAGAAGCTGATCAAATTTCGTTTTCAATGATGTTTTTCTTCAAGTCAATAGGTTCAATTTGTTTGCTACAAATAAATCTATAGGAAATCCTCAAAAAGATTAAATCAAGCAAAGAATCACTCTAGAATTACAAGCCTTCGGCAGAGCAGGCTCAACCTTCAACAGTAAGAAAATCCAATAAGCCCTTAAAAAATAGGGTACACAACCAATGTATCCTCCTGATAGTCACCTATGGAGCGGAAACATGGAACTTAACCAAGAGACAGACCAGCAAACTGAGAACCATGTGACCTGTACATGAAAGAATCATGCTCAACCTCACATGGTGAGATTACGAGACAGTACAATATATCAGGGAGACGGCATAAGTCTGCGACATCATACATTCCATTAAAAAACTCAACTTACAATGGGCTGGCCATATTGTAAGAATAAAAGACAACTAATGGACACCACGACTCGCAACGTGGATTCCCAGAGATCACATAGGAAACTGTGGCTGGCAGAATATAAGATGGTGAGATGAACTAGACAAATTCAGAAAATATTGGCTCTGCGACGCCCATGATAGAGAAATGTAGCGAACCCTGGCGAAGGTCTATGCCCCAAGACGGACGATAAAAGACTGATAATGATGATGAGCCATACTTGGTTAAATACAAATAATTTTTAGCACGTGTTATTCTTTAATCTGAGGCAAAATATAAGTAGAAGTATTTAACTGCATAATTTCCATCTAACAAGCTCTTTAGGTAACCTTCATGAGTTTTTGTTCATTATTTTATAATTAATCATTATTTTTATAAATTTGATTATAAAAATGTCTATTTTGTATCATATTTATTCTTTTTTGCACGCTTTGTTCTATTAAGTGTGGATACTGCATTTACTGAGATACTCTTTTCTTTGATTAAAAAAAATTGTAAAAAAATTGTTGAGGAGTAATAAACAAAGACTTGATACTTACAGTGTATTTTCCAACGGGAAACGAAAGGTCGGTAATGTTTGTCAGGTATTGTTCTGGGCTGGTTGGCTTTGAGTAATCGGAAATTAGTATAACTCAATTTGCTTGAATCCTAATATGATGTATATTCGCCATCATCTTTTGAGCAAAGATACTGTCTTCAGTTTTGAAAAAAAAATCGTTTACAAAAAGTTTGTCTGATGATTGAAATCCTTATTGTTTGTATTAACATGACGTCTTGGCGGATCCATTCTTCGCCCTTCTTCGGGTGTACTATCTAAATGAGATTGCACTGAACGGAATTATTCGACTTTAATGATAGCAACGCTTATAAGGAAGGATCTGGGTGTTTTCCTTTCCATACTTTGTCCCTGTTTAGTGGTGGAAACCGCGTCGATTTGAACTCCGCCCTTATCTGACTTATACACCCAGCTGACATGATGAGGAACACAAGCAACAGGAACTTTCTGGCCAACTCAGCCAAGGGAGTCTAATGATTGGAAAAGGCTCAAATTTATAGTCATGTGGCTTCCTCTATCTCTCTTTTGATACTTCATGCTACTTCAATGAACGGAGGGTATCTGACATATGAGAACTTCAGAATAAAAACCAATAATAAGATGGAGAATACTGAGAAATATTATTTGCAGGTTCTTTATTATTCAATTCAAGGAATATATTGTGTTCTTGATAGATAGATAGATAGACATGAACAAAGATAGATGGATTGATAAATGGATATGAACGAATATGTATCATGATAATCAATAATTGAGTCATCCACAGACAGCTGTTTCGTTGTATTACAACTCTTCAGTGTGGCTATAGACTATCCATTATCCATCCAGTAACACGAGGTAGGATCGAAACCTTCGCATCAGGCTAGCATTTTACCCCTACCATACGCAGAACTGGACGGTCAGCAATGCTGAACTTTGGTGATTTGTTTACTTTCGTACAATTCCCCATCCACCACAATGCTCTATTCCCGAGTTGGAAAAGCATTACTATATAGCTTATAATGAACGAGTTACCTTACTTAAAGAGTACTCAACCCTAAATAAGGGAGCTTTATACATATATATATATATATAAAGAGAGAGAGAGAGAGAGAGAGAGAGAGAGAGGGGGGGGGGTGGAATGGAACATTGATATTAACAGATTAAGATAGATGGATAGGTAGGAACAGACAGAGATAGATAGGTAGAAATAGACTTCAATATTTGTATGTGAGAACTGGTTGATGAATAGGTAGATAGTTGAAGGCCAGTCTCTATGAGAGAGCTTCCCAAACGGTGTGTCACAACATTTTGGTATCACCGAAAATCCTTGGATGTGACGCAAAATCAAATGAAATCTGATTAGTCTTCACAAATGTTGTCTTGTTTTTTACCGTAAGCATTATTCTGAATTATATTCTTGGTTTGACAAACAAAACTGAAATAATGTGCCGCAAAAGGATTTATTTTTCAAAAAGAGCGTCGCCAATGCAAAGAGTTGGGGAGACTGCTCTAGGGAGTAATATGAAATTCTAAACACACCCTTCTTCCAAATTCCAATCTGAAAATTAGGTAAACCTGCCACCGATAAACAGTGGTGTGGTGCTAAATATAGAAGTGAGGGAACGCAGCGTTGCTCGCACTCGTGAGCGCAGAATCTGATAAACAAGGCAAGCTTTTACAGCCGTTTTGTTTTTCATAAGTCAGCTCATTTTAATTGTATTTTGGTGCAGTATATGTATGGTCATAATGCACAGTTTTGGTGAATTTTTTAAGATACACAGATATGGGCAGAATGAGAATCTTGGCAGTATATAGATGACAAGGGAGAAAAGAGTAAGAGGATGCCGTTCTCACGCGTTCCCACAGCACTGCACCTCTGTTGATATGATTACCAATCACTAGCTTGGAAGATTGATAACTACATGCAATTGAATTCTATACTATTGCTGCAAAGTCGTAAACGAATGATATATAGCTGGTCTGGTTGGTCACTCAATGGAAAATCATCAAGCAACCAATATCTTTTGGCAATATGCTGTGTTGGGGACAGGCTCAATTGAAAAAATGGGGAAAGAGCTGATCAATAGATAAGTTACTTGTATCGCCTTTTGTTGGGTAGTGATCACCAGAAAGTGAAAACAGAAAAAATGCGTGAATGCTGCTGAACACAAACTAAGGGACCAATTTAGCATAAACTTGCATTGCAAAATAAATCCCCTCTCTAAAAATCTATTCAGGAGTGGATCTTAAAAAAAAAACAAACCCAAAATAACTTTGTAGACATAATAAGGAGTAAATGTTTAAAATTTCAACTCTCCACTTCCATTCATACATACATACAAACATATATAGCCAACCAGACTAACTTGAAAACTGGAGAAATCTACGTTGACAGTTTTGGTTTAAGGTTTCCAATACGTCTATGTATATTGATGATCCACGATGAAATATTTCTACATTTAGGAGCAATCTGTCAGAACTCAATGCGAAATGGTCTACCTACATTACATCATGCAGTGTGATTTTTGCTTTTGGGTAGTCAGTGTTATTTTTTGATTGTTTACGAGTTAAGGGTAGAAAATTGCTGTTATTCCTTTCAATTGTTCCCTTTCAAAATATTTCCTTTCAAGAATGTACGACTTTGTCCGTTGTGCAATTGGAAATGAGTAAGTTCTGATTGTCCTGATAATAAGAAAAAACTTTGGAATGGAATTATTGATATTTTCTACGCTTTTTAGGCGTAGTCAATCAGAAATGGCACTCAGGAACAAAATAAAATATAAAACAGGTCTGGTTAGTCACTCAATAGAAACCGTCATATGATCAATATCTTCTAGCAGCGTGCCGTGTTGGGGATGATCAATCAAAAATTGGAAAAAGGATAATCGATGAATAAATTACTACTCTCGCTTTGGTGGGAGGCGGTGATGACAAAAATGTGGAATTTTTTTCTCAAATTTCAAATAAGAGATTACTTAAGCATGAATTCACGTTGGAAAATGGAGCCAACACAAAAAACCTACTTAGAGGCGGGGTCCATTTTCCCCCTAGACATCATCATCATTATCATTTTAGCACCTGTCGTTGGACATAGACCAGCCCCAAGATTCGACAGACCTCTATATCATGGGTGGTCGTGCGACGGATACTTTTTGAACTTGTCTAGTTTGTCCCACCATCTCATTTTCTACCAGCTGTGGTTCCACATTCGAGTCGTGATGTCCAGCTATTGTCTGACATTCTTACAGCACAACTGCTGAACATCACGACTCAGTAGACATAACATGAGGTAGACATTGATTTTTAGCCTTTTAGCTCAGTGGTTTGGAAACTAAGGTCCACGAATCCTTGGGGGTCCAACAAATAATGCTCAGAGTTCTGCAACAGTGTTTTCTCTAAACTTGAGGATTTAGTTGCAGAGAAACAATATAATTTATCACACAGTAATCAAAAGACATAATTTTGGTTCACAGACCTGTACCATACATTATATTTCAGATGAATGAGATCCATTGAGAATAAACGTGTTTTTAAAGGTAAAAAAATGTTTATTATCATAAGTCATTGATTACTGCCTAGAAACTAAAGAGCGAAAAATCAGGGTCCGGGAGAATATTCTCCTAATGGAAGGGGACCTTCAGTTTTCAAAGTTTCGAAACTATTGGCTCAGATCCATCTGCTGCAATCTGTACGCGTGATAAATACATAATTACATAGCCAGTCAGCCAGACCAACATAAAAAACGAAGAAATCTATGGTGACAAAGCAATGCTCACATGATCTGTAAGGTTGCTGCGATGAATCGAGTTGTAATCTTAAGAGTAACGCTGTATTTCCTTGCTGCCAATATGTGTTTTGTTTCCTGAAAATACTTGATAACAGGTTCAAATGTGTTAATTAACTGTGACAATGAGAAAAATGACCCCGAAGTCTTGGTGACTTTCACTAGCTAATTAGCTATTTAATCTTCGAATATTTCCCGAAAAATACCGAGCTTATCAGAGGCCGATTGGTAACACTCGTAGAAGCTTACCACCCAGGAAAAACGATAATTTCGATTTTCTTTCCAGATTTTGAACATCCCCGATAACAGTTTTTGCCTTCCTAGTTTTCGACTACAGGGACACACCCAGTAGCAATTTGACACTGCCAGCAAAATTTCATTTGTCACGCGGAAAGGAAAGGGTGTGTGAGAGTATGTATATGTGAATGTGCGTGTATATGTGTGTGTGCGTATGTGTGTGCGTATGCGTGTGCGAATGATTGAGAGAGAGGAAGAGAGAGAGACAGTGAGAAAGACACAGAGAGAGAGAGACAGAGAGAGAAGGATAGATAGATTGAGAGAGGGATAGATTGAGAGAGAGAGAGAGATAGAGAGAGAGACAGAGAGAGAGAACCAAGCGAGGATTAACACCCCTCCGCCCAAAAAGAAAAAAAAAAGAAATTGGTACAGACAGCCCAGAATGCATTACTAGCCATAAGGCATAAATATGTGTTGAGATGAAGGCATGAAAAATGAGAACAGTGGTTGTTGGAGGGATTTGATTTCGACCAATACGAGGAAGACACACATTCCCAAGAAACGCTGAATCTGATTCGTCGAGAATCGTATCAATAGTTCTTAAACCAACCTTTCGACTTTCCATAGAAAAAAAAACTACAAAAACCAAAGAACAACAACAAAAACAACTAAAAACAAAAAGATCACAAAAACAGACAAAAATACGTAAAATGAAAAAATTACAAAGAAGTTTTTTAAAAAATCCTTCAAAAAAAAAAACAAGACAAAAGCAAAAAAAAAAAGATCTAGACTGAAAGAAAATAAAATTGTCATTTGATAAAGTACTCTTATGTAATAGATCCTTGCATAATAGAAATAATCGCACAATACTCGTACAGGCAGAGACATACACATATATCCCCACACAAACGAAATAAATAAAAAGGAACAAGTTAGATAAACAACGATTAGGAATTTAATAAGAAAAACTACGGAAATTGTTTTTGCTTCCCTTTCAATTCATGATTTCTGATTTGCTGGTGTTATTCCATTTGCTGAAAAGTGTTAAGCCTTACCGCCACAAAATCACTAACCTTACAACTGGGCATTCATCTCCTCCCTCACTTTATCCCCCTTTCAATTCATGATTCTTCATTTGCTGGTATTATTACATTTGCTAAAAAGTGTTTAGACTCACTCTCTCAAAATAACTACCTTTGGTACTGAGGAATCATCTTCTCTACTCTATTTTCTCTTTGAATTCATGGGTTATGGTTTGTTGGCGTTTTACATTTGCTGGAATATGTTGAGACTCACCCTCATGAAATAACTAACCTTGGAACTGGAGATTCATCTCCTCCACGACACTACCTGCCCTTTCAATTCATGATCCTTAGTTCGCTGGTGTTATTACATTTCCTGAAAAGCGTAACGAATCACCCTCATGAAATAACTAGCCTTGGTCCTGGGGATCCATTTTGTCCTCTACTGTATCTCTCCATCGAATAATGACGGTTCGCTGGTGTTACTACGTTCACTCAAAATCGTTATGTCCCATCCTCAAAAAATATCTAGCCTCTGAACTTGGGATCCATCTCATCTGTCTGCTGTACCTCTCCATCGAACATTCACGGTTTACTAGTGTTATTACATAGATTGAAAATCGTTACGACTCCTCGTCATGAAATAACAAGCTACTGGGGGTCTACCTGCTGTATATCTTCATCGAAATTGTAATTGATATGGATGAATATTGGCATTGAATTGTACGGAAGCTGTTACAACCAAATCGCGTTGAATCCACCGGTTCTTGTGCGATTACCAAAGGTAAGCAACGTTGAGCCTGGTAAATACCTAGATTGGCAACTGTTTGGGTATAACAGGCGCCATAAGCAGTTGGGGGTCATGTGGAGAGTGTCCTATGAATATCCTGTTAATCCTTCTTAGGGGCCAACCGATCACTGCACTATGCTCAATAACGCCAGCCTAAAACCCCATCCCTGTACCCCTCTGACCGGCCTAGTTGCGAGTTATAAGAAACAAATGAATGAATCTGCTGAAAATCAAATATTCAAATGCTCCACGTCAACATCATATTTTTTTTTTTTACTTCTGGCAAGCATCAGCTGGTGTATGGGATCCAAAATTTTTTTAGAACTTGAAAGGGTTGGAAACATCAATATAATGGAAGGAGAGGACAAAGAAAGAGATAGGTTTGTGAAAGCCAGATTCATTTTCTTCCAAACTAAATAGAAAGAAGTTTGGAAAATCCCATTGAAAGATGAGACAAGAGAGAGAGAGAGAGAGAGAGAGAGAGAGAGAGAGAGAGAGAGAGAGAGAGAGAGAGAGAGAGAGAGAGAGAGGGGGGGTGTATGAAAACCAAATTCATTTTCTTTCAAACTAAATAGAAAGAAGGTCGGAAACTCCCATTGAAAGATGAGACAAGAGAGAGAGAGAGAGAGAGAGAGAGAGAGAGAGAGAGAGAGAGGTCTATGAAAGCCTAATTCACTTTCTTTCCGACCAAACTGAAAGAGGTTGAAAGCCACTTGCTGCTTGCGAAGACGGCTGATCTACTTCAATGAGAGAGTGGCAAAAGAAAGAACTTCCTTGCTCTTTGCGAAGTTAGAGGAAGGGGAAGCGGAAAGAGAGTATGTAAGAAGGAAATGTAATGAAATTCTGTCATTTTGTCAATAGTGTTAGAAACAAATGTTAGAAACTGTGTAAATGACGTCGCATCCTGAGAGCGTTAAGTAAGCAACTTGGATTAGAACTAAAACATGCAGTCTCCGATGAGATATGAAGTTGAATCTCATCTCTTTAAAAGCTCGTCTGATATCAAAAAGGTGTTACATATATACATATCTCTAAACGCTCCTGTCCAATTTCCTCCACCCCATATTGATTGTTTAGTACCATGTAGTAGTAGTAGTAATAGTAGTGTCCAAGATCAGTGTGTACAAGGCAAACGTGCTCACTAGCCTACAGCGTGTCAACGAGACTTGAGCGCCATACTTGAGGCCCACCCAGCAACTTCAAAGTTTCTGCACGACAGCCCTATAATCAATCATGGGAGTTGGATTGCAGTTCAGGACAGGTCACATGATTTACTCGTGCAGCTTAAATATGTCCTGCTGAATTCTCTCAGGGGTTCTGGCACAGGGATACAGAAACACTGATCGCCCTAAGAAACGTTGTCAAAGACTGCATCAAGGACGACCCAGATAATTCCAGCTTCTGTAGATGTGCTGGAGTCCCATGTTGAGGACAATGCCGAATGGTGCAAAATAACCCACGTGGCCCAATTATCCGTTGAAAATCCCCAAAGAGAGCGATTCAGCAACGCCAGAGGACACAGAAAAGGGTTTATCATCCTGTCCACAGCAATTCACTTTCACTGCGTGTTTGCCTCAAATATTGGACTTGTTAACCACATTTGGATCTGCCGATGACAGCAGAGCCGAAGACATAGTAGGAATGATGGTCAACTAACTGGTTATTAACTACAAGTAAATGCAAGTAGTAATAGTCTTCAGTAGTCAGAATTTCTCAGATGAAGCACTTTCATTATTGATTTTTTACTACTTTGTCTTTCATCTTACTTATGTTGCTTTTTATTGCACATTCTCCGACCATCAAGTAAGCAGCGTATATCTTTCAAAAATTAGAAAAAAAAATTTCAAACGAGAAGTAAATTAAAAAATAAATTCGTCCAAAGAGAAGTAATGAAGTGACACTTGAGATAATAAAAAACAGTAAACCAAAACTGTCACCAAAACTGTCAACATAGGTTTCTTCAGTTTTCAAGTCGGGGATGGAAATCATGTTCAATATCACATAGAGAGATCTTGAGACAGGACAGTATATTAGAGGGAAAATGGGAGTCAGAGATATCATAGAATCTATAAGGAAACTCAAATGGCAATGGGCTGGTCATTTAGCAAGAATGTCAGACATCTGCTAGAAATAACTCATTACGGGGATCCCAAGAGATCATATGCGAAACTGACTGGTAAAAAACAAAATGGCATGACAAACTAGACAAGTTCAGAAAGTTCCACGACGCCCACGATAGAGAGGTGTGGTGGATCTTGGGGAAAGCCTATGTCTAACGACAGATGATAATGTTGATGTCTAGATGAAAAGTTTTTTTCATTTTCCTGGATAGATTTTCAGCAATGACTTTCCCCATTGGGACTGTTTGTGTCCGATATCATTCACGCTTGTTTCTAGGAAATTCAGACTTTTTTCCAGTGATCATTACTCAACATGCCTTTTGATTGATCACTCCGAACACGGCATCCCACGAAAAGACGATGATCACGTGACTATTGCTTGATTTTCACTATGAGTACATTTTGATTTTGATTGGGCATGGAATCGTCGTTGACTTATCTCGTTTCCGAGTATTTTCGCTTTTTTTTTTTTTTGAAACGGAGAAAGATCAACAAGTGTCGATGACGTGGATTTGTTTGAGGTAGATCTTGCTAGGGGAGTGACCGACATATTAGTTCCTTTCTGTCCGGGAATTTTCACTTAAAACTCGGTCTGCTAGCAAAGCACATCAATACATTTTGAAATATCAAAGACTCACCAGAAGTTCCACACAAATAGTTTCTCCTCAAGAACATCTGCGATGTGGAATAAACTCCCCTGTGAATGTTTTTCCGACGAGTACAATCTAGATATTTTGAAATCTTGGGTGAACCAGTGCCTTGCCTGACGGTTGTCTCTCTTAATCCTGTTATTGCTCTTCGTTTTTTTGTGTTTCTAACTCTTTTGAGTCATTGCTTTTTAGTCTGTATTTCAAACACGTCATGTTTTAGTGTTCCCAACTTTAACACAGATTAGCTACCTTAACGTATTTACTTGTATGGCATAAATATACCCCCCCTTTTACTGGCTTTTCGATGTGAGAAGTGTCCGAAAGGACTTGCTTGGGGTTACAAAACGAAGAACTATTATCTCTGACATATGTGATGAGCCCAGCAATATCCGATGAAGTTATTGCACGATACTGCAACGGTCTGTCACTGACACAGCCGGTCCATCTTGCATTGTCTTCTCTGCAACTGTTGGGAATTCCAGTGGTGATAGTTCCCCCTCTTCTGCTTGCTAAGCTGTTTGGCTTGTGTTGCAATACCCTGAGTTGAAAGAGGTATACCTCTCTCAATGATGATTCGAAACTTTGCAAGGTGTCCAACTCCCAATACTATCATAGGTGCGGAGTAGCTTTTTGCTAACAGGTCTAAGCGACCATTAGCCTCATAAAATCTTCAATCCTTGCTAAATGATCAATAGTTGTGGCCTTGTATCTCAATTGGATAGGTTTGGTAGATTTTGAAAATTGATAGGAAATTTGGTAGATATTGACAATTAGTTGGATGTTTGGTAGATGATGGTAATTGACTAGAAGTTTGGTAGATATTAGAAATTGATTGAAAGTTTAGTAGATATTGACGATTGATTGGATGTTTGCTTGGTGTTGACAATTGACTAAAAATGAAATATTAAGCAAAGAGATTGTGTTCGTTCCTCAATGGGCGCGCCATGCTCGTAGACAAACTAAAGTTTGTAAATGCCTTCATTTTGATTGATAAACATATTTTATTTGAATTGATATTTCAAATTTTAGAATAGTCATCTCTCCTCACTCGCCTTTCTTTCTTGTTCTCCTGCTCTGTACGTCTTTCTTTACTTTACTGCACTGAGGATGCCAATCGAAAACAGTTTGCTAATCAACCAAACAGAATGAAATGAAAGGTTAATAATAATAATTTTTTTACACATATATATACATTTATATATACGCCTGTTTTGTCTTTAATCTACTTGTTTCTCTCTCTCTCTCTCTCTCTCTCTCTCTCTCTCTCTCTCTCCCTCTCTTTGTACATGTAAATACGTGCATACTTAAGATTTCGGTTTGGACGAATTATTTGAAATTAACCCAAATAGATTTTATTACTTGGATTTCGCTCCTGAAGAAATATGACTGAACGATTTCGTCATGAGAATGACAAACTAATTCTTGACATTTTTTCTCGTGTCGAGTGTTTTCTCTCTCTAATATTAGGTAAATATTGCTGTGTATTGTATCATTATTATATTATTTACCACTTGAAGTTGAAGTGAAATATTTGAATTTTGAAATTTCAACAGCGCTACTTTCTTTATTAAAATCATTTTCAAATAAAGTAGTAATGCTTTTCCAACTCTGGAAGGGAGTACTTTGGTAGATAAGGAATTATGGGTAAGAAAATTTTGATTTGTTCTTACTGACCTTCCAGTTCTGCGTAGGGCAGGGGTAGAGCAACTGCCTCTGGGTCTGAAGCAAAGGTTTCGACCCTACGTCATAGTACTGAAAGGGATATTGGATAGTCTGTAGCCATACTGAAGAGTTGCAAGACAATGGAACAGCTGTCAGTGGATGACACAACCATATATATATATATATATATATATATATATATATATATGTGTGTGTGTGTGTTTTGCATTTTGATGGCATTCAAAATAACTTCATTAAAAGAGATGACTTTCCCCCTGTATTGTGACAGCTGGGATATCAACTTGCATTAAAAATGAAAAGTTCTATCCTTACTTATCGATTCTATTAAGTGGGATAAAGATGAGAGAATATACACAACATTTTCGGCATTTGATGCTTTTCATATCAAGGTAGATGAAAATCAGACTTATGCAATTTATAGAAATGACAGGTCTGGTTAGTTACTCAATAAAAACCGTTGCGTGACCAATGTCGTTTGGCAGCATGCAGTGCTGGGGGTAATCAATTAGAAAAATCGAAAAAAAAAGATGGACTATGCATATATTACTTCTCTAGCCTGGGGGGGGGGGCGCTGGTCACTAAAAAGTTTGAAAGGTGTAAATACTGCCGGACATGTAATAAGGGACCAATTTAGTATGAACAATCATCGGAAATTGACCCCCCCTCACTAAAAATCTATTTTGGGGGATTTTCAAGAAGCGAAAGAGAATTTTTTAGACATGTTAAAGAGTGCATGTTGAAAATTCCAGCCCTCTAATTCCATTGGTGTGGTCTGTAGGCGTGATATATACTCACATAAGCATTCGCTGGGAGTGCAAAGGAGGCATTTGCTCACCTCTGGATCAGGTCTTCTCATAGAGAGCGGGGGAGGGGATGTTGAAAGTTGGAATCTCATAGAGGCAGGGGATCAGTTGATGACTATGAACAGCGATAGCTTAGGACGAGTCAAAGTTTGTCAATCTTCAGTCCTTCACCTGAAAACTAATCACGTGATACATCTCCCTACTTCCCATCTGGAAGTCCTTTCCCATCTTGGATCTAACCTTTTGCCCCTCTTCGAGGAAGTTGTAATGGAGGCCCATGCATGAATAGATACATTCATAGTGGACCAGCCACACTAGTCCAAGAACTGAAGAAGCCAGTGATGACAATTTTGGTTAACTGTTCCTAACGCTGCGAAAGTAGTTTCCAATGTTTCGTGCTGAAGATTACTCAATAGACTAAGTTCCATCGTCAGATAGATCATTAGAAGTTCAAATCAAGGCATCTTCACGTATAATTAGAAATGTGAGTTTGTTTCCTGTCATCCTTACGTAGTTAAAGACGTCTATTGATGTAACGCAACGAAAATAGAATTTTATGTAACGTTGAATTTGATTAATTGTATCTTTTCCTAATTTTCCCGTTTGTTTGTTATTTAGAAGATTTTGAGCATAAGTAATAAAATGCTGTAGAATGTATTGTTTCTGATATTTTATAAGTCTGATGCAATTGTAAAATCACTTATTTATGACGGCAATGTGGTGAACTAGTAACATGAAAATAATCAAATTTTTATATCGCTGAGGCAGCCAAGCGGTTCAAGACACGGGGAATGGGATCAGTTATCCTGGTTCAAACTACAGATGAGACAATTTATACTCTCTTCTCTCTGATGCCTTTGGGAAAGGCATATATTCACTATTCCTTCTCCCCTGCAAGTACGTCTTTTTAACTGCCTGGAAGGAAAAGATCCGTACCTCTCCATGTCACCCTACTTGGGGAAGAGAGGCCCCTGTCCATCCAACGGGCGTTGCAAGCCACAGTGGATTATGGTAGATTGCTCAACTAAGATAAGGGAGAGAAGAAGCAGACGGAGGAAAGGAAACGAAACCATCCGGCCTCCTCCCCACGGCACCTTGAGTAGAAATGGGAAAAACAGATCAGGTTAGTCATTCAATAGAAACCGTTACTTGAGTAGCGTCTTCTGGCAGCATGTCGTCTCGGGGTTACCAATTAAGAGATGCTTTTCTCGCTCTTGTTTGATCACTACTAAGGGACCAATTCAGCATAAGCTTACATTGTAAATTAAAACCCGTTCCCTCTAGAATCTTATTTGCAGGGGAGGTAATTTTGGAAAAACAATGACCTCGACATAATAAGGAATGGATGTTTTAATTTTCAGCTCTCAAGATCCATTGGTTTGGCCTGTGCGAATGATTACTAACCATACCAAAGGTGGTCTTTATCCAAAGAAGGTGATGCTGTATATATGTTAGCATAGGAAGGGAATACTCTCTCATAAGTTCCTTTCTGAGAACCCAACGATTGATTCGAACAAGTATTGCTCCCGATTAAACAAATTGGAGACAATAATCAACGAAAAACTTTTGGAATCTGTTAATAGAAAGAGCGTTCCATCGAAAGTAATGCCAGACCGTACATTTTTGTGATCAAGCAAAAATTGTTTTAACTCATTTGGCACGTTTACGCTGATCTATCGAATTCAGAAGATATTGTACCTTGTATCGAATGTTCATTTATTTGGGCCTTTAACGAATTCTTTGGGGAAAAAAAGACGGCAAACGTTTTTGAGAAAAGTAATACAAGTTCATATTGTAAGGAATATCACCGACTCGGTTCTTTTATTCCTGCGTTTTTGTTACAGGTTTATGTTTGAACGTTTTATAAGCGCTCGTATTTTTTTTTCTTCAGTAGTGGGCAGATTTTCTGGAGATATCAAGACACAGCACGTGTGAGAAGGCAAGGAATGGATAGATGACATAAGCAATTCTTTGCTGCTTCTCAAATGTGTCATTTAGTTAAGTGCAAGATATGAATACTGTCAACGTTGCAGATTTTACAAGCATTCGAAAGTATTCACTCCCAGGGTAATATAAAATTAGCATGATGCTTATCGCTTATTGGGATTATTTGTTTCTTGCTATGGAATCGGGAATTCAATCAGCTCACTTGGTGTTGCAACGATATATATATATATATATATATATATGTATATATATATATATATATATATATATATATATATATATATATATATATATACTCTCCTAGGCAAAAAAAACGAGCATATCTTTTTATTATCATATTTTGGTAATCACTCTTTCATTCTGACAATTAAAGACGAACTATTCGACAATGTTATACAACGATGCATTCCGTGTTTGTGAACAGAATACGTTTTAGTAAGAGATTGCTTCCCCCTTGTTTTTCTTAAGAAAACTGGGCCGTTTGGTCAAGCTGGCAGATAGTTGTTTACAATGTGCAACAACAATGTTGTTCCATTTATGTTTTACTGCACCCCACAGCTGGTCAGTGCACCCAATTTTCTTTCCCAAGCAGTTTAGCCTCAATATGCATCCATATGTTCTTCATTGTGTTAAGATCTTTTACGTGATGGAAACTGCTGGGCTCATTTCTTTGCTCTGGAGCGTATGTAAGTGCACACATGCATTCATACTTAAATATACGGTAGTTTAATAACTTTATTAGTCCATTAATCTCTTCCTGTATATTAAAATGTAAATATTAAGATATTAATTCAAATTGCTATAAATATACATATATAGATATATAATTGCACAGGCGTGCAAACACAAGCATGTACATAAACATATATATGTAATCATATCACATATACAAACATACTTATTTGTTTATAGTATAAACAATATAGTGCATCAACAACCACACACACACACATACACGTTTATCTATTTGCTTAGTTTTGGCATGAAGGTACAAGCGTTGTGACCTCGATAAGGATCGAACTCACTTCTCAAACGTAATGATATGCTGCAAGGCCCCCTGATGCTGCATATATATATATATACACATATATATATATATATATATATATATATATATATATATATATATATATATATATATATATATATATATATATATATATATATATATATATATTCACGTTGTTTAACTTGAACTATGGGTTTGCACTATTTGGTTCACCGATACGGGTAGGAGCAAAGCCCCATGGTTGCAAGTTTGACAGGCGTTTCCTTCTCCTGGCAGATGCCTGAGCTAGCAATGGGGTTCCACTGCGTATTTGTGAGAGTGTTCCAACAGTACGGTTGACATGGGCAATTAAGCAACAATATATATATATATATATATATATATATATATATATATATATATATATATATATATATATAACAATATATATATAACAATATATATATATATATATATATAACAATATATATATATATATATATATATATATATATATATATATATATATATATATATATATATATTGTATATTTGGGCATTATCTCTTCTTTCAAGCATGCTTCGCTGAATACTTTTGTGGCCCGAAATTCAATTTGAAAAAAAAAGTTTCATATTATCAAATAGCTGACGAAGAAAACCTTTTCACAACATATGTTTGAATTCAAGTTTAAATACGTACTTGACTCTTTAGTGAGACCACGTATTAAACCAGGATCTGCACTATGCCCTCTAGTCTAATTCTATACATTGCTATGCCTGGGTCTCAACTATTCTTAAGATGGCCCTATTTGTACTTCTTAAACATAAAATTTGAGTAAAAAAAGGCTCTGGGAATGATTTCGACTGGCGACGTGCTTAGGAATTGTTTTGATTGGTTAAAAAACAAATTAGCTCCACAGAGTTTTGTTTCTTGTCGGGAAAATTGGGGTACTTAAAAAAAGGAAATTGGTACAAAAAGACGTAACTTTAACTTGTTAGTTAATTGGTTGTTAGAAATGTTTTACAAACATGACAGAAAAAACAATATGAAAAGACACGACATACCAGAAGAAATAAACAAGACTTTTGTTATGGATTTAAGAACGGCTGCAGCTTGTTTTACTGCATTACAAGCAAGATTAAGTGGGTTTTTATTTTGACTGACTCCCAAAAGAATTTTATCAGCTGATAGATGATTAATTGCTGGTATACCAATAATTTCTGTCAGACAATGGAACGTCCGTCAACGGCGCAAGACTAGGTGAAGCGTGCGGAGATCCTGGGATGGCCTGTGGTCAGAATCCCCTTCGCAGCCCTGGGGTTGACCAGAGGGAAGCTGGAGTTACCTGAAGGATGTCAAATTAGACGTCATACTGCTTTAACTGCCCTGTTACTTTAACCACATCTGAGGAAGGAATACTGATTCATGCCCATCCCAAGGGCATTAGTTCGAAGTGAACATGAGCAGCCCCGGTCGGAGTTTGAAATCGGATCGCTGGTTCCATTGTCGTTGCCGTTACAACTATGCCGATCAAATCCCACATTTACTGCAATACAAGCAAAATTGACTTTGTTTTAATTGTGACTAATTCTCAAAAGGATTTCATTAACTGGGTTGGGGATGGGGAATAATTACCCGTCTATACGTAATTACATAAGTTTAATGATAAACAAATATTTCATTTTGCACGTACAAAAAAAATGTATTTCTACTGGATATCCTGCTTTTTATATGACGATTCGGTGTTGGATGTAAATAGATTGAAAATTATACATTGAAAGTTTGAGATTAAAATCAAGCTAATAACGATGACAGAATACAGACTTATTGACTTATCCTTGTATTTATCTCTTCATTTCAATATATATATATATATATATATATATATATATATATATATATATGTGTGTGTGTATATATATATATATATATATATATATATATATATATATGTATATATATATATGTATATATATATATATATGTGTGTGTGTATATATATATATATATATATATATATATATATATGTATATATATATATGTATATATATATATATATATATATATGTGTGTGTGTATATATATATATATATGTGTATATATATATATATATGTATATATATATATATATATATGTATATATATATATATATATATATATATATATATATATGCGAAGTAATATGAGTAATTGTTGTATATATATAAATATCAAAGTCCTGTGATGACTAAAGGATTGGTCCATGTAAAATACAATGACATTGCCGATAAATACAATTATAGGCTGATGTTGAATAACAATGGAGATTACGTCGTATAAACATTTAAGACTTCGCTCCTGATGATCATATTAGAACTACTGGAGTTGAATTGAGACATGGAAAAAATGAAATTAGAATACTTAAATCATTAGAAATAAATTACCGAATTGAATAGCTCTAGGGACTTTAGTGTCGATCTATACATAAACGAGACTGTCAATTTTGACGGGTATATGCTAGTATATATATTTATACATTTTTACACACACATACGTACGCATATATATATATATATATATATATATATATATATATATATGTATGTATGTATGTATGTGTATACGTGCGTGTGTTTTGTGAATAGTTTATACATGGTATTTAGTTATGTAATAGTTACCCAGGCCTTCCTTTCTGAACAGAAGGTCTGTGGTTATGCCATCTTTGCCCGAGGCTTTGTCGTGTTTCATATTCTCGACCGCAAACACTATTTCATCTGTTGTTATGTCTTGAACATCGCAAGTGTCTACTGGAGTGTCAGTTTGTGGTAGTTTTATTCTCGACGAATACGTGTTCTCACAATATTCTTTAGTAGTTCTAATCATCTTGTCCCTATATTTGGCTATTTTGCATTCTGTGCCTTTCAACTAAAGAATCTGTTGTTTGTTAGCGTGAACCGTTGATCGAGCGTGTTCTCAACTCTTCCCTTTTTTTTCTTGTTTTCTCCGTGTTGTTCTTCCCTTTTCTTCTTCCGTTCTATTTTTCGTCAGTTTGTTTCGTTCTGTTTCCCTTTTTTTTTAGTTTTTATTACCATATTTCTCCTCTTTTTGATCAATACTAATGTTACCTTTGACTAATTCCCTATGTTTTTTTTGTTAGTGTAGTGTACTTATAACCTTTTTGATACTTTCACAAAGCCTGGGATCTGCTTTTGATGCAATGAGACTGGAAATTAGAAAGTCCCTGTCACTAGATAGTAAGTATAGAAGAGTGAAGAGGTCAGCCAATAAGCGGCAGTGCAATGTCTTCATCACAAACAATGTCAGAGCCTTTCCATGAAAGCCTTCCGTAAGTCTAAATGGCATAAACCAAAGAAGTAATCGCCATCAATTTATTTGGTGAATATTTTTGAGCGTTTCCAGACTCCCAAATTGTGGAGATCTTATGTCAGAATGGGTTGGTGAAGGTGAGTAGATACATTTACGTTTATCATCTTTCTTCGGATTGAAGGAATTTATACATCAGCATACTTCCATACTTCGCTGACATAGATGGTATTATGCGAAGAAATGAAAACCAATTTGGAACTGCAGAGAGAGGCATAGAAAGAACAATGCTAGGGGTAACTCCAATAGGGAAAAAAAGATCCACATGGATAAGCAAGAAAACTAAAGTGAAGGACATTGTACAAATTTCGAACAGCAAAAATAGAGATGGGTTGAACACCATGCAAGGAGAGGTGGCAACAGACGGGGCAAAAGACTAACTGACTGTAGCTCACGGGAAGTAAACTCGGTAGGAAAAGTCTAAACAGAAGATAGTGGATAAGATACAAAAGTTTGCCAGTTAGACATAGCAGAGATTAGCGCAATCGCAGTCGTCATGGAAGGAGATATGAAAGGCCTTTGTCCAGCAGTGGCTGATGATGATGATATTAGTGTGTTTGTAAACACTTGTTATACCACAATGGTCAGCATCCTGCCTTTTACTCCCCTCATCATCATCATCGTAATCAGCAGCAGCAGTAGCAGCAGCTTTTCAACGTCCGTTGTTGGACATAGACCGTCCTCAAGATTCACCAGACCTTTCGATCGTGGGCGTCGTGGTGCCAATATCTTACGAATTTTTCTACTTTGTCACGCCATCTTATTTTTTGCTGATCACATTTTTTTCATATGATCTCTGGAGATCCACGTTGTGAGTCTTGATGTCCATCGGCTGTCTGCACTTATTGCAACGTGATCTGCCCGTTGCCATTAGAATTCTCTAATGGTTTTCATGATATCTCAGACACCTGTTTTTCTCTTATATCAGGTGTCGTCTTCTAATCTCTTCATGTGATGTTGAGCATGATTCTCGCCCGTGCACATTGCATGGTTCTCAGTTTGAAAGTCAATTTCTTGGTTAAGCTCTACGTTTAAACTCCATAGGTGACAATGGGGAGGATGCATTGGTTGAAGTCCCTTCTTTTTAAAACTAACTTCTCTGTTTTTAAAAAGTTTGAGCCGGCTCTTCCGATTACTTGCCAACTTGGGGTTATTCTTCGCTTGGTTTCATCTTCTTCCGAGGATTTCAGGAAGGTTCGTTTTTTTCAGATAGATGTAGTGATCTAATTCATTTAACACTGCGTTTCCGAATTTGGTTGTTGTGGACTACTTTGGCAAATGATTACCCGTGAGATTTATCCTCTCTGAATATTCTGAAAATATGACAGCACTAATCTCAGTCTAACCAAATATATGATATCTTCGTATAAAGGAATCACCGTAGCCCGAACGTGTACCAGAACTGAAAAAGTTGGATCTTTTATGTAGAATTGTCTGAAAAATACCAGTATAAAATGAGGGTATTGTCCAAAATGACCATAGAGAACTCCGGAAAACATTTCTTCGAAAAAACAAAAGTGCCTTTTTTAGACGGTACCCAGTGGTGTACTCATGCAAATTTCATGGTTGTAGACCGAAAATGTGACCAGGAGCGCCCGTACACACACACACACACACATACACGCGCGCGCGTGCGCACAAAACACGAACAAACGAGCGAAGATAGAGCCTATGTGGCTAGTTGGTTGGGCCAACCATTTGTGGGGCTACGCTGATTCGATTATTGGATAACTATGGGTTCATATAAATATCCAGTAGACTAAGCGTACCTTGGTGCATGGTCACATTTACGTTACATCCTTTTGGGATCAAACCCACTAGCAAAGACTTGCAAAAGGAACCCACTCTTATTTGACAGAGAGAATTTAGTATGTTGACACATTTGTTCATATGCTAATCTACATTTCAAATTACGCAGAAAGATCATAGAGATTATTCAAAGAACTGCTCCCCATACAAATAGTAGCATCATTAGGGTTGGTGTGACCCAGAGAAGTAATTCGTTGTTCCTCCACTCCCGGGAACATCCAATTGCACCACACCATGTGGATGTTTTTCTCCTTATGTTACTTGTGAATTGCTATTCTGGGGTGTTAATGAATTTAATGGCAGTACAAGTGACAGAGGCAAATTGCAAAAAGGCTATCTGCACATTTTCATTTCAATATCATAAAGCGTAACTAAATGCAGTTGTGGGCACAGCTAACGAGAATGCTAAATTGATAAATAGTTTTAGATAATTAGCAGAAGAAAAGATAACCACTAACTGCTAGCTTGCATTTTATAAATTTAGCTCCGGCTCAGTTTTTTGCTTCCAAACCCTTAAAAACAGACCTAAAGAGCTAAATCTTTAATACGGTGTAACTTACACAGAGCTTTGAATAAACCATTTGTTGAATGTAAACTTGGTTCATTTAATTATTTATGTATGCCTTGATCATCGTCTGATATTGGCTGGCAAAGCTTTTTTTTGAAATATTTACGTCAAAAATACGACAAATTAAAATTTCAGCTTTCTAGACCTCGGTTTTTCAAGGATGTTACAGCCAAGAAAAAACAAACCCAGAAACGAAGCAAAGTTCATAGAGAGGTTAGCGGTTAGCGGTTATCTTTACTTCCGCTAATATCTTTTAATGATCTATCAGATAAGTTCCATGAACTTACAGAGACATCTTTTGAATCCGTCGGTTGAGATTTTCAAGAGAGTCTGGTACGTGTAGTGAGTTATAATGTAGATGTTGATTGTATTTATGTACATTGAATATGTTTCATGGATTTTGTATTTGGTCTGGAATTAATGTGTAAACATAGTGTGTTGATGGAAATGTCCAATGAGGCAAAATAGAATAATACAAAATAATTATGTTGTTAAAATGAAAATTCTGTAAGAGAACAACGGAATTCAAAGTGAAAAATAACGTTTGAGATCTACAGCAAAAATGATGCTGATTTTAGCTTTGGAATAAATGTTATTTATGTAAGTTATTCATCGATTCTGTCATAAAATAATATATGATAAGTATAATTTTCAGTTGCCTCAATGGAATATTTATTTTAGATTGAATAGATACTAGCAACACTATAGTTTTAAAAAATTTTCCCACATTGAATTACCATATTATTAGTTACAAGTCCACACATCTCTATAAGACACTTTTCAGACGGTCTATCTGTCGGTCCCTATTATGTTAAATATTAATTTTCCCAGCCGTATCGTTTCAGATTGATATGGAACTTGGTCAAGACCTTCGGGTGAATCATCTTCATCTTCCTCTTCCTCCCCTCCTCTTCCTCCCCTCCTCTTCTTCCTCCTCCTCCTCTTTCTCCTTTTCCTACTACTTCTTTTAAAATCCCTTTGAAATTAGAAATCATTTTTGTTGGGGAACCCAATCACGCAATCCTCTTCTTTTTCTTCTATTTCTTCTCTTTGAAAGCCAGTCTAGTCCCCTAAATTCTCATCCCCTTTTTCTTCTCTCACAGTGTGGGAAGATTCGTTACTCAGACTAAATTCTTTTCCGCCTTCTCCTCTTCCCCCTCCTCGGTTGCTGAGGTAAGTAGACGGACAAGGGCTCAGGATTTGATAACGTAAAGGTTCATTTCTCTCTCTCTTTCTCTCTCTCTCTTCCTGCATTTGTTTCATTCTTTGTTTATATTCTCATATGTAGAAAAATGTCAATAATTGTTGTAGTTACTAATTATGGGCATCGCTAAGAAGTCCCTAGCAAAAGAATTCGTCATTAAATGTGGGTTGCGAGGAATTGAGGTAGCCACATGGCCAGATATGGACATAAGGATGGTGGAAGCAGCCTTGAACTCATGGTTCTCGTTCTTCTTATTTTCCTTTAATGAATTACTTCATTCCCCCGAAAGTTGTCGATATAGGCTTACAAGTATTAATTACCTCAATATTTTAGCTAAAACACCAGAAAATATGACAAGTTCAGTGACTAAAAAAGCTGGTCTGGTTAGTCACTCATTAGAAACTGTTACATGATCAACATCTTTTGGCAAGTGATCACTAAAACGTCTGAATTTTCAAAACAGAGGTGATGCAAACTCAGGGATTAATTTAGTACGAACTTACACGAAAACTGACCCCAGCCCTCACTAAAAACCTACTTAGATGAGGAGATTTGGAAAAAAAAAAGAAAGTTTTTTCTATACATAATAAGGAGTGAATTCTAAAATCGGCCCTCTAGCTCCATTGCCACGGCCTGAACTCAGCCAGCCAGATAGACCATCTTAAACACTGAAAAATTCTATGTTGACTGTTTTAGTGACAGTTTAGGTTGGCAGTTTCTAAGAGCGACGCCGACGAAAACAACAGAGCGTGCAGCTGGAACACTGCACGAAAAAAAATGACAATCATCACACATACATACACGCATACTCAAAGACATACACACACTCACCTACACACACACACACACACTTACACACTTACACACAAACTCACACACACACACACTCACATACACACACACTCACATACACACACACTCACATACACACACATACTTAGATACTTACACACTTACACACTGCCAGTTAAGAAAAACAAATATGACACACGTGATGGGGAAACAGAGTCAGTTTATAAGTTTGATTTAGACTCTGGTTGGCGGCTAAGTTTCATTGCTCAGTTTTTAAGAGCGACTTTTTACGACTAATGGGATTTTCTTGTTTTTAAAGGTTGAGCTTAATCTACTTTGTTTACTCACCCCACATGATTCTTCGCCTGATTCCGTTTCTTCAATCATTATCCTGCTGTGTATATACGGTAAATACTGCAGTAGAGTATGCTTGATATTTACCAAGTTCAGCTTAGTTTGGTGCAAGGCCAGCGTGTTGGAACACCCAATAAGGATTGAAATCATTCCAGAAGCAATAATCAACATAATAAGCTTGGTGATCCTTACTACCCTGATTGTAGAAGTGAAGTTTTCGTGGAATCACTGGAATTTTCAGGGATTTCAAAAAATCCCTAGGGATTCTAAGAATCACTTATTTCACATTTTTATTATAACATTGCATTTTCAATAACAGCAACAGCCTCTTAGTGTCCGTTGTTAGACATAAACCTTCCTCAAGATCCGCCAGACCTCTCTATCATGGATGCCGCGTAGCAAATACTTTCTGAATTTGTCTAGTCCATCACAGCATCCTATCTTTTGACGGCCATACATTTTCATACGACCTTCGTCCAGTGGCTGTATGGCATTCTTGCAACAAGACCAGCCCATGGCCATTTGAGTTTTCAAATAAAATCTATGATATATTCTCTTTTGTCTCTAATATGCTGCATTGTCTTGTGATCCTTCTATGTGATGTTGAGTATGATTCTCTTCTGTGCACGTCGGTAGGGAAACTAACTGCAAATATTGGCAGAATCGTTCACTTTCTGACGCAAACACCAAAGCCAGCACAAGGAAGCTGATGAAAAAATAACGCTAAGCACACAAAAATCAGTTTGTGATTGCGACTAAGCCCGAATGCATTGGTCGCTGAACTGTCCCCAAATCTCAGAAAGATATAAGCATGCAGTTTTCACCTTTCGATAAGATGAGTTTTGGATATCCATGTAGATTTGAAATGAAAACGACCAGTTCTTCCTCTAATGTACTGTGCTGTTTTATGACCCTTCCTTTCGATGAGCATTGTTCTCTCCTATGCGCATTACATGGTTCTCAGTTTGGGGTTCAATCTTTTGGTTAGGTTTCATGTTTCAGCTCCATAGGTGACTATCGGGAGGATACGTTGGTTGTATACTCATCCCCTTTTTAGGTCTAATGGGATGCTCTTGTTTTTTAAGGTAGGGATTGCTCTACTGCAAGCTTGCCAGGCCCAGTGTTATTGTCATATTAGGCTCTGAGAAGCAGCAGTATGTCACAGATATTTAAATGACCGAGAGAAACTGTTACCTGTATATGTTGTTTTGTCTGTCTTTGCAGAAATCAGAAAGAAACACCTCGTTGAAATCTTGCATGACAATGGCCTTAGTATTTCGTATGACAGGGTGTTTGAAACATCAGCACAACTAGGGATTGCTGTGATCACCAAGTATGTTGAAGATGGTGTAGTATAGCCTCCTATCTTTGTTATTCATAACAGCTGCCGTGGACAACATTGACATTAACCCAACTTCCACGACAGCACAGACAAGCATTTCCGTTTTCAAACACCCCAGCTCAGATAAAAAAGGTCAGCAACGCTCACCACTGCAAATTCAAGGTGGTAAGATAACAAGACCGGAATTCTAATGATGTGTCCAAGTACCACTGAAAGAGAAACCGCGGATAAGGGGTACCACTGGAAGAGATACCGCGGATATGGGAACCACCAAAAGGAAAACGGTGGATAAAGGGGGATCTCTGAAAGGTAAGTTACTGATAAGGGAGGGCCACCGAATGGGGAGCTGCGGATAAGGGGTGCCATTGAAAGAGAAACTGGTGATAAGGGGAAGGCTAGGAAATATACTATAAACTATAAATTTTGCAAATTATATCTTGAAAAGCAATCATAATATTCTTGTGAACGCTGATGACGGAATTTTAATTCACTCACGAGAATAGATTGAAAAAAGACTACATTTTCATAGAGATGTGAGTGACCTCATCTGAAAACAATCCTAGAGCTTTTGCTAATATTTCTGTACACTTCGTCGGAAAGTATTGTAGGGTTCCTGTTGTTCAACACTTACTTCATCCAAACCAGTCTTGACACATGAATATAAATGGCTCAAAAAAGCGCGAAACACTGAAGAAGTTATTGACTCTGTACATTTGACATGGTCCTCCATGAATCAAAAAAGAGAAAATCTCATTATGAAGTAAGCATCACATCCTTGATGCCTCTACTAAGAGATGAAACTCGCTCTGTGGCCACAATGAAATATGTAATGGCCGAATTGTGAAAATAGTGGGTTTTCTTAATCCAGGACAAGTACGTTAAAATGGCTGACCTGTCAATTTATGCAGTAGCAAAGTAGATTCAGTGTCGGTGGCTGAAGTTCTCGTGAAGAGGAGCTGGTCCTCATGTTCGGCTGACCTGGGGTCTACGGGGACTCTACTTGAGGGTAGTAGGTGCAATAGAGTCTTGTTGAGTTTGATGTTGCCTCCCACGGTAAAGCAGATTCGTTCTTGTCTATGATTATTGTCACAAAGCACGTCAGGCACACCAGATACCAGCCGACAGTCTCTACCAGCTCTTGGCAGCAGCTTATGAGGAATAAAATGGAGAAGCTGCCGAGAGGAGAATCGATTTGTTGAATCTGGTAGACTGGTGTAGAATGAGCAATCGACTAAGTCCCCAATTTCAATTATTTTGGTACCTGGTGTTAACAATAGAACAGCTCATTTTTATGCATATTCGGTCTTTCAGGGAAGCAAATTCTGGTCTCTATCATGAAAGCCTTACAGGATTGATATCTTATTTCTTTGTCAACGACCATGTGTATTATGCTCATTGGCTTCCTATACACCACATTATTAGTTCCTAACACGTCCCAAGAAAGACTTGGGACTGGTTACGAACTTCGAAAGCCTCAAAGAGTCGCCATTGGGGACTGAAACATGATTTATAATTACAACACTGAATGAAAGAAACTCTCCGTTGTTCTAGCTATTGATGATATCTACCAATCTATCGACGACTGTTTATATCTATCTATCTATCTATCTATCTATCTATCTGAGTCTATGCATATCTATCAATTATACATTGAAATTATACAATGTTTTTACCGCCGTAGACTCCGATTATCTGGTGAAATGAATGTTGCCCTTCTTACAAAAAGAAAGGGTATCAATCCAGATTCGGTTATTTAGTGTTTGCTAATTCTTCAATTTCAGGCATCCTAATATTTGACTGTTTATATCTATCTATCCATCTAAATGAAAATACATCCGTAGTAACATACGCCTATCAGATTAGTTCAGCTCAAGAAACTTAAAAAGTAGCTCACTACTGTAAAAAGATATGAACGTCACGTTGATATACTTGCCGGTGAAAAATCTTTATTCATGACTTAATGTGATCTTAATTCATTCACCTATACGACCGACCCTAGGATTTTAGGGGCCGAACTCCAGCACCCTTCAAACTATACAATCATTTATTCATGTTTAACGATGAGAAATTTGAATGTATTGGAATGAAAATGAGAATATTTCACGCAAATTGTTTCGATAGAAATCTGATTTCATATCAGGGAATTTTCCAATTTTGACTGTTTCTATTCTGTTTGATTTGATAATTTTACCAGTTTTCCATTTGTATTTGGAAGGTCCTACTTATCAGGCACATGGCAGGTGTCCCTAGCATTTTGCGCCCTAAGCGACTTCCAGTGTTGCTGGTACTAAGAACTGGCCCTGTTCACCTGCAAACATGTATAAACACAGATTTACTAGCTGGAAAATACTCACTCGGGCAGATATCTTCAGATATGTGGAGCCGTAAAATGTGAAGCTTATGGTCGGAAAACCCCGAGTTAGGAAATAATTAGATTTTTCTTTTACCGCTGGCAGATTGAATATAGCCCCGTATTTTTGGGTATCAATCAAGATTAGGTTAAACTTATTTTTGTGTCTGTTGATTCTTCAATGACAAACGTCCTAATATTTGAAAAGCAACCAATTAATTCTATTTGCTTTATGATGGGAAACAGAAGTTGAAATTAGTACAATGGGTTCACGTCGAGAATTAGTTTGTTCACATTTATTGCAGTTTTGCCAAACAGTCTCCTTTTATTTACCTCTCATGTAATATTACCTGAATACAACGAAAAAAAACAAACAAAAATGAACAGTCATTGAAATAAATGCATTGATTGTTGAAAAAATGAATAATAATTCCAACTTGCTTAGATTTTGTTATGTATATACGAAAACTTACGTTACGATAACGATAGTGGGCTTAGGCATCGGTAATTTGAGATTCTAAACGTTTCTTTGTGTTGACATCTTCTAATAAGTTTGTTTGTTTAAAAATATAACAGAGCTTCCCGGAAAGTATAGTCTATAACCATCTAGGCAAATATATCTAAAGCCAACAACCGTTGTTTGGGCTTAAAATGCGTGGAGATACCACGTGATAAATAAGGTATTATATATAGGAGGTTTTCCTGAAAATTTAAGAACAATGTTCATCAATAAAAATGTTTGCAAAAACGGTTTCTGTCTGAAAAGATAAATTTACCGTTCAAAATTTAATGAAAGTGGATTAAAACGATTGCAGTTGTATCATCCAAGGCCAAACACCCACACGCTAATAATGACATACATGTGTATATAACCACCTGTGAGTATTTTGGAGAGTTGGCTGATAATATGGGTACACATGTATGAATTAATGCATGTGTGTCTTTGAGTGAGTGTGTATATGTTTCTCGTATATATTAATATGTATGTTACACGTACACACACACATATAAACATACACACACACACAAACACACACACACACACACACACACACACACACACATATATATATATATATATATATATATGAATTCTTATTTGTTACAGACGTATCCACACCATCAGCCGATTCTTCGAAAAACCTACAGGATGTTTTATATACATAGTTATATATATATATATATATATATATATATATATATATATATATATATGTGTGTGTGTGTGTGTGTGTGCGTCACATATATATATATATATATATATATATATATATATATATATATATATATATATGTGTGTGTGTATAATGCACAAACACAGATATACATATATACATAGATGAATGAACTCATATGTTCGATACAGACATATCCGCAACATAAGTCGGTTTTTCAAAATACCAACAGGTTGTTCCATAATATGTGTGTGTGTATATGTGTGAAAGTGTGCGTATGTATCATGACGCTAACACAAACACCTATAAATATATATGTATATATGAATTCATGTGTATGATACATGCATATCCACACCATCCGCCGACTCTTCAAAATACCTACAGGTGGTTCTATGATACTTTTATGTGTGTGTACGTGTGTGTGTGTGTATGTGTATGCGTGTGTGTGTGTGAGTGTGTGTATTTGCATAAATGTGTTTGCATGAACATAAAAACCACGTCTACAATTCAAGTGTGATTATTTTTATAGGATTAAATACATGTTTTCACTACGACTGCATTTTTGAATCTCATCATTGATCAACAAGTGTGCGCGCATGTGTATACTCATGTATAGGCATGCTTACATAAAAACACGTCAGCTAAATGCCGATAAATATCTACAAATATATCACTTTCATATCAGTATATATATATATATATATATATATATATATATGCAGGCACATGCTGGCATGCGCATAGTTGCATTTTTCACACCCTATCCCCCTTTCTCTTTTACGCATGTATACTTTAATATGATCCTTCCCTTCATACATATATATATATATATATATGTGTGTGTGTGTGTGTGTGTGTGTACGTGTGTGTGTGAGTTCATGTGTATATTCATATGTGTGTATATATATGCATGTGTATGAGTGTGTATGTGTATATATGTGTGTGTATGTGTATATATATATATATATGTAAATGGACACGTGTTGGCATGCGCATAGTTGCATTTTTTTTCACTCCTCCTATTTTTGCCTCTCGCTTATTTATCTATATATGGTCATTCTCCTTTTCAATGTATGTGTCTACATATACATATACCGACATACATTCATATCAAAGACGCGAACCAATACATTTTATTTATTTCTATGTATACATATATATATATATATATATATATATATATATATATATATATATATATATATATATATATATATATATATATATAAAAGTACACCAAATTTCCCGGTGAACTTTGCACACGTCTGCGAAATCCGCAAGTGTCTGCACTTACGGGCACATGCTAACACGTGCACGTACGGGCGCGGGTGAGAAGTGTTCTTTGAGCGCGAGTGCGTATATTTATGTTATGGTAAATAAAAAAAAAAAGAATTTGCATGATCACCACTTTTACTTATTTGATATATGCTTCGGAATGATGCTGGCACGTACGGAAGCGTACGTCTGTGTAAGAGGACACCACAGACACACAGAGGAGCACACGAGCTGGCATACACCAACGACGCCCGTATCGGCTCCCCGAAGGAAGCCGTAAGCGCAGATAGGTACACCATGCAAACCCAAGCATTTAAACAAAATACACTACTCTAGCAGAAATCCATTCACAGGAATCGACTTTAGGTGTTACGGCAAGATCTTGAAATTAATGATTTCGAGAAATCCCTAGGGATTTTGTGAAATCCATGGATACATAATCAGTAGACATTTTATTATGTTAACATTGTTATTTTTCTATAATTGATTTTGCTTTCTTCTACTGCAAAAAGAGAAGTTATGGAGTAGATGAGCCCTCTCTTCTTTATTACATAACATCCCTAATCTCTTGAAATGTTGATATGGTATTTTCTAATAAAAAACAATCTTACTTGAACGATCATTCATGAACATGAATATTCATGTTACAGCATTATTGTGGAACTAGTGATTTCTTGAAATCACTAGACATTTTAGTGATACCATGAAATCTCTACTTTCATCATCAGAATCTCGTGATGCTGACCATTACAACAGTAATTAGGTTGATCCCCACTGGGTGCCCCATTATTGTGGTCTTGTGTCTAACAAATGTAAACTTAGTGAAGCAGAAAATACTTGACATCTACTAAGTTTAGCTTTGCTTGATGAAAACATAGAATATTGTTTTCGACGAAAAACTGCGCAGATTACTGATCGGCCATTTTCATGGGGGTTGGTTCGTGTATAAATGGCGGTGTTGTGGGTCACCTGAAAAGCTTGCAAGATGGAAATTATGCATTTAAATACATCTAGTTATATTTTGCTTCAGATTAAGGAATAACGCATGCTAAAAATAATCTATATTTAAGCAAGGATGGCTCATCATCATTATCAGTCTTTTAGCGTCCGTTGTTGGACATAGACCTTCCCCGGGATTCGCCACACCCCTCTATCATGGGCATCACAGAGCCAATACTTTCTAGTACATCTTGCCATCATACATTCTGCCAGCCAAAGTTTCTTATGTGATCTCTGAGGATCAATGTCGAGAGTCATGGTGTCTTGAGGTTGTCCGACTTTCTTGCAAAAAAACAAAACAAAAACTCCAGAACATGAATTAACCATAGTATTCCAATATCTACGCAAAATCCATATGCGCGCTGGATCTGCCCTGCTGGCCGTACGTTGGCTACCCCTTGACGTAAATATAAATACACATTAAAATTTCATA
>OY735205.1:68844770-68989770 GCA_963457665.1 Thysanoteuthis rhombus | reverse complement strand
TAAATCTTCAATCTTACTGACTAACTTCAAAACTGGAGTTGACTTTATTTTTCTACCGTAAAAGAACAAGAACAACAGGAACAATCTTCACCAAAATTAGGGTTGTGAATCGATATAGAAAATCCACATCCCCTACCTTGATTCGAAATCATCATCAACTGATTGTCAGGAGGCAGTCTTACCGACTGAGCAAAATTCATCGTAAAATTTTAACGAAAATCATGCAGGGCTTATTTCATTCTAATAAATGAATAAATCCATATAAAAATACGTATATTTTTACATTTTGAAAAATTTATATGAACAAGACAAGCGTATCATCTTCAGTTGAAATGG
This sequence comes from Thysanoteuthis rhombus, assembly GCA_963457665.1. Taxonomy (NCBI): domain Eukaryota; kingdom Metazoa; phylum Mollusca; class Cephalopoda; order Oegopsida; family Thysanoteuthidae; genus Thysanoteuthis; species Thysanoteuthis major. Next base: position 68,989,434 of record OY735205.1, on the reverse strand, counting down.
AAGTTGGAATGGAGTCTGACCCGGAAGCAGTTAGGCTTGTTTCAATTTTTTTTTTAATATCGTATATCTCAATTTTTGGTTCATATTTTGTCAATCTTGAATCTATATTAGGATGTTGAAATGAATCTTTTTGAAATGTATCGGATACTTTTTGTGCTCACTACATATGTTTTATGATGAGATTGTACAACTAATGATTTCATGAAATTCCTTGTAAATTTGTGAAATCCCTGCACATCTCACCTGTTTCATGAAATCCTTAGTTTCACTATCAGGGTAGTAATGGTCAACAAGATTCTGATGCTGACCATAACTATCTTAACGGGTTCAATCCTCGCTTGCCGCCCCAATACCGTTACCTTGTGTCAAACTGAGCGAAACTGTGGCGCATATACACTGTAAATACTGCATTGGAAGATCCTTGGTGTTTACCAAGTATAACCCAGTAGCTGGGGCACTCCGTGAGGATCAAACTCAATTCACTTATAATGATCATAAGCTTGTTAACAATTACATTACTGAGCTGTAATTTCATTGGAATCTCACAAAATCCCAATGGATTTCTCGAAATCATTAGTTTCATAATCTTGCTGTGACATTTCTACGCGTGCTTATGAATGATGATTTAGGTGAGATTGTCGTTTATCAGAAAAAAACAAAACAAAACTTATTAGCATTATAAATCTTGGAGATTAGAGCTGCAATGTAGACAAAAACGAGGTCTAGTTTCTTCATAAGCCGTTTTCCTCCTGATTGCACAGAGAAGCAGTATAAAAACAAAAGAAACCATACTAACATTCAGTTTTAAACTGACAATAACTTCCAAATTGAAATACCATAGCCATCAAAGATGGCGAACAGTACTATCCTTTTTTTTATACGTGCATGTATTTGTGCGTATGTGTGTGTATGTGTGTGTGTGTTCCAGCGCTCCTGGCCATACTGTTTTGTCTACAGGATCGAAAATTGGCATCAGAAATTCACTTGACCCCTCTCAATTTTTTTTAATTTTCTTATTTTTGAGAAAAAAAACCTTGTAAAATTTGTGGGTGGAGGGTCAAAATGTTTTTATAGTTTTCGTTTTTAAAAAAAATCTTTTTATGTTTTTCAGGAGAAATAAAATCTGGATTCACCTGACCCTAGATGTTTCTATACACTCTTTCGCTCTATTTTAGATATGATGTCATAAACAGAATTCATTCTGACCATATTATTCTTCGGTGGAATTTTTTTTCATAACTTCAATTTTTGACGCTACGGTTGTTCAGTAATTAACTTTGATAGTGAGTTTAATTTTATTTCATTTTATTAGATTGAGTATGGTAAATCATTAACCAACTGGTATTTCTCACCTGGAACCCAGTCTCTATTCCGATCTGCGCTGTTAATTGATTTACTTCCTGCTGAAGGGAAACCGGTCTGAGTTTAACTTAAATAAAAAGGAATAGCAGTTAAGATGAAGATGAATAATATCCTAAAATTAATAATAATGATTGACAATAGTTCTATAAGAGAAATTCCGGCCAAACAGCATTAGATAAACTGGTTCTCTTTCGATCACCAACGTTGAGCAATGTCAGATCTGGTCTTTACATAGATAGGTAACTTTTGGGGTATCATAAGCAGTTTCCCCCTCCCATCCCGTTAATCCTCCACGGAAAATACCGATCTCGACGTTCGGCAATGCGAGGTGAGACTCCCTTCGCCCCATGCCCTTCCAAACCTCTCACTGATCTGGCTGCGAGCGACAATAAACAGATATTGTTAATCTGGTTGCGTCGCACCACACACTCGGATATCTATTTGATTACGTATTATACGGCGACATTTTCATCGTTAAGAAAGAAGAACTCAGCACATTTGGAAGAAAAAATGTTGACATAACGTGATATCGTATTTTTCAATTTAAAATTACGCAGCAATTCTATGTTTCACGCTCCAGGGCAATCTTCAGATTGAATAAGCACTTTCTGCTTCTGTTCTCTCCAAACATAATACTGGGGGTCACAAGATATCCGGTGGGTATCGAGAATGGGGGCTCGTTTCCATATCGATATAGGTTCAGTTCGCTCATTAAGAGGCCTTTAAAGTCGGGTTGATTACTTTTCTCCTTTGAAAACCGGGGCCTACGAAAGGGGGTGCGGCCGGTGCATTGCACCTGGGCATTGGGGGTGGTGGCAAAGGGGGCCCAGGGGTTCCTTGGATAGAATTACTGTAGCAGATGACAAGGCTGTTTGCTGCAGAGTCGAACTCAATTACAACCTCTGTTTCGACTGTAGATTATTACTGTAACTTTCGTTTTGTATGTATAACACATTAAAAAAATATAAAAATACATATTTCTTAAAATAAAGTACCTGCTTAATAGAATTAAATAAGCCCTTGCATATTTCTAACACATTTTTGTAGAAATGTAGGACCAAAGCCACCTGCCGATGGGTGGGGGAACAGGGTATTTGCAACCCCCCCCCCGGGTTGCCACCAAAACATATTCCGAATATATCTCTAGGATTCCCTACCAATTGAACTTTGTTCCCAGGAAAGTAGCAGCGGTTACCTATGGGTTAGACTTTTCAGTTTGGTTCAGTCGGAAAGGAAGCCGACTACCGCACATTTGGTAGTGATTCAAAATCACAGTACGTCAATGTTAATCTCATATATCGGTTTGGTTTAACGTGACAGGACAGACGAACAGTGGATAGTTTACTCCTCTCAATTAGGTGAATGTTGTTGCTGTTACAGGAGGAAAACAAAGTCAGTTCCAACCCCGAACTCGGGCTAGATTTTGAATGACTAAAGGACGAAGGTTTTGGGGCAGTGCGTATGTGTTGGGGAGGATTTTTGCAGTGTCATATCAAATTTATTTCGGATGCTTTGTCCGAGGTCAAAAAAAAAAAAAAAGAGAAAAAAATATACAAGAGTATGTGTATAACAGGAACATTTCTCCTCTTTATATCTATGTTATGGTTATTGAAGATTTTACAAGTGCACATGGTTACTGGTTGCTTTGGGAATGATTTTTTTGGATGATCACCCTGTGCCAATCTCTCAATAGGTAGGGCTTGCTTGTCTTTAAAATCTAAATAAAAATATTGGCTTTAAGCCAGACTGAAATATTGATTACAACCGCCAAAGGAAAATACGCAGCAATCTCAATTGGCAACCACCCTATATATATATATATATATATATATATATATATATATATATATATATATATATATATATATATATATTTATATATATATATATTTATATATATATATATATATATATATATATATATATATATATATATATATGTGTGTGTGTGTGTGTGTGTGTGTTAAAATACCTCATGATCTTGAACGCCCCTGTCTTTCACAATTCCAGGCCACACTTTGGTTGTTGCTCCTGTTAATCTCCCTGTGACACTTGAGGGTGTTACAAGTCAAACGCCAAAGCAGGCGGAGGAGGATTTATCACAAATGTGAAAGAGGGCACTGCCAGATGGACTGGCTCAAAAGGCATGACTCAAGAATACACCCGAGTCAGCAGCAGTCCATTGCAGTCTCATCACCTGATCCTGCCTGAGATCACAGTGCTTGTGTCACTCCCTTTCAAGTTGTGACCCGCCTTAAACAAACCCATATAATTTGCACTTCTTGCTGATCTTACCAAAGATCTACCAGGCTAAGAAGAAGCAAAATAATCGAAAACGAGATGAGTCAACGTGACCTGAGATAAATACATTAGCTCTATGGTTTCAAAACCTTTCCCTCTCAACTATTCTCATTTACCTTGATTTGAGCCAAGGCACATGCCCTGAAAAACACTTGGTTTGCAAATCATAACTATATCTAGTTACTATCCAAAAAGATATTCTATCATTTGAAAATTATCCAACTCTATAAGTGAGAAAAGTGTGTTACATTCTTCAGCACAAAGTTTGATACAAGATCTTTTTCAAAGTGGGGACTGGCGTACATTTGAATTTGGGCGTGCTCAAACATTGTCGCTGGCGTTGCTGGCGTACTGTTGCTTGGTAGACAGATTCCAAAGAATAAGGCCTTATTGGTGGATAGGAATATGTTTTTTAATTTCAAAGAATAATGATTAATTCTGTCTAGTTTTGAGAGGAGTTTGAAAACTGGCTGGGCTCTCAAAGTTAAAAGAGGAACATAAAGAGGCCATAACCAAAGGTGAAATAGAAAAGTCTGGAATGGCTGATCACATCTGGAAAGAGAAAAGTGACCACTGTACTGTCTGGGTAAAAGTCCGGATTATTGACATGAAACGTTGTTGGAAACTGAGAAAGTGGCTACATACACAAACATATCGACTGAGTGTACGTCAGACAAATGTGGAGTTCAACTCGATTTGATTTCCGCTACTCAATCGGGACAAGGTATTGAATTCTACGCCTAACTAGGGAAAGGAAAAGACAACACCCGAATCTTAAGTTGTAAGCGTCGCTAAATGTATTCTATTTACCATCATCACATTTGGCTGGTACATCTGGAAAATGTTGTAGAATGGATTTGCTGAAACAAAACAGGAAAAGGTTCAATCGCAGGAAAAACTGTTTGAATTATATTTAATGTTTAGTACATCGTATTTTATTGAATGAAGATGGTCCTTGGTTGAGTAACTCCCTCTAAATCCAGCCTGTTCTCGTGGTTGATTTTCGTCTAGTTTTTTGTAATCCGGTTGGTGATGATTTTTGTGAAAAGTTTGCATATACAGTTGAGTAGGCTTATAGGTCTGCAGTTGTTGAGGTCCTTGGGGTTTCCTTAGAGAAGGCAGCAGAATACAAAATAGAAATTCCCATGGTCATGAAGGCGATATACCTACAAGGTGTAGACCTTGTATACGTCAAAGTACTGCAACATATAAACAATCACAGAAACTCTTTAATTAGGCTACAAAAAGACTCTGAACCCTTCCAGCTCCAAAAAGGAGTAAGATGAGGTGATACCAGCTCACCCAAACTCTTTACAGCTTGCCTTGAGATGATCTTCCGAAATATGGACTAGGAAAATAGAAAAATCAAAATAGATAGTGAATATCTGAGCAAGCTTAGATTTGCAGACGACATCGTCCTTTCCGTTGAGAACCTATGCAACCTCCAACTAATGCTAAATGAACTAAACGAAGAAAGCAAAAAAGACGGCCTACACATGAGCTTCAGTAAAGAGAAAATCATGTGCAACAATCACGAATCTCTGAAATCCTCTAAAGAGGAGGAAATCAAGCGAAGAATCACTCAAGGATGGTAAGCCTTCGACAGAGCAAGCTCAATTTTCAAAAAGCAGACGATCCCAATAATCCTGAAAAGAAGAGTATACAACCAATGCATTCTCCTGATAGTCACTTATGGAGCTGAAACATGGAACCTAATCAAGAGACAGACCTACAAACTAAGAAGCGTGCAACATGCACATGAGATAATACTGCTCAAACTCACATGAAGGGATCACAAGACAGCACAGTATATAAGTTAGAAAATGGGAGTCCGGGATATCAAAAAAACTATTAAAAAATCTCAAATGGCAATGGGCAGGCCATGTTGCAAGAATGACAGACAACAGATAGACATCACAACTCACAACATGGATCCCCTGAGATTACTTGCGCAACCGAGGCCGGCAGAATATTAGATGCAGAGATGAACAAGACAAATTTAGAAAATACTGGCTCTGCGATGCCCATGATAGAGAATTGTAGCGAAAGACGGACGTTAAAAGACTGATGATGATGATTAAGATGATGATGACATTGTATTTTCTCTGTATGTTGGGCTTCGAATATAAAGTAGAATTTTTAAAAGCGTTTATATTGATTGTTGCCACTCTAAATGAGTACGTGGGCTCCTAGGAGAGCACACAGCCATGAGTCCCCATAATTATTAGGCTCGACGTCGTTTAACTTCGGTGGTCGTACGTGAACAGATGTATCCAATGTAATTCGACATCTATCATAGCATCTCACGTAGCAGCGAATGATTTAAGTTGAGACAGGGAGATTTGTTAGACTTGGGTAACTCCGACAATCTGCTCCACCTGTGGGGCACTAAATAAGAACTGAACTCATGAATTATAGCTTATGATAATCGGTCTGCTTGATCACTCGATAGAAACTGTCACATGACCAACGTCTTATGGCAGTGTTGGGGGTGATTGGAAAAAGAGGTGATCAATGAATAAGTTGCTTACTGATTTTTAAAAGAAGTCTGAATTTTTTTTTAAAAGTGTTAATTAATGGGGGATAAACTTTCATTGCAAATTGATCCCCCTCTCAAAACCTATTTAGGGGATGGTGTTCAAAAAAGTTTCTTTTTAGATAAAATAAGGAGTAAATGTTTGAACTTTCACCTGTCTCGCTCTATTGGTGCGATCTTTACGTATGTTACGTACATACATAGGCAGTAAGTCATTCAGACCAACTAGAAACCTATGTTGACAGTTTTGGGTGATGGTTTCTAATAGCCTATGAAGATAGCTCACTAACCAATTCATAACGAGAGACATGACCGTTAAACCATTGGGGATAGGATATTTTTGCGCCAGCAGTTCGATAACAATCATTGCCCCCTCTCTAACAAGTGAAAGAGTAAAAAAGTATAGGGTAAAGATACTTCTTGCGTGATATCTCGTTGGCAGCCAATAATTGCGCCCACTGTTTTCAATATCATTTAAGAATTGTCTTTAATCACTATCCGATTCGATATCAGAGTAGAAGACCCATGACAAAGATATCTTGTATGCTGCTGAGACATTTTGGAGTTCACTTTGCATTAATGATCTTGGGAAATGCATGAATCCATCTCTCTTCTGGTTTTATTTATTTGTCTCTATAATGCAATAAATTATCCCTAATCAACATACGTAGTGAACATTTAAGATTCTCAGCGAATCATATGTACGTGTGCATATAAGCATGTGTATGTATGTATGTATGTATGCATGCACGTAGTAAAGATCCATCTATCTATGCTGTACATCAGGAATTCTCAAACTTTTTTCATTCGTGACCTCTTTTGGCGTAGCCTGAACTCATTGTTCTAAAAGCAATTAAGACTATATATTTGTCTCTACGAGTAATTTAGCCGTAACTAAATACAGAAATAAATGAAGACCCCCACCAAATTATCAAAAATTACGACATATTAGTAAGATATTAGTTTTATGGTATTTATTATGAAAAAAAAAACAGTATTCAAAAGAAAATTGCTAAAACAGCCGAAACGAATTTTTTTTCTAAATTAGTGAATTGCATCGAGCCATTTTCACAATTTATTATTTATTTATCAAATCCAAATGTCTCAATGGGCATCTCGGTAAATAATTTAATTCTAAAATACTTATTCAACTTAGAAAATATGCATAAGTTCAAATTCTAAAAATGTATGAAACTCAATAAAAAGAATTTACAAGCTCATCAGTACAGAGAAACGTTTACCAGGCACATTTTATTCATTTATCTTTCCAAAATTCTCCTACATATCTACAGCCGATATCTCCCAAAATTATCCTAATAATCTGCACGGGGATGAATTCATTTTTGTACTGATGTAAGAAAAAGCAAAAAGCACTGTTACATATTTTTTTGTTTTGAAAAGATTTTCCAACTTTTCTGCAACCCCCATTAATCTCCACGCGATTCCTCAGAAGAGTCCCCACCCCTACTTGAAGAAGGCTTACTGTACACAACATGGCCCGGCTGTGCACTGACATAGGCAAAATCAGTCCTCTTATAAGCAAGGACGCGACAAAGCAAAGCGACTGCTGTTTTTCTCTCTCTTCTTTTCAGGAGAAAGGATCTCGGAGCCCAGTGTTTACCACAAATATTCAGTTGCAGCCTAGCTAGGAAGGAGGAATGTTTCTTACCCCATAACCCCAAACGAAGGTTTCAGCTTCTCGACTCCTGTACTGCCTCTTCTCTAGGTCCCCTTTCACTGTCCCAAACCAACTATCCCTAAGTCCCTCTTTTCGGTGGTTGTGGTTAGTATGCTGATCGCTTATGAGGTTCTAGGGTTTCATGCCCACACGTGCTATTACTTAAACACTGTACTCAGCACTTGGCACGGGTCGCCTTATTTGATCCAAAATAGAAAACTGAAACTCTTCAGGCGACTTCTCGGGTATCAACTGAAAACCACCTGACCAGTTCACAAGTCTTGGAGCGCGGTTGCCAGATTCTTGTAGACATTTCTGGCCAAAATACGCAAAATGATCAAAAAATGGCCAAACACCAAAATTGTTTATAAAACGTTGCATCACTGTGGTACATAATAAAATCTTTCATAAAAACTGCCGTAACAAAGTCAACATTGTTGTTCCCTGTCAATGGCAGAAAGTAGGAGTCCAGTTTAGCAAATAAAAATCACATTGTAAATAGAATTCACATTATTTGGCTTTTTTCAAACTGACAAATTTCTCTGTGGAATGCATGTCGTTTGGATGTGAAGCAAAAAATACTTTTATATAAAAAACTTGAAAAAAAAACTAATCTGGTACAAGGCTATAACTGACAAATACCCAGTGAGGACTACAATCACTAAAGTAGTAGCAATTTGCAAGACTAACTGTGCGATTTCAAGTTGGTTCTCCATTCGTTTTGTTAATTTCCATGTTTTGCATCCTCAAGTCATTCCTGGTATTATACATTCATTGTATACTTTACGATATATATATATATATATATATATATATATATATATATATATATATATATATATATATATATTTACAAGGACACAGTTAATAGAACTATTAAAAACAAAAAATGTCATTTACAAGGACATGTACCCGGTGAATGTAAACATTTTGTACCATCTCGCACTCTTCAGCAGCCAGCCATCTGTTTTTCACCGGGTACATGCCCTTGTAAATACTTTTTTTATATATATTTTAATGGCTCTATTTATTGTATTAAATATTGAGCTCAACAATTAAACATCTACAACGAATAAAATCTGTTTTCAGTTTGTTACAAATTGAGACAATATATATATATATATATATATATATATATATATATATATATATATATAGTCTAGAAACTTTCACAGCTTTAAATACTAAATAATGTGTGAAAAAAATTATTTTCAAAAGATTTATATCATTCTAGACAATTATTTCCAAAAATACGTAACGTTTGTGTAATTTTCATCCTCATTTGTTTACCGTGTAATCGATTCGGGGATTTAAAGACAAAACAGTTAATTCACCATGGCCTCCCCAGCAATATTGACCAAACACCACTTCCCATTAAGTTAAAATTTTCTAGCTTTAATTTTTTTTAATTTTTAGAGTCGTGCCATAATACGCGCATTTTGTTATTTTATATAAGGTATAATCATAATGTATTGTATATGGATGATATGTTTTACTTGACATGAATTTAATTGTTTGATATAAAGGGCTTAATTACGTATATATATATATATATATATATATATATATATATATATATATATATATATATATATATATATATATATATAAGTAAGTGTGTATGTGTGGGTGAGTGTTTGTGCGTGGGTGAGTGTTTGTGTGCACATGCATGTGTTTGTTAAAAATTTACATTCATTGATAAAAATTTAATTTTTTAAAACAACTTTCCATTATAAATTATCCTTATCTTTGGAGAAAAATTTGAATAACATGGAATGCAAGGAGTGGTCACTCTCGCCAGTGAGTCGTCAGCCGCCATATATGTATGTATATGTGTGCATACATCCTCGTATGTATGTTCATGCAAACATACCTGCTCCTCAGTATGTAAGTATGTATATGTGTTGGTGACTGTGCTTGTGTACTCGTGAGAATGTGATTTTGTATTTGTGTGAACGTGAGTGATAGTCCAATTCTATTAGTACCAATGGATTCAACTCTTGACGAATCCTTCCTGTTCAGACAATTCCATGTCCAACAAAAGACTTCATTGCTTTGGCCCCGTGGTTTGCGCAATCAACTGGTATGATGTGGAGAAGGTTGTTAAGAACTGTTCTTTCGTGCAGATTGGACACCATTTGTTTCCCATTAACGTATTTGTATCAGATGGATACTAAAACACGTGAGTAACAACCCTTACAATACTGCAGAGTTACATCCCAATCCTACATCGATTCCAATTGAAGATGATTGCGGCAACCTAGTTATTGTAAATATTATAAATAAATTCATGGTAATATAAGATTTGTCAATTTAGCTCAGTTGGTAAGAGAGCCTCGCAACCACTTGATCGTGATTCGGAATCACAATATGAAAATCTTCTTTTTTTATATGAATCGGTTTTAATGTGACTTGATTTACAAACAAAATTTGTTTAGGGTTGTTCTCGTCACGGGGAAAACAAAGTTAACCCCAACCTAGCCTGGAGTTTGTCAACTAATTGTCACTTACAACGACTTCGTCTTGACTCCCTAAAAACGAGCACATATCAAATCACTCCACTGCCCACCATTTATACATCTTGGCTCTCAGCCGAACAGAAGTGACAGTAGTTTGACATCACAGAAAGAGTGAAAGTAGTGATCATTCTTATCTGCTCTTACTCGTGAGGTTTGAGTTGATCAACTTCTTATGTCTGTTTTTTTATTTTTATTTCGCCCCTAAATAGTTTTTTTTCAATAAGAAGGTTTAATTTCCAATGTAATTTCATGCGAAATTGGATGCTAGTTGTTACCTGATCGCATTCAAGTTTGTTTTTCGAAGATCCAGACTTCCTAATGATCCAACAAAAGGGGAGAGGAATAACTTATTCATTAGTCATATTCATATTCATTGACCCCCATCTCCATTTTTATGGTTCTCCCACAACACAGTGTGCTGCTAAAAGAATAATGTGAGTAACCTGACCTGTTTGTATATATACAGAACGGAAAGTAAGGGTCCAGTTTTTTATTTTTTATTTTTTTATAATGGCTTGGCTTTGCGAACGTAGGTTTGTGGCTGGCTACCGCGTCTGTAGCAGACTCTCAGGTGTCCAACCAAGTCTAAGCAGGACTTTCTGCAGCGGTTGAAGGGAAAGGTCTGGCCACCGGTGGAGGAACGCTCCACCTTGGGTGCCTTGCATTCCTTTCGGCTACCTCTTTTGTCCACTGGCAGGAGGGCTGATGCAGCGGGAGACCGGCGTCTTTTTCAGGGAATCATTCTATTTCTCCTACACCACTTCTTCGCTGACCATGGACTAGATTTCTAAAAAGGAGAATTTTGGCAGCCGATGATCGTCCATTCTCCTCTCGTGGCCTGCCCATCTCAGATGGGTCTTTTGCAGCATGGTCTCGAAGCATGTGGCCCTGGTTTCCCTTGAGGATGCACTCAACAAGTGTCTGTAATAAATAACGCTTCAGTGTGAATAACCAAAAGTGCGTCATCAGTGAACAAGAACACTGATTAGCTGTATTGTAGTTGTGGTTTGTGCTCGAAGGCTTTTCGGTCACCGTGACTCCTTGAGCGGATGTATACAATGTCCCTGCCATCCATCCATTATGGAGCTGATTCAGCATTGTACTGGATATGGAATATTTACACCGTTTCTGACTGGGAAAGGGTTGGAGGAGTCGCTACCGCATCTGACTTGATCTAGCTGAGTCTCGTGGTGTTGGATAAACATAGCAGGAAACTTCGGGGACAACATAACTTTTTCTAAGATTATCCAGCAACCCGATCAACTTACTGTGTAGAATGACTTTGGTTGACAAAGGTGACATGCAGCCTCTTGTTTCGTTCATGGCTTTTTTCCTGGACTTGCCTTTGGGTAAAAAAAACATGCTGGTCGTACCGCAGTTAGCTCTGAAGCAGCACTGGGTCTTCGGGAGGTAGTCCCCAGCGATTTGGTCCACAAGTCCGTTTAGTTTTATCCTCTGGAGAATGCAAGAGCAGGGGTAGTTTGAGCAGGCTGATTTGTGTCCCTTGTTTTTCTAGAGGGTTATAAAGGCTGCGCTTTTTGAGTCCTGGGATACTTCGTACTGTTCCTTACATAAAACTAGGAGCCCATGGAGCTTTACATTCAGAGCAAGGCCAACTTGTTTCTAGATCTCAGGGGCTATGAGAGCATGGCCTGTGACTTTACGACACTTCAGCTACTTAATTGCTTTTAGATTTTCCTGTAGTGCGGGCACTGTTTCATAGGTCGATTGTAGCTGGGGCAATCAAAGAAGGGGGTCGAACAAATTATTTTCCCCACCCAGACAGGAATAACAAAGGACATGAGGGAGACGAAAATGGTGTTTTTCCATTTGTGTTTGATTCAATTATTTATTTTGTTTTCAATAGATTATAAAACAATAATGCAATTATAAAGTTTTTTTTTCAATTTATAAAATCTAACTTATTTAGTTATTCTTCTACAAATAATATATCTTACATATAAAGGGAAGATGAAACAATGTTGCACGAAAAGAGCTTTATTCATCTATCGTTTATTTACAAAATACATTATAAATTTTGCACATATTGTAATGAGTAGGTGATATCTCTTTTCTTATGTAATCAACGTTTCTATTTATTTTTCAAGAATTCATGGTTATTTTCCATAGCAAGTATATTTTGCATATGATATAATACTGCACTGAATAATCAGAACAATAAAAGAAAGTGAGGAAATATTTTTAAACATATTGGAAACTTGTGTTCGATCAATAAGAATTTCTGTTTATAATTTTCTGAACGTATATATTTGACAATTGATTGTCCACATAAACTGAATAAAAGGAAACTCTTACAATAAAATCCATGACATTGATTTAGCAAAAAACAACAACACGCATCTGATATATATTAATAGTAGAAGAAATACCAATAGATGGTCCACATAAATCAAATAAACTCGTAGCATTTGATTCATTAATTGAATAACAGTAAAATAAGAATAAATAAAATAAGTTAAATAACTGTTGGCGGGTGAAAGTCAAACAAAAACAAAATCCTAGTACTTTAAATCAAATATTTAAGTTAAACACAGGTGGGGAAGTTGTGTTCAATCAACACAGCAAGGGGACACCTGTAATGTTTGACATCTCCGAAGCAGGCCAACGGCAAAATAACAGGTGATCCCCTCAGTAATGTTTACCGTACAACATTTGATCCAAACGAGGAAAAACTATAATGCAATTAGTATATGTATAACACCAAATATCTGAACATGGTACATATGAAACGATTGCAAAGTAATTGATTTGCACGACATTACGAATACGAGCTGCCACTGGCTGTAGCATTTATGGACTTCAAAAAGGCCTTCAACTCAATTGGATTCCCATGTTCATGAAGGTCATCATTCTCCAAGGTGTAGGCCCCGTATACGTCAGAGCGCTGCAAAATACACACAATCACAGCAGCTCCTTTCTCAGGCTACTGGAAGATTCAGAGCCTTTTCAGCTCCGAAAAGGGGTAAGACAATGTGATACCAGCTCACTCAAACTCTTCACAGCCCGCCTTGAGATGATCTTCAGAAGACGAGACTGGAAAATAAATGAATAAAAACAGACGGTTAAGATCTGAATGACCCAGGGTTTGCAGACGACTGTGCCCTTTTCCTACATGACCTTCAATTAATGCTAGATGAACTAAATGAAGAGAGCAAGAAAGTAGGCTATACATAAACTTCTGCAAAATGAAGATCATGTGCATCATGATCACGTTGAAAATAAGAATGGAAAGATCAGAATTGAGGATGTAGAACTGGATAAAGTAGACCTACCTAGGACAATGAATCTCCGTGAAACCCTCAAAAGAAGAAGAAATCAAGCGAAGAATTACCCTAGGATGGCAAGCCTTTGGCAGAGCAAGCCCAACTTTCAAAAGCAAAAAGATCCCATTAATTCTGAAAAGGTGGGTATACAACCAATGCATCCTCTCGATAGTCACCTATGGAGCTAAAACATGGAACCTAACCAAGAGACAGACCTGCAAACTGAGAACCATGCAACGTGCAAATGAAAGAATTATACTCAACCTCACATGGAAAGACCACAAGACAGCACAATACACCCAAGAGAAGACAGGAGTCAGGGACATCATAGAATCCATTAAAAACTCAAATGGCAGTGAGCTGGTCATGTCATAAAAATGGCAGACAACCGATGGGCATCACAACTCATGACATAGATCCCTAGAGATCACATGTACAACCGAGGCCGGCTGAGGACTAGATGGAGAGACGAGCAAGACGAATTCAGAAAATATTGGCTCCAGGACGCTTTCGATAGAGAGGTGTGGCGAATCCTGTGGTCTATTTTCAACGACAGACATTAAGAGACTGATGATGAATATGATGATGACGTGTAAAGTGTATGGCTATATATATATATATATATATATATATATATATATATATATATATATATATATCATTGTGTCATCCACAGACAGCTGTTTCGATGTATTACATCTTTTCAGTGTGGCTATAGACTTTCCATTATCCCATCCAGTACCGCGAAGCAGAATTGAAACATTCACATCAGACCCGGAGGCCGATATCCTACTACGGAACTGGGCAGTCAGTAAGGCTGAATTTAAGCAATATATCCATCTACACAGAAATTCCTCATCCACCAGAGTGCTCTATTCCTATGGAAGAGCATTGCATAGGCTGACAATGGATGAGTTACCTCACTTAGAGAGTGCTCAACCCTGGTATATATATATATATATATATATATATATATATATATATATATATATATATATATATATATATATATATATATACTACCAAGCTAATGATGCTTATGATTCCTCAATGACCGAAAAAAATATTTTCCTATTGTTTAATATACGATATGGATGGATTGTGAATCGAAATTTCGTAAAACAAATTCTTAGATAAAGAATCACAAAGTTCGATGCTTGATTCTCAATCTACTTCCTAACGGCTAACTCGTGAAGTTTGTTAGCTCTGAAGATAACAAAAACTGCCCGATGTAGTGAAGGAATCGTGGTAAATCAGTGTTCAGAATAACTGTGAATATTGTCGACCGGGTTCGAATTCAGTCGGCGCGAAAAATACAACCCTGGTTACTCCTCTGAGTTTCATGAACGATTGAACTTCTTATTGTTTCGGCCGATTCATTCTACAGCAACGTTTGTAACGTAAGGTTTGTGTGTTTTCCTTTCCTTTCCTTGCATTGACTAAATCAAACAACAGAAATAAGTTTGATCGTCCTGAAAAAAAAAAAAACCTTCGAATGTTAATGACTCTTCTCAAAATTATTGATAGTAGCCATGGTTACTGCTTGATTTTCCCTCTGCCCAATATATCGATGTAATGATTAAATCCAATTGAAGTTTCGACGTGTGTGTTTAATGTATCCTGCCCGTGATATCCCTGGTTACATGAACAGCTTGTTACATGTAATCCTATTATCTTTGATCAGGTTGTCGGTTTCGAAAGTAAGGATGTGGTCGACAGATGTTGAGCATCAGATAAGAACATTTCTCTCGTAGACAATTCCATACTGTTCGCCGGGGATCCTATGCCTAAGCAGATGGGTGCTCGGATTTACTTTCATTTTTCTAGCAAAACCAAACTTTGGTTCCACCGTCATCATAATCATCATCAGCAGCAGCTGCAGCCTTTCAACATCTGTCGTTGATGCAGACCTTCCCCAAGAATCGCTAGACCACTCGATCGTAGGTGTGACAGAGCCAGTACTTTCTAAACTTGTCTCGTTCGTCGCGCCATCTAATTTTTTGCCGGCCACAATTTGGCATATAATCTCTTGTGAATCATGATGTCCAGCAGTTGTCCGACATTCTTGCAACATGGCCAGCCCATCGTCATCTGAGTTTTCTAATACTTTCTTTTCTATGATATACCTGACCCTGTTTGTTTTATAATATACTGTGCTGTCTTTTGATCTCACTACGAGATACTGAGCATGATCCGTACTATTCATTATTTCACAAAATATTCTGAACTGTTTCTTTGTCATCATTTGTTTTTTTATGGCGTTGTTACCTCAACTGGAACCCACGATGGGTTGTTTAGACCAATATATTTTATCGATTTGATTTAGGTTCCAGGGATAAGTTTCTGCTTTATAAAGGTGTGTAGAGTCACCAAAATGTGATAACAATCGATACTGTAAATAACCGGGCTTTTTAGAGGTGTCTTCACCTCTCTTTAAGAGGCTCTGTCGGTCGGTTTGACTATTCCCAGATTGTTTCTCAGTTGTTTTAAGTCAGATTTTTTTTACTTGAAACTTTGTTGGAAGGTGTCGCTTGATTTGATGCTTCTCACTTTAAAAAGTCTGCTACAGTCAGGTGATTTAGCAATAATGGCGTTTAAACTTTGTTTTAAAATCGATTGAAATCGATTTTTCAGCTGTTCCAAGTCAGATTTATTTGAAACTTGGTAGGAAAGCGGCCCCTTTACTAGTTGCTACTTACCTAGAAAATTCCACTCAGGATGGCAATCATAGCGTTTTAAATCTATAGTGAGCGCCTCATTGAACTTTCAGTGCTTGTTATTGTATCATCTTTTCTCCTGGTTACTGATAACATAGGTTTTTTCAGTTTTTGAGTTGGCTGCCTGACTGGCAAAGTAAGTATCACTCTTGCAGTCCGCACTGACGCATTGATGGACTTAGAGGTTAGAAAGTTTATTATGTCTAGAACAACAACATTTTCCCCTACATAGTCTTCTGATATGGAAAGTTCAATTTACAATGTGAATTCATGTTAAATTGATACCTTACTTTGTATTCAGCAGCAATCATACAGGCGAAAGAAGTAACTTGAAAATTGCTCACTACCTTTTCCTAATTCATTCATTGATCATCCTCGACCCTGAACAGCGTTAACTGTTAACTGTAGAAAGATTTGATAAAAATAACTACATGCCTGGCTGCTGCAGCATCAAACTTACTCTTACTTCTACTCCGACTGAAGATAATTACTGCAACTCTTGTGTTGCACATATGATTAAATTAGTAGGTTTTGCTCAGTTGGTAAGAGAGCCACCTTCTAATCACATGTTATTGATTTTAAATCATGACAGGAAAGTATTTTATGTATAGGCTTGCTATATCGTGACTTAATAGAAAATCAGCGAAGGGTTTATTCCCCTAAATTTGGTGAGGATTTTTTTTGTTGTTCTTGTTACAGGGTGGGGAATCAACTCCAACTTGAACTGCAGTTACACAACAAAATAGATAAATAAAAAAATCAGATGTAGCTAAAAAGAAGTCAACATTAATGATAGAAATACTAAAGTTGAGCGATTATTGTTATCTTCCGTCGAGGGAGATCGCTTATATGCTTTTTCGCTGACATTGCAATAAGAACGATGTCATTTCAGAGATGAAGACTTAATCACTTAGTGGTTATTTGTACAACGATTAAAGTTTGAATTTCGGAATATTTTGTTTTTTTCTTTGTGGACAAAAATCATCGTTTTTGAACATCGAGATGTTGATGGCTCAGCAGAAACGTCCCCGAGGACCTTCAAAGAAGTTTTTCTAGAATAGCATTAACTTCATGTCTTTAATGTTTCCACTTTATTTAAAAAAAAATAATTTATTGCAAGATCAGAGTTTCCTTGCCAACTGCCACTTTATTAGTTACACCTCAGTAAAATAGATTCAGTTTTATTTGTTAGACAAAACCACTATAACGGCAAGTGTGCAAAAAACACAACAAACAAACAAAAAAAAACAAAAAAGCGAACCTAAAAAAAAATTGAAATATTCGTTTCATTCCTTTATCTGATTTTTTGTTTTCCTCTTTACCCCCCTTTTTCTTTCGGGAGATTTCTTTTGGCTGCGTTCAGCGCATTTTATCAGGTCCCCCGCCCTTTTTCAGGCTGTAATTCAGAAAGCGCTTGCCTCGAAAGGGATACAGAGAGGAGAAAAAAAAGAAAAAAAAAAAAAAACGAAGAATGCAGACCCGTGCGATGAACCCTGGCTCCATGCAAATGTAAACCAACACGAGACACAAGACGCCACGTCCTTCTGCGCATGTCAGCATGTGTAGATCTCAGGAAGCACAACGTCAGCCAATGGAATACAATGCACAAGTGAGTGAGGCTTGCTACAGGACTGCGTCTCCGCTTACGATAAGGTGGGGGGGAACCACTCTTCCCATCTCAAAGAAAAATAAACACCGTATTAATAAGACGTAGGCATAAGCAGAAATTTGTCTAAAAGTACAAAAGAGATGATATTACGTACACGCGGGCTCAGCCAAGGGGGTAAGGCGTACAATAACAAGTCAACAGTTTTGTCGAATCAATAAAATCAATTATCAATAATTCATCAAAGAAAAAAATTTTTTTTTAACATCTCGACAGTACATGAAGTATATACATATACATTTGATGAATCGGCCGTTTTCCTGGCCATATGACGAATATATGAGTCCTCGAATTTGGTCACATGCTTCAGAATTTTCCCGATCGTTCTAAGCTAAAAATAATAACTGAAATATAAAAATAATTGTTGGCTTTCCCTAGAGCATTAGTGTGAAGCAACGTAAGCAGCCAAAGCCGAAACTTGAACTCAGTTGACTGATTCCGTATTCCGTGTCGGTAACCGCTATGCCACTCTTCACTTGAAAGTCGTTTGATGACTCATCATTAATGCATTAAAAAATCTTGACCGTATAAAGGCCCCCGGTAGAAAACGGTTGGAAGAGAGAGAGAGAGAGAGAGAGAGAGAGAGAGAGAGAGAGAGAGAGAGAGAGAGAGAGAGGGGGGGATGAAAGGGGAATAGTTTATTAGGACCATTAACACCGATGTACCAGATTTTTTAAATATCTTAATTTTGTTCAAACCATGAATTAAAAAAAAATGTATATTTTCAGTTATTAGGTACCCAAGACCATGTAGAAGAATTTTAATTCTAATTAGTTCGGCAATTCCCTCGAGAGTTCAATATTGTTTGCATCTTGTCAAATGGTTATTTATATATAAAATATAAACAAACAATCGAATCGACTGTCACTCACCATTTTCAATCCCTGGGGTTTTCTCAACATTATAGCCAAATTAGAGTTAACTCAATCAAGATTTGAGAAATATTTCCGATTGTAAACAACAACAAAGGGTTTGCTTATAGATTGTAAACAAGCAATCAAATCAGCTATAACTCACCATCACCTAGGTTGGATCTATCCACTAGCCTATGTACACATTTCCCTTGATATATATCAAGGAGTATGGAAGTTTTCCAGTTGAAAAAAAAAAAGAGACGGCGATGACTAGGACAGGCACCCATAGCAAAAAATAGTCTCTAGCTTTTCTTCTGGAACAAAAAGATGTTTAACTGACTGTTAGAAATTAACAGTATAACTGTTGAAAAAACTTAAATAAATATTTCTGTCAAAATGTTTTTTTATTCTATGCGCTGGGGTTAAGTAAAACACAAACTAGTCACGTTGAACAACCATAGCCATCAAAGATGGCAAAGGTGGTCTATCCTCTTTTGTATATGAATGCGTTCGGATGTTCATTTATGTCTTTGATTGTGTGTTCCACTGCTCCTGGTCACACCATTTTATCTGGAGACTTGAAAATTGGCAACAGTAGACCTTCTAATTTCGATTTTATTTTTGAAAAAAAAAAGTTTTTTTTTGAAAAAAAACAACTTTTTGGATCTTTGTTTTGATGGTTTATTAATAATATCTAGATCCCCGAGAATCTAAATGAATCTAGATGTTTTTTTACCTTATTTCAGATGATTTCCTGTGGAAATGGAATTTATTCTAACCACATTTATCACCCAATGGAATTTTTTTCCATTTTAAAATTTTGACGCAACGGTTCTTCAATTATTGACTGTGATGGTGAGTTTTTATTGATTTTGACAAGATTTCTCCTTCATCGTTGTTGATTTTATCTCAACTCTGAGTAGAGCCGTCAATCTACGGCTACGAGTAAACAAAACGATCGAAAATGGAAAGAAAGCCATCGATAAGAATCGTACTCCTACCCATGGTAGTCCGGTATACGCATGGCTGCCCTAACCCTTCGGACACGGAGACTATTCGTATCCGTTGAATGACAACCCAAGTTAGAATTTTAATAAAACAACTAAGAATTAAGATGAAGGAAAAACCTAGTCAAATCTTATGAAAATATTGTATTACAACACTTTATCCCAATATCAAGAATAAATAATTGTTGAAATATGCATGAAGTCATTTTACTAGTTGAAGTTTTTTCTTTAATTTTGCCAAATTAGCAAATGGTTATATTCATTGTTCAACTTACGGATTAAGAATTTGTTTTGAATTTCTAAAATCTATACATATTTCAAATGGTTATCGGGGTGATATATATATATATATATATATATATATATATATATATATATATATATATATATAAATATATAATTCGATAAAAACGAATTTTTAAGAAAATTATTTTCCTGAACTATTAGAGATTTACTTTTCTTGTCATGAAGTGAGGTTTTGATTGTTTTTCAAGAGTATGAAACTCTAACTCCCAAATTTGAATCAAACTTAGATTCTTACGGCATGATTTTTAAAAGTACATTATGTCCTTCTCGGAGGTCATGTAGGTTCTCTGAGAGAAGGAAGATGTCGTTTGCAAATCTTGATTGCTCAGATATTCGCCGTCTATTTTAATTCCTCTATTCTCCCAGTCCATGCTCAACCTCACATGGAGAGATCGCAGGAAAGCACAGTATATAAGGAAGAAAATGGGAGTCAGAGACATCATAGAATTTATCAAAAAACTTAAAAGGCAATGGGCAGGCCATGTTGCAAGAATGACAGACAACCAATGGACATCACGACTCATAACATGGATCCCCTGAGATCTCATGCAAAACTGAGGCCGACAGAATACAAGATGGAGAGATTTCTGGACAAATTTAGAAAATACTTGCTCAGCGACGCCCACGATAGAGAAATGTGGCGAATCCTGGGAAAGGTCTATGGACGTTAAAAGACTAATGATTATGATGAGGTCCTCTCTTTACTTTGTCGATAAGTTCTTGGTATGGGTGGCTTTGAATGAAAAGACGTAATGTGACACCAGTTGTACCATAGATTCGATGACAAATAAGAGTTAAATTCCAACTGCGTGGCCCTAGTCACCAAAGCTTTGTAAGGAGCACCTCCCAACACAATCCAGCTCAAAGACAGACAAACACCGTATTTCGAGTTTGCGGAGGCACTTGAATAAATTCATCGATAAACACTATTACTGTGGTAAGATGTTCATCTTAGAGTTTGAATATTAATTACATTTTGAGTCCCTCTTAAATTTTGTTGCTGCAATATAGAATACTTTAGGTCCCTGTAAATAACAATCGACTCATCGTTCGTTCCATCCTCTTGCATGTGTAAGATGAGCGGTGTGACATCAAAAGAGGAAATGAGTAATAAAATCCAAGAACATATTAAAGCAAAACAAATCAACAAGTTTCATCGATGAGAGAAAACATTATTATCGTACATTTTACTATTTTATTTATTTTCCAGTAATTTAGTTTAATCATATATATTTTTTTCAAATCAACGTTTCAACGAAACAACGTGAGTGAAAACTTGATGCCCGCAGGAACTGTTTTCGCCCTAGGCTCTGAGAAGCATGGCTACGCCATGAACAAACAGTGAAATCTTCTAAGAAAAGCGTGTTCCATGATCTTTGTAAAGATTGAATTTTCAATATCCCAAACATGGTAAGAGTTCTTTTTTTTGTTCCGGTGAAGTTTTTGATACATAAACCCTTGACTAGTTGATAGATTTATATTGGTTTGAAAGAATGTTCTGTCAGATGTTTCAGTTTATTTGGAAACACATCATCATCATCATCAGCAGCAGCAGCAGTCTTTTGACGTCTGCCGTTGGACATAGGCCATCCCTGGGATACGCCACGTCTCTCTATCGTAAGCATCGTGGAGCCAATACTTTTTGAATTTATCTAAAGCGTCTTTCCATCTTGTATTTTGCTGGCCTCAGTTGCGCATTCAATCTCTGGGGATCCATGTCGTGAGTTATGATGTCCATCAGTTGTCTGCCATTCTTGCAATATGACCAGTCCATTGCTATTTGAGTTTTCTAATTCTATGATGTCTCGGACTCTCTTTTTTCCCCCGATATATTGTACCGTCTTATGATCTCCCTATGTGAGGTAGAGCATAGTTTTTTCATGTGTACGTTGCATGGATTTCAGTTTGCAGGTCAGTCTCTTGGTTAGCTTCCATGTTTCGACTCTGTGTTTATCAGAAGGATGCATTGGTTATATATTCTTGTTTTTAGGATCAATGGGATTTTCTTGTTTTGCTCTGCCGAAGGCTTGTCACCCTTGAGTGATTATTCACTTGATTTCTTTTTCCTTCAAGGATTTCATGGAGATTCATTGTCCTGGTTAGACGTAGTGGTTCACTTTCTCCAGTTTTGCATCTTCGATTTTGATCGCTGTGTTTTCATTTCTGACGTGATTGTCGCAATTGACCTTTGTTTTGCTGGAGCTCATGTGTCGGCCGACTTACTTGCTTTCTTCATTTAGTTCTTCATTTAATTAAACTAGCATTAGTTCTTGGTCGTGTAGGTTCACTACGAAAAGGGTGATGTCGTCAGCAAATCTGATGTTGCTTAGATATTTATTTCGATTTCTTTATTTTCCCTGTCTAGGTTTCGGATGATCATCTCGAGGCTAGCTGTGAAGAATTTGGGTGAACTGGTATCACCTTGCCTTACCCCTTTTCGGAAGGGCTATGAATCTTCGTCGCCTAATTAAGGAGCTGCTTTGACTGTATATATGTTGCAGGACTCTGACATATACAGGGTCTGCTCCTTGTAGAGTGATGACTTTCATGACCATAGGAGTCCCACTTAATCATTTACATAAATTTTTCCTTTGATCTTGATTATCTTATTCCATCGATCAACAAGTATTTCGATACCAGATTTACGAAATTCCTTAGATTTCGACCTGAAATGAGAAACAAACTTTTTCTTTTCAAGAGAATCTTTTTTTTTTATCAAAACAGTCTTACAATCTCTTGAACAAATGATATCTACTTGGAGCAAGGACAGGAATGTATGGTGGATGAATACTTATTTCCCAGCCGAGTGCCTCTGTGAGATACTAGGTGACTCGGGTGGTATCAGAATGTGGATTACCGTGATTACCTGTTTACTAAGGATCAGCGTTTTCTTTCGAAAGCTCGGATCAAACACCGGAGTTGGTGACAGTAAACCTCCGTCTTGACCGTTTGGTTATCGTTTAAAAGTCCATAATGGATGATCCTTTGCATATTCCACCAAGCAATCAGCAGAATCTTCGGATGATGGTTGCCTGTAGACTGGCTCACAGGTCTATCATCGTAACCGACTCACCGACGATGGCGCTTATCATTGTGAAAAAAAAAAAGATCCATTTCTCATCTCCAGTAACAACTCTGTTCAAAATGGATACTTGGATCTATGGAAAATGCATTGATTCACAATAACCTGTACATTCCTGGTGATTTGCTACGGACAAGTCATGGGGGGGGGCAACCACCAAACTTCGACACTTTTTCTAGCTTTTTCAAATTGTAATGAACAATCATTTGGCTGAACTTGAATTCTTTGCTAAGTTCCCTGATTGTAACAGCAGGATTTCTTGTAACTACTGGAACGACAAAACATTAAAAGAAAAAATGTGAAAATCAACCGAACGATTGCTACAACCTGATGGTGCATTGTGTTTGTTCTTAAAGAGGAATGGTTGGAGCACTTTCTGAATTCATTTACAGTACTCTGCCAGGCTTTTTGGCAAACACCTGAAGACTTTGTTTCATTGATTGGCTGAGACAGGATAACTACTTAGGACCAGGGTAATTTTGTACACGATATTAAGATTAATGAATATATCTAATATATAAGTAAATAAAGTAAAGTATATAAAATATGGAATTTATATGATAAATGAATTTGAGATTGCTTTATTAAAACAATTGGTTTTCAAAACATAAATGATACCTTGGCGCCGCTAAGTCAGGAAAAAAGGGTTGATTGAAAAGGTATGAATTGACTCCTGTTCGACTATGAAGCTTCCATGGCGGAAAAGGTTCTGCCCGAGAGGAGTAAACTGGTCTTCCCTCTGTCTGAAGGATATCTATGATTCTCACCAAAAGCTAACTCTTTACTTCCAATCGCACTATTGATTCATAGCTGTAGAAATGACTGTCTGAGTTGAAAGTTGTGACTAAAAAAAAACACTGTCTTACTCCATTTCGTCTTAGAATTAGAATAAAAAATAAAAGATGTCTGACTGTTGTAGGGTCAAACTCCACCGCTACTTCTATTGCGATTGAAGATAACTGAAACTTTCGTATTGAACATGTAGCAAATAGATTCGTATATCTGTAATATTTGTCATTTTAGCCAAGCTGGTGAGAGAGCCACTCCACATAGTCATGATTTCAAATCACAGTCGGGGAATATAAATTTGACGGACAGACAAACAGTTAGGGGGTTCACTCCTCTAAGCTTGTTATTCTTGTTGATCTTGTTAGGGGTGGGGCACAAGTCAAGTCCAACTCTTACATGAGTTTGACAGTTGCATTTATGTTTGTTGAAACGATTCACCGATGGATCATTCTGCACTTAACAAGAATTATACTTAGAACATTATGTAGTTTACTTCTGGACGACAGCATGAGCCCCTGACATCAAAGAAACATTTTTTTCTTGAACAAATGGAACTTACATAATACATCAGAGACAATATTCGAAAAGATAAACCATAGGAAAATAGTATGCAATAAATGTGTCTTGAAACAAAAAAAAATATCTGGAAAAAAATAGCAACATTAGAGACAATTTTTTTCGTTCAGAAAAAAAAGATGAACACAAAATATAGAAAAACAAAATGTGAAATTCAATCTAAAAAGAATTTTTACAAATACCGGAATCAGAAAACGAAACGAAGTTAAAAACAAAATGGAAAATTCTAGAAACAAGTGATGTACGTACTCTTTATTTATTTTACATTAGTTTTTCAAAGTTCTTTAAAGTTACATGAAAAAGTGCTTTTTGTAATTCACATTTTTCTTCGTGCTTGAAAAAATGTTTTGTATTTTTTTTCAAAAATATCTTCAAGTGTCTCCTTTTCTTATTATGATATAACATGTCTGTCGTGAAAGCATCCAGCAAGTTTGAAATTCTCGAGAACCGGTTGCATGACCCTGATGTGATTCAGAAAGCAATCTCAAGGGACCTCAATGCGTATGTCTGAACAGGCACTCTACTGTGGGCTCTATCGCCTATGAAACGCTGTTAAGTGAACTAGTATACTGTGCGACTGTTGCATTCACAATGGCCGAGTTTGCCCGTTCTTCGCGTGGGTAGTAGGTTTTCAATTCGAAGCAATTCAGTATCTGTCCCCATAATTGCTTGAATAGACACTCTCTCGGCAATGGCAAGTTAATTTGAGACGATTGAGCATGTCCCTAGAATTGCCTTAACAAAAAATCTCCCGTTGGGTTACTCTATCAACCTTGACACGCAAGAGAATGAGCTTGGGTACTGTGCAACACCTCCATTCATAATTATCGAGCCTCCACATTTTTTTGAGGACGATGGGCGGTCTATTTGAGATGACTGAACATCTTTCCCCAGAATTGCTCCAGTAAATACATTGGACAATGAAAATGATTCAACTGTATCAAGGTTGACTACGGTATTGACAAATTTTTGCTGCTTTTGCCTGGATAAGTAAGGTAAGTGTTCATTCCCTCATCTAATATCATGGCATGCCAGTGATGAGATTTTCTCTCGGTTACCCAAAATCAGAGTGTTCCAGCAAACAAGTTTCTCTCGCTGGTGTGGCGTAAAACGAAAAAGTGATTAACATTAATCTATATGGGAAAAGATTCGAGCGTTCACAGCCCCCAAAAGAGGAGATTGTTGTATTGATTATCATATACTGAGTCTTCAAAAGTTGGAGAAGTGGGAAGTACAGGACTCTTGCGAAGAGAGAGAGAGAGAGAGAGGGAGAGAGAGAGAGAGAGAGAGAAGAGGTGAAGAGGGTACGTGTTGGCTCTATAACGGCTTGCCCAAAGCAAAAACTGAACTTTTAATTTTCTGCTTATTTTCTTGGAAGCAGCCTAAAGCGAACCCTCGGAAAACGGGGGATACCTATATTTGGTCGAAACATCTGGTATTGAAACACAGCACAGGGAGAAGTGGATTTAAGCCTCAACCGGAAATCACTGACATATCGAAACTTATGAAGGAATAGACTTTAGTGTTTGGATCCTAGGGGTTTCCACCAGCTGGAGGGCATCCATATATTCAGTGAAATGCTATTTCACTTGTAAATGCTGAATCGAAGTATAAGAACTAAGTATTATCTATTTGAAAAAAGGGTGCGATGCATATATTGTACACGTAACCAACGTCTCTTGGCAGCATGTTGTGTTAGGGGGTTATAAATAAGAAAAAATTGGAAAAAAGGTGATCAATTGATTTTACTTCACTCGCCTTCTGTTGGGCAGTGCTCAAAAAGCAGACTGAATTTTCAATAGAGAAGTCTAATAGTTACCAGACACAAGCTAAGCGATCAGTTTAGCATAACACCACATTGAAAATTGAACCCCTTCCTCTAAAAACCTATTTAAGGGGGATATATATTTATATATATACATAAAGTTTTTCCCAAAGAGAAAAAGTTCAAATTTTCAGCCCTCCAGCTCCGTCGGCACGGCCTGCAAGCGCGATAAATACATAGCTATCCCCCCAGCCAGGCAGACAGACCCACTTAAAAACTGAAGAAACCTTTGTTGATAATTTTCTTGTCAGTTTTGGTCGGTGCTCTCTAATATATTTTTGTAGTATACCAACTTCAATGAAAGAAACTATCCTGGATTCGTCTATATCGCATGACAGTTTGTATCGTCTATGTAGGACTAAAATAGATTTGCTCTCATGACAATTGAAAACCATTTTCTCAAGAACTTATAATTTATTGATGTTTTCGAGATTTTTTTCCCAAGAATGTACGCTAAGCAAACGTTTAGATTTTAATTGTTGTTAGCCTTGTAATGATAAATCTAATTTTTTTCTTAATGTTTTCTATCCTCTTGAAAATATTACTGGGGGTCTCACATAACCTGAAGCCAAAATCTTGACCCGGAACTGCTTGCGCTAGTTCTTTGCTTTCAATTGGTCAGACTTTTTTTTATTAAGGATTAAAAAAAGTCGTTCTTGTGAACAAACTGTTTATTTAGTATTTTTTGGGGTTGCAGGAATTTATAAAAACCCTGCACTTGGTGTTAAGTTCTTGCAATTTGGCATCTTGTTAGATATGACCATAAAACTTTTAAAAAACACTTTAAGCAAGTTATTGTCGATGGGTGGTGGCATGCGCGCGGAATCCAATAAGGTCCCCACCGGAAAGCGTCAATATCACGTCTCCACTGATGGCAGCCCCATATTCTTGTTAATACCAGTAATTTAGTGTATTTTATTATGAGAAATCCACTTCAGTCGTTATTTTTACTTTTTAGGTTCATTTTAAGGTCAGAAATTATCTTTTAACTAATATAAGATTGTGCGCGTGGGTCACCACAGGTCAAAACCAACTTGCTTGCGGCAATTTTTGAAAATGGTAAAGACATATCTAACATCCTGCCAAATTCCAAAAACTTAGCACCAAATGCACGATTGTCACTAAATATGATACATTCCTTATCAGCTATTAACCTAATCAAAATTCATTTCTCTTTCAGATGTTCATGCCTTTCAACTAATGGGTTTATCATGTTCTTGTAAAATCCATCATCACTCAAATAGCATGATAATATTGACATTTGTCATATCTTTCATTACATTCTCATTAAGATTCAGCCAAACTGTGGGTAACGGTCTTTTTCTCGGCTAAGCCCAGGCCTCATCTTCTTTGATCATTCCAGGGCAATGTTTCGCATCAGGCTCAAAAACCTTACCCTCTTTTGTGGGGGCTGAGGTCGGGGAAAAAGTTCGACTTTATTTTTGCAAAAGTCAATCATGGGGAAAATGGAATGGAAATTAGGCAGAAAGAATGAAAACGGGAAGTGTGCGCGAAATTTTTCAGATTGATGTTGTTTAAACGGGCGGGGAGGAATATGTGGCCTTCCGGGTTCTGGGTCTTTGGCATGTTACAGAGAATCAGTGGGTTTGGAGGCAAGTTGTTTGGGGAACGAAAGGTTGGGGATTACATGGGTCCAACAATTCAAGACGTTTTTTTTTTAATGTTCAGTTCGTTGGCTAGTAAAGTGGCATAAATCTACTCTGACACACTCCTCAGTATATAAGATTATCTTATTTTGTCTATGGACCACTGGGTGTCCATCAAAAATGCTTGGGACACACAGCAATGATCCCTTATAGAAACAACAGCATCTTTTGCACAGCTATCAAAACATGCCATGCAACAGAATTCGAATAGATTTTTCCATTTGATTTTTTAAATCGAAAATTGCATTTTATTGAAGTTCATTTATGAGTCTAAAAACAAAATACCGAGAATAGGGTGCCACCAGAAAATTTCTTTCATTGCAGGGGGGGGGGTCGGTCCTCGAATTTTCAATGTTTCGAAACTCGTGTTTTGATTCTTTCTCATAATACCAGTTCTTTTCTCGATCTCTTGCAAGGTTTCTGGGACTGTGTCAAGTGCTCCAACAATGATGGGCACAACTGTCACGTTCATATTCAGTTGTCTCACAAAGTGTAGCTATTTCTCCAGCTTTTCAATTCATTCCGATTTCACTTTGTGCTCTACTGGAACGACGAAATCTGAGAAATTCCCTTTTCCTTGTTTACGATAACGACATCTGGTCTTTTGACAGGGAATGGGTCATCCGTTTGAATGTCAGAGTCCCAAATGATTTTATGTTTTTAATTCTCCAAGACAGCGTCTGGTTTGAGAAAAAGAAGAAAAAGAAGATCAAGGAAAAGAAGGAGAAGAAAGAAACAATGAACAAAGAAAAGGAGGAGGCGACGACGAAGAAGAACAAAAAGAAGGGGGAGTTGAAGAAGAAAAAGGAGAAGAAAAAAAAGGCAGTGGTGACGACAAAGAAGAAAGGGAGGAATATGGAGGCAACGATTATTTCAATGACGACGACGAAGAAGAAGAAGAAAAAGAAGATGAAAAAGATAAGTTTATTGGGCTCAGCTTAGTCCCGTACAAGACTAGAGAGGAATTAGAGGAAATCGGCTGAATAAGAACATTGGGACGAAATATACTTTTCGTACCCCAAGATTGAACGCTTTCAAAATGCACGCATTTTGCCTTGGCACTGCATGACGTCATTCGAAAACTAAGCAAATCACACATGCTTTTGAAAATTACTTACGTTTAGAAGAACAAGTAATTTTTTTTTGATAAGAGAAGTAATATTTTCAGCTTTCAATACAAAGGAAAGTCGAATAAGACAAAAATGTAGTGATTCTCAAAGCTCAAAAGTTACTTACCACTAGATGAAAAAAATATTATTCTTTATATCGGATGTATTTAAAAAACAGAACGAACTAATTCATCATTTTCGAAAGTTGATCACCCTGAAAAAAAAACAAAGCAATTATTTTCAAAGCTTTCAATCCAATTGTATAAAACGCCAAGTACTAGATGAAAAATAGAAAACAAGATAGTTTTGAAAGTTACTTACCGACGGAAAAACAGGTATTCTTTTCGAAAAAAAAGAATCTTTTGAGCTTTCAATCAAACTCTTGAAGGACCATAAAAAAAAACGTATTTCTAAAAACAGACAGATTCACAGAGGTAACGAAGGTCTTTACAGATTGAAAGTGCAAAGAATATTTTTCTGTTTCTATCGAATATTTGGATCCCAGAAATGAGGGACAAAATACTGTCAACGAATCGAAGTGTCACCTACATTTATTTTAGTTTTAAGTTTTGAAGGGTCTGTTTTGCTAATATATTCATAAAACTAATATTCAAATATAACTTGAAATTTCAATTTATACTTATAAAACTAGGGTAATAAAATGTAATCAAAAAAACTTTTTCCTAAATTTCATCACGTTTCACTTGGAACCTACGCATTACAGGTTCGCCATCAATGTCTTCACAAAAATAGATGAGTACGTAGTTCCAATTGATCAAAATACGGATAACTTTCATTACACAAAATTATGGAAAAAAAGAGAAAGGTTTTTTTAATCCAAAGGATGCAATGAGGAAATTGTCTCACAAAGTTTGGAAAAACTATTATGTTCATGTCTTTCATGACACACAAATTCCTTAAAATAGAATTCAAAATGAGATCCCCAACGCATCATCATTGATTTTATAAAACGTTTTTAACGATTCCAATAGATCTCTACAGTTTATACCTAATATTCGACTTTTTCCATGCAATTTGATTGAAAACACTGAAAAGTAACTTTGGAAAGTTTTGAAAAATATTGAACAATTTTTTTTTGTTTTTCTTGTGGTGAATAACTTGCGCTTTTACTTTTATTTCACATTTTTCATTTTGGACTGAAAGCACAGAACATTTCTTTTTTCAATCAAAAAATTACTTGTTTTTCTGACGGTAAAGTAAATGTTCGAATATGTTTATCTATAATTTGTTGACGTTTGTAAATGACGTCAGACGGTGTCAAATAAAAATGTGTTCCGGTCAATGTCGGGGTGCGAAAAATATCATTGGCCCAAAGATTGTTTAGCACCATTCTGCCAAATAAGGAGAGCCGATCTCCTCTGAAAATCTACGTTTGAAATCCTAGCTGTAAAATGATCAACGACGCCGTTTGAAGAGACGAAACTAATTGAACCAACAAAATAACCCCGTCATTGAATACGGAGGTATACAGAGGGAATTGAAAACTTTCAACAAATTACATTGCTTAAGAAGTAGATGTCCTGAAGCTTTGTTTAACCATTTGCTCCCATCAATCAATCCACAGTTGAATGAAATAAATAAATACAAGGCTGCTGCATGGTCAAACTCCTATTTCTGTTCCGACTGAAATTGATTACTCTATCTTTTGTTTTGCATATATGATGAATAAAAAAAACTTATAAAAAAGTGTGTGATTATCTTATAAATATACATATTTATTAGATTGAAATAATCATGTAGGGTGAATTTTTGATAATGTCTAAAACTTGTCAATTTATCTCAGTCAGCAAGCCCGTCATCTGGCAACAAGTTCGTCATGAGTTCTAATCACGATTAGGAAACGTGGATTTTACATACTGGTTTACACCTCTAGTTTTGGTGAGGATTGTTCTTGTTCTTGTTGCGGTAGGAAAATAAAGTCAACTCAAGATTAGGAGTTTGGCAAAAGGAATGATTAAATAGATAAATTAAATGTGTGAATAAATGAATAAACATGCCCATGGTTTAGAGGACAGTCTCCTATTTTTTTCTTTTACTAGCACAGATTTGAATATGGCCCACTCGTAGATTCATTTCTTTCTGCTTGCAACCAGGCCAGTCAAAGGCTTTTCGGTATGTATGAGTGTAGTGGGGGTAATATGTACTTTTGGCTTCCGTTTTTGATCGTAATCGACTGATCAATCTCCGCTTAGGACGATTAAGGGGATCGCCCCGATAGAATCCCCTGCTGGTTACGTCACCTGTTATTGCTCATATCGTCACCCATCTAGGTGCTAACCAGGTTCGCCGTTTACTAACTTCGATGTTCGCTTGAACCGGTGTGTCCAACGTGATTCGGCCGTAACATCTGGCGAACTAATCACCAGCCAAACTGTTGTTGTTTTGAAAGTGAGGGTGGGGGGAGTAGGTTCTGAAGAAGCAGTGAGGGTGGCCCAGAAAAGATAGCAATTAGATCAGTTCCTCGTGTCACGTGGTGATGGGAGAGGGAGTCACGTTGAGTCTTCTCAACTGTCATTGGAGATTAAATCTTCATCTGGTCGGAATTCTCAAGGATGTAAGGTCATGCGGATGTCCATCATTTAGACACCTCGGCGTCGGCTGTGGACCAATTTGTTTGAGGTTGAATGACGCCCAGGGTGGGAGAGTCGAGGAAGTTGGATGGGTGCATGATTGCCAGATAATTGGAGATGTTTTTCGGCCAAACAATACGAAAAAATAGCCAAAAAACAGCCCTATACAAAATTTGTTTACAGAAGCGATTATTTTAGTTTTTTTAAAAATCATTTATTACCAAGTATTGTATATCATTACTTTAAAAATTACTAATTCTCTTCATTCCAATTTTTCAGTTTCTTTTTTATCGCAACTTCCTAACGACAGCCCGAGCAAATATGCAATTAAAAGTAATTAAAATATGACGAGGAGAATAGAAGTATAAAATAGATTAATAATTATGATTCTTTATTGACTATCCAAATACTACACACCAATAATGAGAATTTGTTAAAAATATTACTACAACAAAAAAACAAAAGGATAAAAAATTTAGACATAGTCGAACCAAAAAGTTCATTGCCAATAGCTTTAAAAAAAAACTAGTTCTGTCAAATTTTACTCTAAAAATTGCCAAAATGACTACCCTAGTGTGAAGTAGTCAACATCAGCTGACAGGGGTGATGGAAAGGCTGAAATCTGGTTGTTTTTATCAGAAACTGGCACTAAGTAAAGAAATCTGTGATCGGTTTCTCGTCGTCTGTATCAAAACTGGAATTTCAAATAATCATCACGCTTTTAAATGAAGTGTGGCACATGTTGTTGATGTATTGGATTGGTTCCGGTCTTTTGGCCTGGAGCGAAAAAGAAAAATCCCAACGAATTCCTAGTTTCGGAGAGCCATCCCAACATGGGCGTCCGCTGCCATTTTTCCTGGGCTGTGAGCCAAGAACTAATACATACAGAATAAATTTTATTGGAAGCCCTCTCACCAGCGAATGATTATGTGATCTTTTGACATGAGAGCATTAAGCTGAGATTACATAAAACAATTGTTCTGGACATTTATGCTTTATTGATAAAAAAAAGTTCCAACTTTGAAAGGGTCTAATCCAAGGAGGGTTTCTCCTCCCCCTGCAGACGCCAATGCATCCTCAACTAAGCTGCACCTCCTCTTCATTGCACTCAAAGGGATAGGGTCAGTTTTCTTGTCTGATACTTAAGGCGTCCCGAGAGACCTGGACAATTTCTAGAACGACCCAGTCGTATTCGCGAGGGCCCCCACTTTAAACTCAACCTCGAGTCACATTTCATCCTCTTGGTACAAAACCAAACAAATATTTATTCCCCTCCGAGAATAAATATTTGTTTGGTTTTGTATCATTCGACTGATTACTTAAATATTTAGTAGACCAAGGGTTAACATTTTGGTGAGTGGAATTTTCATTTCCCCTCAAAGAAATGAGATATTGTAATTGGAGACGGATTTTTTTCACTAAAATATTCAGCGAAAACAAAAAATTCAACCACAAAACCGGTCTGCTATTAATTTTTCAAAAATGTCACTTGGAAATATGAAAATATATTGCCATATTTGAAGGTAGTGAACATGGAGTAAAATGTTTTGTCAGATCGTGGTTTTCCCTGTCCTGAAAGACAACAAGGTCAAGCTGAAGAGTGAAAATCTGGATAACCACCTGGATCTTACCAGGGAGCTGCAAAAGGCCGTGGAACCCGGGGAAGAACCCAAGCTATTCAGATGACTGCACTACTGAAGCCGGCCAGAGACCTGGATTATTAAGGAAACTTGCTGTCACTTGATCTCCACTGAAGATCACCGGTAAACGCTGTTGTGAAAACACTAATATTACTACGAATGATGATGGTGATGATTCTGTAGTACTGTTAAAGGGTATATTTTAATACTAAGAGGTATGAATTACTGCACAAAATCTATTTTGGTCTGGGTACGTGTCAATGAACATCTACTTCCTTCAGACTTTGTTGCAGACATCAGCATTTACTCTCTTGGCTTAAGATATTTCCCGTGTCAAAAAGTGGCGTGTCTTTTGGTAGTCTTCTAGCAATCAGTTCGATTCATTCAATTGCATAATGGAAAATCATCGGCTGTTTGGTTATGAGGGGGCGTACCCATGGGCGCCTGCAGATGCTTTTCCGGGGGGAGAAAAGCATGTATTCCCGGGGAGGGGAGGGAGCAGAAGGATACATCGGAAATGCATTTTACTTTCAACTATGTTAAATGAGTAAATGATAATGATACATTTTTTGTATGGGAACATTCGGTTTCATAATCAGTCTCTTTACGTTCGTCGTTGGACATTGACTTTCTCCAGGATTCACCACATTTCTCTATCATGGGCGTTGCAGAGCCAGTACTTTCTGAATTTGTCTAGCTCGTCTCTCCATCTAATACTCTGCCGGCTTCGATTGCACATGTGGTCTCTGGGGATCCATGTCGCGAGTCGCGATGCCCATTGTACAGCGCTATTTTCCTTAATTGACTATAACGTTACGATTTTCAAACCACCTCACCCTTGGTAAAACGGCTTGATGCAGGGGACGGGGAAGCAAACGAGCCTACCAAATATTTTATGCTGTTTGGGGTGTGCAGGCCTCCAATTTACCAACAGAGGGGTATGTAATTTGCCGACAAACTGATTTGAATTTTGGATTGAGCATCACAAATGGAAATAACAATAAATAAATTGGACAGGACTGACCATGAGGGTACGCAAAAATCTCATCAATTTCAAAGTCTTTTTTCAAAGATCTTTTTTGATAAATCACATCAAAGAAGAAATCTCTTATTCCATTGATGTTAATTGTTCTCATTGGAGTTAGATTGCAAGTTAGAGGAAAAAAAAGAAAGAAAATAAAAGACACAAGACACAAGTTGCAAGAGAGAGAGAGAAAGAGAGAGAGAGAGAGAGTACATGGCCTTGAAACTATATTTGATAGCTTCAAAAGCATCGAACAAAATGAAGGTACTTGTCCAAATGAGAAATGGAAGAAGGAAAAATGATGAAAAGTTTTAATCTTAGATCTTCAGGTAACCTTGAGGAGAATGACAAATGCTCCAATCGAAGCACAATGATTTAATCAGAAAATAAGACGATACTCGTTAGAAGAAAAAAGATACTTCATCTCAGAAATTCGGTTGACACAAGGAAACGTAGTGATGTAGAGGTTGCCAGATGCTGGTCGTAACGTAACACCGAGTGTATATGGTCCAGGAACTGAATTAAATAGCTCCAATTCAAAAATAATCAAGTAACTTCAAATCCATCATCCAATCAAATTTGTATGGTCTTGGGACCAAATAAAGTAACTTCAATTCCAAAATAATCAAGTAACTTCAATTCCATCATCAGATCAAATTTGTATGGTCTTGGGACCAAATGAAGTAACTTCAATTCCAAAATAATCAAGTAACTTCAATTCCATCATCAGATCAAATTTGTATGGTCTTTGGACCAAATGAAGTGACTTCAATTTCAAAATAATCAAGTAACTTTAATTCCATCATCAGATCAAATTTGTATGGTCTTGGGACCAAATAAAGTAACTTCAATTCCAAAATAATCAAGTAACTTCAATTCCATCATCAGATCAAATTTGTATGGTCTTGGGACCAAATGAAGTAACTTCAATTCCAAAATAATCAAGTAACTTCAATTCCATCATCAGATCAAATTTGTATGGTCTTGGGACCAAATGAAGTAACTTCAATTCCAAAATAATCAAGTAACTTCAATTCCATCATCAGATCAAATTTGTATGGTCTTGGGACCAAATAAAGTAACTTCAATTCCAAAATAATCAAGTAACTTCAATTCCATCATCAGATCAAATTTGTATGTTCTTGGGACCAAATGAAGTAACTTCAATTCCAAAATAATCAAGTAACTTCAATTTCATCATCAGATCAAATTTGTATGGTCTTGGGACCAAATGAAGTAACTTCAATTCCAAAATAATCAAGTAACTTCAATTCCATCATCAGATCAAATTTGTATGGTTATTGGACAAAATGAAGTAACTTCAATTCCAAAATAATCAAGTAACTTCAAATCCATCATCAGATCAAATTTGTATGGTCTTGGGACCAAATGAAGTAACTTCAATTCCAAAATAATCAAGTAACTTCAATTCCATCATCAGATCAAATTTGTATGGTCTTGGGACCAAATAAAGTAACTTCAATTCCAAAATAATCAAGTAACTTCAATTCCATCATCAGATCAAATTTGTATGGTCTTGGGACCAAATGAAGTAACTTCAATTCCAAAATAATCAAGTAACTTCAATTCCATCATCAGATCAAATTTGTATGGTCTTGGGACCAAATGAAGTAATTTCAATTCCAAAATAATCAAGTAACTTCAAATCCATCATCAGATCAAATTTGTATGGTCTTGGGACCAAATGAAGTAACTTCAATTCCAA
Organism: Thysanoteuthis rhombus; assembly: GCA_963457665.1. Taxonomy (NCBI): domain Eukaryota; kingdom Metazoa; phylum Mollusca; class Cephalopoda; order Oegopsida; family Thysanoteuthidae; genus Thysanoteuthis; species Thysanoteuthis major. Next base: position 68,953,175 of record OY735205.1, on the reverse strand, counting down.
AATAATCAAGTAACTTCAATTCCATCATCAGATCAAATTTGTATGGTCTTGGGACCAAATAAAGTAACTTCAATTCCAAAATAATCAAGTAACTTCAATTCCATCATCAGATCAAATTTGTATGGTCTTGGGACCAAATGAAGTAACTTCAATTCCAAAATAATCAAGTAACTTCAATTCCATCATCAGATCAAATTTGTATGGTCTTGGGACCAAATGAAGTAACTTCAATTCCAAAATAATCAAGTAACTTCAATTCCATCATCAGATCAAATTTGTATGGTCTTTGGACCAAATGAAGTGACTTCAATTTCAAAATAATCAAGTAACTTTAATTCCATCATCAGATCAAATTTGTATGGTCTTGGGACCAAATGAAGTAACTTCAATTCCAAAATAATCAAGTAACTTCAAATCCATCATCTGATCAAATTTGTATGGTCTTGGGACCAAATGAAGTAACTTCAATTCCAAAATAATCAAGTAACTTTAATTCCATCATCAGATCAAATTTGTATGGTCTTGGGACCAAATGAAGTGACTTCAATTCCAAAATAATCAAGTAACTTCAAATCCATCATCAGATCAAATTTGTATGGTCTTGGGACCAAATAAAGTGACTTCAATTTCAAAATAATCAAGTAACTTCAAATCCATCATCAGATCAAATTTGTATGGTGTTGGGACCAAATAAAGTAACTTCAATTCCAAAATAATCATGTAACTTCAATTCCATCATCAGATCAAATTTGTATGGTCTTGGGACCAAATGAAGTAACTTCAATTCCAAAATAATCAAGTAACTTCAATTCCATCATCAGATCAAATTTGTATGGTCTTGGGACCAAATGAAGTGACTTCAATTTCAAAATAATCAAGTAACTTCAATTCCATCATCAGATCAAATTTGTATGGTCTTGGGACCAAATGAAGTAACTTCAATTCCAAAATAATCAAGTAACTTCAATTCCATCATCAGATCAAATTTGTATGGTTTTGGGACCAAATGAAGTAACTTCAATTCCAAAATAATCAAGTAACTTTAAATCCATCATCAGATCAAATTTGTATGGTCTTGGGACAAAATGAAGTAACTTCAATTCCAAAATAATCAAGTAACTTCAAATCCATCATCAGATCAAATTTGTATGGTCTTGGGACCAAATGAAGTAACTTCAATTCCAAAATAATCAAGTAACTTCAAATCCATCATCAGATCAAATTTCTATGGTCTTGGGACCAAATGAAGTAACTTCAATTCCAAAATAATCAAGTAACTTCAATTCCATCATCAGATCAAATTTGTATGGTCTTGGGACCAAATGAAGTAACTTCAATTCCAAAATAATCAAGTAACTTCAATTCCATCATCAGATCAAATTTGTATGGTCTTGGGACCAAATGAAGTAACTTCAATTCCAAAATAATCAAGTAACTTCAAATCCATCATCAGATCAAATTTGTATGGTCTTGGGACCAAATGAAGTAACTTCAATTCCAAAATAATCAAGTAACTTCAATTCCATCATCAGATCAAATTTGTATGGTCTTGGGACAAAATGAAGTAACTTCAATTCCAAAATAATCAAGTAACTTCAATTCCATCATCAGATCAAATTTGTATGGTCTTGGGACCAAATGAAGTAACTTCAATTCCAAAATAATCAAGTAACTTCAATTCCATCATCAGATCAAATTTGTATGGTCTTGGGACCAAATGAAGTAACTTCGATTCCAAAATAATCAAGTAACTTGAAATCCATCATCAGATCAAATTTGTATGGTCTTGGGACCAAATGAAGTAACTTCAATTCCAAAATAATCAAGTAACTTCAATTCCATCATCAGATCAAATTTGTATGGTTTTGGGACCAAATGAAGTAACTTCAATTCCAAAATAATCAAGTAACTTTAAATCCATCATCAGATCAAATTTGTATGGTCTTGGGACAAAATGAAGTAACTTCAATTCCAAAATAATCAAGTAACTTCAATTCCATCATCAGATCAAATTTGTATGGTCTTGGGACCAAATGAAGTAACTTCAATTCCAAAATAATCAAGTAACTTCAATTCCATCATCAGATCAAATTTGTATGGTCTTGGGACCAAATGAAGTAACTTCAATTCCAAAATAATCAAGTAACTTCAATTCCATCATCAGATCAAATTTGTATGGTCTTGGGACCAAATGAAGTAACTTCAATTCCAAAATAATCAAGTAACTTCAATTCCATCATCAGATCAAATTTGTATGGTCTTGGGACCAAATGAAGTAACATCAATTCCAAAATAATCAAGTAACTTCAATTCCATCATCAGATCAAATTTGTATGGTCTTGGGACCAAATGAAGTAACTTCAATTCCAAAATAATCAAGTAACTTCAATTCCATCATCAGATCAAATTTGTATGGTCTTGGGACCAAATGAAGTAACTTCAATTCCAAAATAATCAAGTAACTTCAATTCCATCATCAGATCAAATTTGTATGGTCTTGGGACAAAATGAAGTAACTTCAATTCCAAAATAATCAAGTAACTTCAATTCCATCATCAGATCAAATTTGTATGGTCATGGGACCAAATGAAGTAACTTCAATTCCAAAATAATCAAGTAACTTCAATTCCATCATCAGATCAAATTTGTATGGTCTTGGGACCAAATGAAGTAACTTCAATTCCAAAATAATCAAGTAACTTCAATTCCATCATCAGATCAAATTTTATGGTCATGGGACCAAATGAAGTAACTTCAATTCCAAAATAATCAAGTAACTTCAATTCCATCATCAGATCAAATTTGTATGGTTATTGGACAAAATGAAGTAACTTCAATTCCAAAATAATCAAGTAACTTCAAATCCATCATCAGATCAAATTTCTATGGTCTTGGGACCAAATGAAGTAACTTCAATTCCAAAATAATCAAGTAACTTCAATTCCATCATCAGATCAAATTTGTATGGTCTTGGGACCAAATGAAGTAACTTCAATTCCAAAATAATCAGGTAACTTCAATTCCATCATCAGATCAAATTTGTATGGTCTTTGGACAAAATGAAGTAACTTCAATTCCAAAATAATCAAGTAACTTCAATTCCATCATCAGATCAAATTTGTATGGTCATGGGACCAAATGAAGTAACCTCAATTCCAAAATAATCAAGTAACTTCAATTCCATCATCAGATCAAATTTGTATGGTCTTGGGACAAAATGAAGTAACTTCAATTCCAAAATAATCAAGTAACTTCAATTCCATCATCAGATCAAATTTGTATGGTCTTGGGACCAAATGAAGTAACTTCAATTCCAAAATAATCAAGTAACTTCAATTCCATCATCAGATCAAATTTGTATGGTCTTGGGACCAAATGAAGTAACTTCAATTCCAAAATAATCAGGTAACTTCAATTCCATCATCAGATCAAATTTGTATGGTCATGGGACCAAATGAAGTAACTTCGATTCCAAAATAATCAAGTAACTTCAAATCCATCATCAGATCAAATTTGTATGGTCTTGGGACCAAATGAAGTAACTTCGATTCCAAAATAATCAAGTAACTTGAAATCCATCATCAGATCAAATTTGTATGGTCTTGGGACCAAATGAAGTAACTTCAATTCCAAAATAATCAAGTAACTTCAATTCCATCATCAGATCAAATTTGTATGGTTTTGGGACCAAATGAAGTAACTTCAATTCCAAAATAATCAAGTAACTTTAAATCCATCATCAGATCAAATTTGTATGGTCTTGGGACAAAATGAAGTAACTTCAATTCCAAAATAATCAAGTAACTTCAATTCCATCATCAGATCAAATTTGTATGGTCTTGGGACCAAATGAAGTAACTTCAATTCCAAAATAATCAAGTAACTTCAATTCCATCATCAGATCAAATTTGTATGGTCTTGGGACCAAATGAAGTAACTTCAATTCCAAAATAATCAAGTAACTTCAATTCCATCATCAGATCAAATTTGTATGGTCTTGGGACCAAATGAAGTAACTTCAATTCCAAAATAATCAAGTAACTTCAATTCCATCATCAGATCAAATTTGTATGGTCTTGGGACCAAATGAAGTAACTTCAATTCCAAAATAATCAAGTAACTTCAATTCCATCATCAGATCAAATTTGTATGGTCTTGGGACCAAATGAAGTAACTTCAATTCCAAAATAATCAAGTAACTTCAATTCCATCATCAGATCAAATTTGTATGGTCTTGGGACCAAATGAAGTAACTTCAATTCCAAAATAATCAAGTAACTTCAATTCCATCATCAGATCAAATTTGTATGGTCTTGGGACCAAATGAAGTAACTTCAATTCCAAAATAATCAAGTAACTTCAATTCCATCATCAGATCAAATTTGTATGGTCTTGGGACCAAATGAAGTAACTTCAATTCCAAAATAATCAAGTAACTTCAATTCCATCATCAGATCAAATTTGTATGGTCTTGGGACCAAATGAAGTAACTTCAATTCCAAAATAATCAAGTAACTTCAATTCCATCATCAGATCAAATTTGTATGGTCTTGGGACCAAATGAAGTAACTTCAATTCCAAAATAATCAAGTAACTTCGATTCCATCATCAGATCAAATTTGTATGGTCTTGGGACCAAATGAAGTAACTTCAATTCCAAAATAATCAAGTAACTTCAATTCCATCATCAGATCAAATTTGTATGGTCTTGGGACCAAATGAAGTAACTTCAATTCCAAAATAATCAAGTAACTTCAAATCCATCATCAGATCAAATTTGTATGGTCTTGGGACAAAATGAAGTAACTTCAATTCCAAAATAATCAAGTAACTTCAATTCCATCATCAGATCAAATTTGTATGGTCTTGGGACCAAATGAAGTAACTTCAATTCCAAAATAATCAAGTAACTTTGAATCCATCATCCAATCAAATTTGTATGGTCTTGGGACCAAATGAAGTAACTTCAATTCCAAAATAATCAAGTAACTTCAATTCCATCATCAGATCAAATTTGTATGGTCTCGGGACCAAATGAAGTAACTTCAATTCCAAAATAATCAAGTAACTTTAAATCCATCATCAGATCAAATTTGTATGGTCATGGGACCAATTGAAGTAACTTCAATTCCAAAATAATCAGGTAACTTCAAATCCATCATCAGATCAAATTAGTATGGTCATGGGACCAAATGAAGTAACTTCAATTCCAAAATAATCAAGTAACTTCAAATCCATCATCAGATCAAATTTGTATGGTCTTGGAACCAAATGAAGTAACTTCAATTCCAAAATAATCAAGTAACTTCAATTCCATCATCAGATCAAATTTGTATGGTCTTGGGACCAAATGAAGTAACTTCAATTCCAAAATAATCAAGTAACTTCAATTCCATCATCAGATCAAATTTGTATGGTCTTGGGACCAAATGAAGTAACTTCAATTCCAAAATAATCAAGTAACTTCAATTCCATCATCAGATCAAATTTGTATGGTCTTGGGACCAAATGAAGTAACTTCAATTCCAAAATAATCAAGTAACTTCAATTCCATCATCAGATCAAATTTGTATGGTCTTGGGACCAAATGAAGTAACTTCAATTCCAAAATAATCAAGTAACTTCAATTCCATCATCAGATCAAATTTGTATGGTCTTGGAACCAAATGAAGTAACTTCAATTCCAAAATAATCAAGTAACTTCAATTCCATCATCAGATCAAATTTGTATGGTCTTGGGACCAAATGAAGTAACTTCAATTCCAAAATAATCAAGTAACTTCAATTCCATCATCAGATCAAATTTCTATGGTCTTGGGACCAAATGAAGTAACTTCAATTCCAAAATAATCAAGTAACTTCAATTCCATCATCAGATCAAATTTGTATGGTCTTGGAACCAAATGAAGTAACTTCAATTCCAAAATAATCGAGTAACTTCAATTCCATCATCAGATCAAATTTGTATGGTCTCGGGACCAAATGAAGTAACTTCAATTCCAAAATAATCAAGTAACTTTAAATCCATCATCAGATCAAATTTGTATGGTCATGGGACCAATTGAAGTAACTTCAATTCCAAAATAATCAGGTAACTTCAAATCCATCATCAGATCAAATTAGTATGGTCATGGGACCAAATGAAGTAACTTCAATTCCAAAATAATCAAGTAACTTCAATTCCATCATCAGATCAAATTTGTATGGTCTTGGAACCAAATGAAGTAACTTCAATTCAAAATAATCAAGTAACTTCAATTCCATCATCAGATCAAATTTGTATGGTCTTGGGACCAAATGAAGTAACTTCAATTCCAAAATAATCAAGTAACTTCAATTCCATCATCAGATCAAATTTGTATGGTCTTGGGACCAAATGAAGTAACTTCAATTCCAAAATAATCAAGTAACTTCAATTCCATCATCAGATCAAATTTGTATGGTCTTGGGACCAAATGAAGTAACTTCAATTCCAAAATAATCAAGTAACTTCAAATCCATCATCAGATCAAATTTGTATGGTCTCGGGACCAAATGAAGTAACTTCAATTCCAAAATAATCAAGTAACTTCAATTCCATCATCAGATCAAATTTGTATGGTCTTGGGACCAAATGAAGTAACTTCAATTCCAAAATAATCAAGTAACTTTGAATCCATCATCCAATCAAATTTGTATGGTCTTGGGACCAAATGAAGTAACTTCAATTCCAAAATAATCAAGTAACTTCAATTCCATCATCAGATCAAATTTGTATGGTCTCGGGACCAAATGAAGTAACTTCAATTCCAAAATAATCAAGTAACTTTAAATCCATCATCAGATCAAATTTGTATGGTCATGGGACCAATTGAAGTAACTTCAATTCCAAAATAATCAGGTAACTTCAAATCCATCATCAGATCAAATTAGTATGGTCATGGGACCAAATGAAGTAACTTCAATTCCAAAATAATCAAGTAACTTCAAATCCATCATCAGATCAAATTTGTATGGTCTTGGAACCAAATGAAGTAACTTCAATTCCAAAATAATCAAGTAACTTCAATTCCATCATCAGATCAAATTTGTATGGTCTTGGGACCAAATGAAGTAACTTCAATTCCAAAATAATCAAGTAACTTCAATTCCATCATCAGATCAAATTTGTATGGTCTTGGGACCAAATGAAGTAACTTCAATTCCAAAATAATCAAGTAACTTCAATTCCATCATCAGATCAAATTTGTATGGTCTTGGGACCAAATGAAGTAACTTCAATTCCAAAATAATCAAGTAACTTCAATTCCATCATCAGATCAAATTTGTATGGTCTTGGGACCAAATGAAGTAACTTCAATTCCAAAATAATCAAGTAACTTCAATTCCATCATCAGATCAAATTTGTATGGTCTTGGAACCAAATGAAGTAACTTCAATTCCAAAATAATCAAGTAACTTCAATTCCATCATCAGATCAAATTTGTATGGTCTTGGGACCAAATGAAGTAACTTCAATTCCAAAATAATCAAGTAACTTCAATTCCATCATCAGATCAAATTTCTATGGTCTTGGGACCAAATGAAGTAACTTCAATTCCAAAATAATCAAGTAACTTCAATTCCATCATCAGATCAAATTTGTATGGTCTTGGGACCAAATGAAGTAACTTCAATTCCAAAATAATCGAGTAACTTCAATTCCATCATCAGATCAAATTTGTATGGTCTCGGGACCAAATGAAGTAACTTCAATTCCAAAATAATCAAGTAACTTTAAATCCATCATCAGATCAAATTTGTATGGTCATGGGACCAATTGAAGTAACTTCAATTCCAAAATAATCAGGTAACTTCAAATCCATCATCAGATCAAATTAGTATGGTCATGGAACCAAATGAAGTAACTTCAATTCCAAAATAATCAAGTAACTTCAATTCCATCATCAGATCAAATTTGTATGGTCTTGGAACCAAATGAAGTAACTTCAATTCAAAATAATCAAGTAACTTCAATTCCATCATCAGATCAAATTTGTATGGTCTTGGGACCAAATGAAGTAACTTCAATTCCAAAATAATCAAGTAACTTCAATTCCATCATCAGATCAAATTTGTATGGTCTTGGGACCAAATGAAGTAACTTCAATTCCAAAATAATCAAGTAACTTCAATTCCATCATCAGATCAAATTTGTATGGTCTTGGGACCAAATGAAGTAACTTCAATTCCAAAATAATCAAGTAACTTCAAATCCATCATCAGATCAAATTTGTATGGTCTCGGGACCAAATGAAGTAACTTCAATTCCAAAATAATCAAGTAACTTCAATTCCATCATCAGATCAAATTTGTATGGTCTTGGGACCAAATGAAGTAACTTCAATTCCAAAATAATCAAGTAACTTCAATTCCATCATCAGATCAAATTTGTATGGTCTTGGGACCAAATGAAGTAACTTCAATTCCAAAATAATCAAGTAACTTCAATTCCATCATCAGATCAAATTTGTATGGTCTTGGGACAAAATGAAGTAACTTCAATTCCAAAATAATCAAGTAACTTCAAATCCATCATCAGATCAATTTGTATGGTCTTGGGACCAAATGAAGTAACTTCAATTCCAAAATAATCAAGTAACTTCAATTCCATCATCAGATCAAATTTGTATGGTCTTGGGACCAAATGAAGTAACTTCAATTCCAAAATAATCAAGTAACTTTAAATCCATCATCCAATCAAATTTGTATGGTCTTGGGACCAAATGAAGTAACTTCAATTCCAAAATAATCAAGTAACTTCAAATCCATCATCAGATCAAATTTGTATGGTCTTGGGACCAAATGAAGTAACTTCAATTCCAAAATAATCAAGTAACTTTAAATCCATCATCCAATCAAATTTGTATGGTCCTGGGACCAAATGAAGTAAATTCAATTCCAAAATAATCAAGTAACTTCAATTCCATCATCAGATCAAATTTGTATGGTCTTGGGACCAAATGAAGTAACTTCAATTCCAAAATAATCAAGTAACTTTAAATCCATCATCCAATCAAATTTGTATGGTCTTGGGACCAAATGAAGTAACTTCAATTCCAAAATAATCAAGTAACTTCAAATCCATCATCAGATCAAATTTGTATGGTCTTGGGACCAAATGAAGTAACTTCAATTCCAAAATAATCAAGTAACTTTAAATCCATCATCCAATCAAATTTGTATGGTCTTGGGACCAAATGAAGTAACTTCAATTCCAAAATAATCAAGTAACTTCAATTCCATCATCAGATCAAATTTGTATGGTCTTGGAACCAAATGAAGTAACTTCAATTCAAAATAATCAAGTAACTTCAATTCCATCATCAGATCAAATTTGTATGGTCTTGGGACCAAATGAAGTAACTTCAATTCCAAAATAATCAAGTAACTTCAATTCCATCATCAGATCAAATTTGTATGGTCTTGGGACCAAATGAAGTAACTTCAATTCCAAAATAATCAAGTAACTTCAATTCCATCATCAGATCAAATTTGTATGGTCTTGGGACCAAATGAAGTAACTTCAATTCCAAAATAATCAAGTAACTTCAAATCCATCATCAGATCAAATTTGTATGGTCTCGGGACCAAATGAAGTAACTTCAATTCCAAAATAATCAAGTAACTTCAATTCCATCATCAGATCAAATTTGTATGGTCTTGGGACCAAATGAAGTAACTTCAATTCCAAAATAATCAAGTAACTTCAATTCCATCATCAGATCAAATTTGTATGGTCTTGGGACAAAATGAAGTAACTTCAATTCCAAAATAATCAAGTAACTTCAAATCCATCATCAGATCAATTTGTATGGTCTTGGGACCAAATGAAGTAACTTCAATTCCAAAATAATCAAGTAACTTCAATTCCATCATCAGATCAAATTTGTATGGTCTTGGGACCAAATGAAGTAACTTCAATTCCAAAATAATCAAGTAACTTTAAATCCATCATCCAATCAAATTTGTATGGTCTTGGGACCAAATGAAGTAACTTCAATTCCAAAATAATCAAGTAACTTCAAATCCATCATCAGATCAAATTTGTATGGTCTTGGGACCAAATGAAGTAACTTCAATTCCAAAATAATCAAGTAACTTTAAATCCATCATCCAATCAAATTTGTATGGTCCTGGGACCAAATGAAGTAAATTCAATTCCAAAATAATCAAGTAACTTCAATTCCATCATCAGATCAAATTTGTATGGTCTTGGGACCAAATGAAGTAACTTCAATTCCAAAATAATCAAGTAACTTTAAATCCATCATCCAATCAAATTTGTATGGTCTTGGGACCAAATGAAGTAACTTCAATTCCAAAATAATCAAGTAACTTCAAATCCATCATCAGATCAAATTTGTATGGTCTTGGGACCAAATGAAGTAACTTCAATTCCAAAATAATCAAGTAACTTTAAATCCATCATCCAATCAAATTTGTATGGTCTTGGGACCAAATGAAGTAACTTCAATTCCAAAATAATCAAGTAACTTCAAATCCATCATCAGATCAAATTTGTATGGTCTTGGGACCAAATGAAGTAACTTCAATTCCAAAATAATCAAGTAACTTTAAATCCATCATCCAATCAAATTTGTATGGTCTTGGGACCAAATGAAGTAACTTCAATTCCAAAATAATCAAGTTACTTTAAATCCATCATCCAATCAAATTTGTATGGTCTTGGGACCAAATGAAGTAACTTCAATTCCAAAATAATCAAGTAACTTTAAATCCGTCATCCAATCAAATTTGTATGGTCCTGGGACCAAATGAAGTAAATTCAATTCCAAAATAATCAAGTAACTTCAATTCCATCATCAGATCAAATTTGTATGGTCTCGGGACCAAATGAAGTAACTTCAATTCCAAAATAATCAAGTAACTTCAATTCCATCATCAGATCAAATTTGTATGGTCTTGGGACCAAATGAAGTAACTTCAATTCCAAAATAATCAAGTAACTTTAAATCCATCATCCAATCAAATTTGTATGGTCTTGGGACCAAATGAAGTAACTTCAATTCCAAAATAATCAAGTAACTTCAAATCCATCATCAGATCAAATTTGTATGGTCCTGGGACCAAATGAAGTAAATTCAATTCCAAAATAATCAAGTAACTTCAATTCCATCATCAGATCAAATTTGTATGGTCTCGGGACCAAATGAAGTAACTTCAATTCCAAAATAATCAAGTAACTTCAATTCCATCATCAGATCAAATTTGTATGGTCTTGGGACCAAATGAAGTAACTTCAATTCCAAAATAATCAAGTAACTTCGATTCCATCATCAGATCAAATTTGTATGGTCTTGGGACCAAATGAAGTAACTTCAATTCCAAAATAATCAAGTAACTTCAATTCCATCATCAGATCAAATTTGTATGGTCTTGGGACCAAATGAAGTAACTTCAATTCCAAAATAATCAAGTAACTTCAAATCCATCATCAGATTAAATTTGTATGGTCTTGGGACAAAATGAAGTAACTTCAATTCCAACATAATCAAGTAACTTCAATTCCATCATCAGATCAAATTTGTATGGTCTTGGGACCAAATGAAGTAACTTCAATTCCAAAATAATCAAGTAACTTCAAATCCATCATCAGATCAAATTTGTATGGTTTTGGGACCAAATGAAGTAACTTCAATTCCAAAATAATCAGGTAACTTCAATTCCATCATCAGATCAAATTTGTATGGTCTTGGGACCAAATGAAGTAACTTCAATTCCAAAATAATTAAGTAACTTCAATTCCATCATCAGATCAAATTTGTATGGTCTTGGGACCAAATGAAGTAACTTCAATTCCAAAATAATCAAGTAACTTCAAATCCATCATCAGATCAAATTTGTATGGTCATGGGACCAAATGGAGTAACTCCAATTCCAAAATAATCAAGTAACTTCAAATCCATCATCAGATCAAATTTGTATGGTCATTGGACCAAATGAAGTAACTTCAATTCCAAAATAATCAAGTAACTTCAATTCCATCATCAGATCAAATTTGTATGGTCTTGGGACCAAATGAAGTAACTTCAATTCCAAAATAATCAAGTAATTTTAAATCCATCATCAGATCAAATTTGTATGGTCTTGGGACCAAATGAAGTAACTTCAATTTCAAAATAATCAAGTAACTCCATTTCCATCATCAGATCAAATTTGTATGGTCTTGGGACCAAATAAAGTAACTTCAATTCCAAAATAATCAAGTAACTCCAATTCCATCACCAGATCAAATTTGTATGGTCTTGGGACCAAATGAAGTAACTTCAATTCCAAAATAATCAAGTAACTTCAAATCCATCATCGGATCAAATTTGTATGGTCTTGGGACCAAATGAAGTAACTCCAATTCCAAAATAATCAAGTAACTTCAAATCCATCATCAGATCAAATTTGTATAGTCTTGGGACCGAATGAAGTAACTTCAATTCAAAAATAATCAAGTAACTTCAAATCCATCATCAGATCAAATTTGTATGGTCTTGGGACCAAATGAAGTAACTTCAATTCCGAAATAATCAAGTAACTTCAATTCCATCATCAGATCAAATTTCTATGGTCTTGGGACCAAATGAAGTAACTTCAATTCCAAAATAATCAAGTAACTTCAAATCCATCATCAGATCAAATTTGTATGGTCTTGGGACCAAATGAAGTAACTTCAATTCCGAAACAATCAAGTAACTTCAAATCCATCATCAGATCAAATTTGTATGGTCTTGGGACCAAATGAAGTAACTTCAATTCCAAAATAATCAAGTAACTTCAATTCCATCATCAGATCAAATTTGTATAGTCTTGGGACCAAATGAAGTAACTTCAATTCCAAAATAATCAAGTAACTTCAAATCCATCATCAGATCAAATTTGTATAGTCTTGGGACCGAATGAAGTAACTTCAATTCAAAAATAATCAAGTAACTTCAATTCCATCATCAGATCAAATTTGTATGGTCTTGGGACCAAATGAAGTAACTTCAATTCCAAAATAATCAAGTAACTTCAAATCCATCATCAGATCAAATTTGTATGGTCCTGGGACCAAATGAAGTAAATTCAATTCCAAAATAATCAAGTAACTTCAATTCCATCATCAGATCAAATTTGTATGGTCTTGGGACCAAATGAAGTAACTTCAATTCCAAAATAATCAAGTAACTTCAAATCCATCATCAGATCAAGCTTAACTTGCCTGAGAACGGATTAAGATACGTATTTTTCTCATCTATTTTTCATGTCTCTTGATGCTGTATCATATCTTTTAGTGTGTAAACCACAAAGATTATTCCGAATAATTGAAGAAATAATGAACTGTAGACCTTATGATAAAGTTCGGCAGGCTTTTTTTTTAAAGCAAGCCAGATTAGAAGAGTTTTCATGTCTTGCAGGTCAATGCGAAAAAAGAGACTTGCTCTATTCTTCAAGACTGAATTCTGTTGTTCTCTAACCAAGGATAGATAAAGAAAACAAATAATATTTGTTCGCAACGTTACATTCAATTAAGTCGGTAAGCAGGATGAAATGTGCCTGCGGGTCGAATTTGGTGAAGTGCCGACCTTCGCCTTTTGACATAGTGCCCAAAGCAACGATCATCAGGATTGGTACTGGCAAGATGGAAAAGTGATATAAAATATGAAAACCACAAAATGGCGACAAAACCTGAATCCACCCAAATATAATCTTAATGTACGAATTTAATCTTGTCTGAATTATGGTAATGCCTTTGATAATTACCATACGATATGAAGACATTCTTTTGGACGGGCTAGATTTACAGAGATTGGTTTTAGGGAGTTACTTATTACCTTGTGTTTTTTTCTGTTTCTCTCCACGTTGCTTCCTTTCCTTCCTCTCTCTTTCAATCTAGAATTTCAGTCCCCTTATTTCTCCAACCTTTTCATTGAAGAAAAAAAAAAAAAAGAAAAGAAGATTTTCCTTCTTTTTTCAGCTATTCTTTCTCGCCCTTTTCTCGTTCTTCTCTTTTTGTTCAACATTTCAAAACTCTTTTTTTACTCCATCTTTCTTTCCATTTTAATTTTTCATTCTATTTTTTCTAGTGTATGGTGTCTTTTTTCTTCCTTTCTCTTTCTGTTTATTTCGTTCTTTATCTTATTTGAATATGTTTTTTGTGTCTTTTCTTTCTCCCTTTCATTCAACCCCCCTCTTTCTCTTTCTTTTTCCTTCTTCTTTTCTTTCTTTCTTTCTTTCTTTCTTTCTTTCTTTCTTTCTCCATTCCCTTCATTGGTTCTTCTTTCCCTGTTTATCTTCTCTGCTATATTTTTTCTATTACTTCCACGCACTTTTCTCAGTCTTTCTTTCTTTCTTTCTTTCTTTCTTTCTTTCTTTCTTTCTTTCTTCTTACGTTTTCCTTCCCTTTCTTCATTTTGTTCTTCTTTCCTTTTTCTTCTTCCTACCTCCATTTTGTATTCTTTACTTTCTTTTCCCTTCCCTTTCTTCCTCCTTTTCTTTATTCTTTTCTTCCTCCCTCTCTCCCTTTGTTCCTGTCTTCCTCTCCTTCTCCCCCCATCATTCATCATACACTCTCAATACTGCTATTGCAACCACCCACAGTCGCATTTCCTGCCCTATCAACACGTGTGGACGAGACACATCCAATTTTTTACTGGTAACGTGAGCCACAGTCCGATAACTATAAGCTGACAATATCTAGTGGCGGCAAGACCGCCATGACAGTCAGACTAAGAGGTTTGGGGGACGACAGAATTGAGTAGCTGTTGACATACGACTTGTTCTGATGTCAGCTCTAAATTGCTTTGCTTAGGAAGTGGGAGAATGACAAAGGGCTTTCGAGAAGAGGACTCATCATAGGGCAACAACCTGCAGATAACATGGTTCAATCAATATAACAAGATGAACAACAGGTGAAATGAAAATGAAAGATTATTCATAAGTAATATAAAAACAGGTGTGTTGGGGTAAGAACAGTGATACTCTGAGAACTATGCAAACGACCATGTAAACTAATTATATGAACACAAAACAGAGGCTGGTCTTTGAAATTAACATAGCAAAATACTGTGGGACTCTGAAATCCAGTCTGACCACCCTATGAAGCAAGGTGACTGGATCTGATTGTCATACAGAAGAGAACGCTTAGATCAGAGAAGGGGAAACATGGCGAAGATAAAGGGAAGAGAAACATTGGACAAAATTACCAGGACGTCAACCGGGAACCGAGATAACTGTAAAACAGTCTGCCAAAATTTAGCTACAATACTGAGGAGTGTGAAAGAGTATTGAGTAATCTTGTTGTCTCTTGTTCTTCACTAAGATCTATCAGTTACTGCTGGCACGAAAACTTGAATAGTGCAAATAGTAAAGAATTGGTGCATATGTCAGCAAATAATTCAAAGAATCCTTGGCGATGACTTTTGACCCATACAATGCAAATAGTATTACTACAGGAGCAAGCAGAGCCACAATAATAATAAGCCATGTTTTTGTGACATGATAAAAGATAATGTGTTATCATCCAACATTTAATGTTGTTTCCGGCCACTTTGATGTGACATCAAATATATTCTTATTTATCTTGACCGAATCCTTTCGAAAACGTTCGGACTTCTGGCACTTTTACATTAACTTTTAGGTTGGCATACTGGGGAAATATTCAAGTGCGCTGGAGAGACTTTCCTTCAGTTTTCAATATTTTTGTTTTAGAATGAATATTAGGTACACATACAATAGTTTGCTTCAAACAATTAAGACGAAGAAGATTTTCCTCTTTGATGATTTTTTTTCAGTTTTTGAGGCTGGACTTACACGAAATAATCCCTTTCATAATTGTTATATTGAAATCTTTCTCCCGTATTCCTGAAGTTTTTGTTTTAACTCTCTGTTTCTAGTTGTATTTACTGGCTATAATGTTATATTAAAATAAACTATTGAAAGAAACTATCAAAATGAATTACAAAACAACTATGTATGAAATTGTGTATGAAGTCATTGCTATTTATTATTTAAATGTTTTGCATTAAAATAATTTTAGGATGATCAGTCACGTGACAAACCTATGAAACAAGCGTGTCGGTTATATTTGTTTTAAAATCATGTTCTCTCCATGAATTTACGTAGTTTCGTTTTAAATGGTCTTCAATAAAAGGAAATTTATTGGCAATCAGCTATAAGAAGTTTTTTTTACCCCACTTGATACGTACTCAGATCTCTCTGTTTTTACTTTTTTTTCAACCTCCACTTGTCAAACATGGCTGTTTTTGGTTGGCCTCGATTTGCGAGGCAGGTCTCTTTCGGGTTTATTTATATAAGTGCAAAGCAATATACTCCCAAACGAAGCCTATTTCAACTCCAAGAAAATGCTTTGAGCTTTAATTTACTTGCTGTAAACATCTAAGTGAAATTTTAGAACAGTTTTAGAACAATTTTTAAGTTTTTCGTACATGCTCGGCCTCGAAAATTAGAAGAAAAAAAAATTCAAGTAAAATAACTTTTCGTCTTATTCATTGGACCTCCACTAATGTGTAGGTTGGGATTTTCAGAATTTTAAACTGAATGAAGTAATTTTTCGATTTTTCTTGTTAGACTCAGTTACACTTATCCAAATCGATCACCGTGACCCATTGGTAGAGTGCTCGCCTCTGATTCGGTAGTCCATTGTTAGATACACCGCTGAGTCATAGCAAAGATTTTCGAAATGGTAATCAAGGACTCTCCACCAGTCACTCAGCACAAGGACTGGTATTTAGGAATCTCCTCTCTCAGGTTAAGGGGTTGGATACCAACGGATATTGTTAGAAATTTCTCTCGGTGATCGATATGTTTATGCCAATAACTAGAAAAATTAAACTATTATTCCATCTGGTCTAAAATTCTGAAAATCCTCAAATATTTGACATATAGCATCAGAATTGGGTACACACTGGGCATTGTTAGTAAGACCCACTTCCAGCTCGTCAGGTCCGTCGAAACTTCGTTCTGCTTACGGCACCTAGTAACCCCAATCGTCACCCATCTAGGTACTGACCAGACTCAATGTTGCTTCGGTGATCTTATAAGGATCAGCGTAACCAATATGATTTGGTTGCAACCCCTTAGGTGAGACTCCTGAATCCAAGTCCTTGTGCTGAGTGCTCAGCAGAGAGCCATTGAGTACCATTTTAAACATCTTTGGAATGACTTAGTGGAGTACGGAAACTTCATTCGGTCTAAAATTACGAAAATCCTGAGAGTATTCGACTCGAATATTTAAAAATTTCATGAAGAGGTCTGGTTAGTCACTCAATAGGAATCATCACTAGACTAACACCTTTTGGCAGCATACCGTATTGGGAATGATAAATGTGCACATTGTGTAGTTCTTAGATTTTCTTGGGGGCACGTGTAGTGAGAAAATCACACCAATTGAATAAAGGCTGCAAAACGAATTACTGGAGGTTCTGATAACATTGCTCAACAAAATTGAACTTTTTTTTTCTCATCAAGGTTGCTGTACGACTTTTTACACCAATTTTAGAGGCAGATTACGTTTCACTTTAGCAAGTCTCTTTTTCTTTCTTCAAACACGTTCTTTTTTCCCAGTTCTATTGTATACTAAGCGATAAAGGCGAAGGTTAAATGAAAACTAGATTTGTATCCGTCAGAACATCTCAATTCGAAACTAATAAGTATAAGACGTATGAAGAAGATACTATTCAGAATTAAAAGTAAAAACATTGAGCTTTGGACCCTGTATGGTTCTCTGTACGGGTTTTATGCTCAAATACAGCATTCATCTCATCACAAAAACTAGAGACGATACGAGAAAAACAGATTATATTTTTGGTATCTGGCATCTAAGATTACATGAACTATACCACAAAAGATGCCTGATAAAAATATATTGTTAGGCAAGGAAATCAATGCATTTTTGAGAGGATTTCTTTGATAAATTAGCGTGACGGACGACAGATTAAGAGGGCATACAGTGCTTGTTGACGTACGACGCTTCTAATGGCGGGAATTCTCAATTGATGTTTATGCTACGTTTATGCAAAAGTTACCTGCGACATTACCCCCCTCTCTCTCTACATATATATGTGTGTATTTGTGTGTGTGTGTGTGTGTGTGTGTGTGTGTGTGTGAATGGATGAATTACTCGTTGGGAAAGATTTCTACTGCAGTAGGGCCATAGACGGACAGTCCTATGTGCAAAATAACCCTTCAGCCTGAGCAATAAAGTCAGCTTGCCCCGGGACAACCCCTACCTTTAAATCAGAGGTTTTTTGACTCGAAGTATCAGTTTTTTTACTTGAAGATTCACTTCCGATTTTCTATGTTTTTCCTGGGTAAATAATAGTATTTATTCTCATGTCTACATTTTGATATTGTTCCTTCTCCTTGATTAAAAAATTCGTCATTTTCTTTGAAAAGTATTATTCTCAGTCTCTCTTCTGAGCCCAGTGTGCATTTTTTTGCTATGTTTTTCAACGGTGCAGTCTGCTTCTAATTAGGAAGTACGTTAAAAGTAAGCTTTAATTGCTTGTGTGTCAAATTATAGTATTGCTTTCACACTAATCTGTGATTGTTTATGAAGTATAAAAATAATTGCGTTATGTTCAATGACTTGTACAAATCCAAGAGAAAAAAATTTATGGTTATAATGTCATAAATTCATTTAGTAACTAACAAGCATTTAATTGTCACTTAATGTAATATATTATACTAATTCATCCGTATCGACAAAATTGACAGCAAATATAAAATATATGGATTTACACATTTCATTTTATGTACGTGGATAATGGAGATTTGCATTGCAGTGAATTTGCGGAATAGCTTTCTATACACATTGCATTTTATGTATGTAGATGATAGGGGTTTGCATTGCAGTGGGCTTGGAGAATAGCCCTCGAGACACATTTTATATACGTGGATAATAGAGATTAGCATTGCAATGAGATTTGTGATTAGGATTTCGTAGACTATAACAGGGTCTTATAAACAATTCCTCGTTGGTACCTAACTCTGCTACCCCTTCGACGACAGAATAAGCGGAGAACGATGTCTTTAATTTTCAAAATTATTTCTTGTTTTATTACATTAGTTTTAGAGCATGAATGAAATTTTATTTCGGTACATCAGTTACACGAATAAAATTTACTCTTATGTGTCAGTTACGCGCCATAACGTACCAGGATATACATCGGTAAGAATTAAACGTATTGATTAATGTACGTGTCTCGTTAAAAATGGCGATAGTTCTTTTTGTGTTTTGTTTTTTAAATTCTGTTTGTCTAGGCCGTTATCTGCTTTGGTGTATTGCCCTTTGTCTCCAATATATACACTGACTGATATGATAAATACTTGAAATTATATTACAGTGCCTCTAATGTGCCCTTACCCTATAAGTAAGTTCCCTAAGTTGCTATCGTCCGCGTCGGTAGTGGACAGTCCCAATAATTTTTATAAATTCGTTTACTCAAGCGTAACAGGAAACAAATGAATGAATGTAAATAATTTGATATAGAATAGGTTTGATCATATTTTATGCTGATATTATTCAAAATGATCAGTAATCGAAAAAAAAACCCTTCCCACTTTTTATTATGACATGACACAAAAAAGTAATGCCGTGTTAGGGATGATCAATTAAAAAATTGGAAAAAGGGGCGAAGAATCCATGAGTCACCTTTTGTTGGGCAGTCATCACTAAAGAATGTCTGCAATTCTCATAAAACTAGTCGGACACAAACTAAGCAGCCAATTTAGCATCAACTTGGGGGAATTTGAAAAAATGTTTCTTATGGACAAATTAAGAAGTAAATGTTTAAACTGTCAGCCCTTTAGATCTATTGAGCGGCCTTGTGGGCGTGATACATACATAGCCAGCTAGAACCACTTAAAAATGTTACGTTGATGCTGAATTTATTGATGTTGTTAAATCATTCTGTGGTTGCTTTCTACATTAACTTCGGACCTGGATATCTTTGACTGAGTCGCTTTTGTCTTCTAAGATGTAGTCGATTTTGTTCTTGGTTTCATGGTTGGGCTTCCTCATCGAAGTCCATTTTCTGTTTGGCTCCTTTTTAAAAAAGATGTTCATGATTTTGAACCCGTTAGCTGTTTGGTTTCGTATCTTGTATCCGAACTCACAGACAACAACTTCCATTACCTTCTCCTACCTGCGCTTTGAAGTCTCTCATAATGATGTTGGAGTATTTTTTTTGCATTTTGGACTATGGAGTTCAAGTCGTTGTAGAAGTTGTCTATCTCTTCCTCGGTTGACTGTGGAGTGCAAACATAGACTTGAATGGTGTTCTTTTTGTACCTCTTTGAGAGCTGTGCGGTGACACAGGGTGTGTGATCTGAGATTTCTTTAGGTTTTTCTGATGAAGAAAAAAG
The DNA here is from genome assembly GCA_963457665.1 of Thysanoteuthis rhombus. Taxonomy (NCBI): domain Eukaryota; kingdom Metazoa; phylum Mollusca; class Cephalopoda; order Oegopsida; family Thysanoteuthidae; genus Thysanoteuthis; species Thysanoteuthis major. Next base: position 68,932,775 of record OY735205.1, on the reverse strand, counting down.
TCTTTCCAGCTTTGTTTTCTTTTTTCTTTTCCTGGAGATATTCGCTGTTTAGTTCGATTAATTCTTCTCTGGCTCTTCCCATTTCGCTAATACTGATAATGTTCCATTTGATGTCCTTGATTTCAATTTCCAGACCATTTAGGTGCATGTCTGTAGAAAGTGTTCAGACGTTGTACGTTCTTGGGGTTTGGATAGTCGCCCTCATAGTACATCACCTCTACCCAAAACAAGTGATTTAGCTGGGTCTTTTGAAACCGCTGACCCAACACAAACGACCAGTATATGTTTGTATAGTCGCCTTTGGAGCACACTATCCCTAACCAAAGCAAATGATGTGGCTGGGCCTTTTGGGACCGCAGATCCGGCAGGAACGTTTGGTATATTTATAATTATATGAACCATGGGGAGTGTTATGCCACGCCCTGCTGCGCTGGCTAATGATATGTTGGCAAGGGGTCTTGTGGATTGGTTACAATTGATCGAAATCAGAGTAGCCTCAGAGCTCCACCGGTTCTTAGCAACCAGTGTAACCCCTCTTGATAAGGGAAGACATTGTTTGTGAAGACGGCGTGGTGAAGGATATGCGTAAGATGTCTGTGCATTCCGAATTTTACTCGCGGTATTATGCCGGTTTTAATATATGACCCTCTCCCTCCAGAATCACAATGCTATTATATCGGAAAAGGAACCCTGAAGATCTAAAAAAAAAAAAAACCAAAACAAAACAAAAAACCCCAAAAAACTATAGGCCAAAAAGGAATCAGAAAAGACGGCGAGTACCAGAGTAACCTCATATTTGCAGACGACATCGCCTTTTTTACCGAGAACATTCATGATCTCCAAGTAGAGCTGGACTCACTGATTGAAGTAAGAGAGTTGGTGTTCATTTGAACTTCAGAAAAAAAAAACAAATGTCCAGTCCAATAAACACGTGGAGGACAAAAACAATGATCAGAATAGAAAACACAGAACTGAAGAAAGTGAACCACTACATCAACCTCCAAAAACAAGAAAAACCCAATTAGCCCGAGAAGGTATACAACCAATGCATTCACCAATAAAGGTTAACCGTAAAACTAAGAACCATGCAACGCACACGATAGAGAGTCATGCTCCTCATCACACGGAAGGATCATAAGACACCACAGTACATTATAGAAAAAAAAAACAAAAAACAAAACAAGAGTCAGAGATATCGCAGAAACCATTAGAAAACTCAAATGGCAAAGGGCTGGTCATGTTGCAAGAATGGCAGGACATCACAATTCACAACATGGATCCCAAGAGATCATGAACGAAACTGCAGGCAGAGTTTGAGATGGCGAGACCAACTAGGCAAATTCAAAAAGTATTGGTCCCGCGACGTCCATGATACAGAGATCCAGCGAATTTTGGGGCAGCTCTATGTTCAACGATAAACGTCGGAAACTTTTTCGGTTGACAGTTTCTTTTATTAAAAGAACTTTGATGAAAGGTTTTGTTATTGAGGTAAAATAATATTCAATCCAAGGACAAAATCCATTAACACATTACAACAACCAAAACTTTCATCTAAACTGTTAACATAGGCTTCTTCACTTTTTCAGTAGGTCTAGCTGTCCGGATATATATGCATGTGACCCTCGAACAGGCCGCACTAGTGGGTCTTGATCTCTGAAAATTACCCCCGAATAGGTTTTTAGTAAGGGGTCAATTTGCAATACAAGTTTACACTGAATTGGCCCCTCATTCTGCATCCGCTCGTACTTATTCTAAAAAATCTTTCAGTGCTCATTGTCCAACAAAGGCGACACCGATAACTTATTCATTAATCAGCCACTTTTCCGATTTTTCAAATTGATCACCCCAACACGGTATGCTGTCCAAAAACGTTGGTTTTCGTGACAGTTTTCTATTGAATGACTTACTGGTCTTGTTATTTGGTATATTACTGGTAAAGTATATAATGCCGTCAGAAGAGAACAAAGAAACCTTATGTTTGAAGGGAAGTTCCAGAGCTTCGGGTTTCAAATTCACTCATATCGTTTCATTTCATGGCGATTGCAAGCCAGTCAGTCATTTTAGTGGCAAGGGGAAGGGGACCATGGGTCAGCACTATTGAGCAGTGCAGATATCAGTTTCTTTTTGCAAAGATTAACGGAATAGCAAAGGGGCTCTCTATATGATCCTCGGCTGGTTAATGGCACCTGGTATTCCCAGACGGTCACCCATTCAAGTACTGACCGCACTCAACGTTGCTTAACTCCGATAAGTCGGACAAGAAATGTAGTTAAGCAAATGTCGATTCGGATGTAACTATTTGTTGTTCGGAAAATTACGGGTGACAACATTACTATAGTAAATTGTGACGATATATAAAGCTTGATTTAATGATTAGAATATGGTCTATTTATTAGTAGTCACTGTTTATTCATAGATATCTGTAAATGGTGTAAACCCTTAAAACCAAAGATAAGAAAGAATCGCCGTGTATAATCCTCTTTCAGAGTATGAACTTGATCGGAATGCATCCAATCTTAACCCAGCCTTGGGTGAAGGGACCACCCCAATCGTACAGTGCGGCATTGGTTTCAAAACTTTCCTTAGGAGATCTGAATCCCTCAGTTCAGGACTACAGAGGACGCCCCTCTACAATTGAGAATTATCAACTGAAGATACTAAAACCCACGCTGAACAGTCCGAGAATTATCATAGATGAGGGGCGTTGGCTTAGTGACAGTCTCAGACGAGGCAAATTGGTAAGGTGAAGATGAGTGACAAGTGTGTCTGATGTGAACTCAACGAAAAACCAACAACAACGAAAAGCGGTCATTATTTTTGGGACAATCTGATACATCCTGATATGATAAATATATGGGACATGGACGAGATAATTCGCAATTCCTGAAAAGATCTGAATGCGAGAACTGATAGTGGAAAGTGATCTTTGGGATATTTGATTCATATCTTGTCGGAATCCGTTCCCAAGAGATTTCGGGTGGGGAATAAACATCAACAATGAAAGATAAGATGTAAACAACATATGAAACGCCAGGAAAATTCTCTGCCAAATATTTAATAAATGCAAACTATAATTTATAATGACGGAGTAGTTCTTATTGGACTTGCATCTAATATTCAGTCAAAGATTACTAAGCATCTTTTGATGGTTTTCTGCAAAGACAGACAGTGTCTCCTGATGTCTGTGAGTCTGGCAGTAACTAAATAAGATTCTGCGGTTTAGAATGTATTATTTTCGTCAACAAATTTGTCATCGTCTTTACAAAGACATTCATTCAATAATGTCAACACGGAAAGAAAAACTCGTTAAGATACAAACGGGGGCATAGATTTCAAATCATGTCTAAAGCACATGAAAACCTGTCGCAAATTCTAAGTTTTGTCTGGGGTGCATTAAACCCTGTTGCAAATTTTATGTCCTGTCTAGGGTGCATGAAACCTGACGCAAATATTAAGTCTCGTCTAAGGCGGATGAAAACATGGCCCAAATTTCAAGTCTTGCCTAAAATTCAGAAATCACAGATGTAAATGTAAAGTTTCATCTGGGGTGAGTGGAACTCTGGTGCAAATTTCAAGTCTAGTCGGGGGCGCATGAAATTCTGGCGGAAATTTTAAGTCTTTTCTAGAGCATCTGAAAACCTGGCAGGAATGTCAAGTCTTGTATAGGGCAGATGACACCCTGAGGAAAATTCTGATTCTTGTTTGAGTTGTACGATAACCTGGCACAAATGATAGGTCTCATCTAGAGGGAATGAAACCCATGTGCAAATTTCAAGTCTTATCAAAGGTGCATAAAATACTGGCCAAAATGAAAAGTCTTATTCATGGAGCCTGAAACCCTGAAGTCTCGTGTAGGGCGCATAAAACTCTGGCACAAATTTCAAGTCTCGTCTGGGATGCATGAAACTCTGGTTCTTCTGCTCATCTCTCACCAAATGCCTGTATATTTCCATTCTATCCCTTATCCCTTCCAATCTCCGTTGCCCGTCCAGTTTTTATCCAAATGTTATACAAACATTGGTTAGTTTAATTCGCAAAAATATCCCTACCCCCTCAGCAAACAACCACACTTTCTTGCCTACCCTCTTACCTTCAATTACCCAACTTTTTTCTTTTCCCCTGAATGCCCGCCCCTCTTATTATATCACTTGACTATCTTTTCTGTCCCCCTTTCTCTCTTCCATCCCCTTATTGAGCCACTTGATTCTCTTTTCTGTCCTCTTGCTTCCTATTCTCCAATCAGGCTACCTGACTTTCTTTTCTCTGCTCTCTCTCTGGCTCTCTTTCTCTCTCGGTCTTTCTATTAATCTGTCTCTCTCGGTCTCTGTCTCTCTGTCTCGTTTCTTTCTCTTTCTCTTTCTCTGTCTGTCTGTCTCTCCATAATCTCTTGAACCTTTCCCTTATGTTGCACTGGTTAACGTGACTGTGTTTCTCTTTCTTATTATTGTTGCAGCACAACTATTTTTGGGCCAATTTTCGACACGGATTACGAACCATGTCCAATTTATTCGTTTTCAGTTTATGTAATGTAGGCGAAGGTAAAATGAAAACAAGATTTGTATCAGTTTTCAATGAGAAAGTCAAAATGACTATTTATCAAATAAACAAAGAAGATGCTATGCAGAAGGACAAGCCAATAGCCATGTTCTTCTCTAGAGGATTTATATGCAGAGATACAGCTTTCATCTCAATTTTATGGATTCATGGCCAGGAAATCAGGGTTTATCGGTTCGGGATTAAGTGTCAGCAAGTCCCCTTGAAATTCCTCCACTTGGTTAATTTCAACAATTCTGTCATCAGAATAGTTTAAATTATTTCTGACTCTCTTCCTCAAGAGTCCGAGGGAGCGTCCCAAACGTGCCTGTGATTAAGGGCACAGATCACAACACCACAATTTTCTTATTTCCCTCATAAGCTCTCATCTATTTGATTTAATTGTTGTTAAAGCTATATTAGAAGAATATGGGAAGACATTTTTGCATTTATTCTTTGTTCTATATTTTATTTCAGGCGATGCGATATAAATAGTTTATACAGCATGTGTGTATCCTTCCCGATACGTAACATATAACTATATATAATCCAGTTGTTGATGATACGGTTGATATCTCCAAATAATATACAACGAGATGATCAGATAAAAAAAAAGATATCAAATACAACGTCTATCATAGAGTATCAAGCCATTTTGTATATCTTGAGAACTGGTTGCTCGACCTTGATGTAACTTGACAACCAATCAGAAAGGGACCTTACTGCACATGCATGAACGTACACGCTCCCAAGGGGTTACTCAGTGAGATGCCATTGGGTGAGTATGTGTAGTGTGTGACCGCCGCATTTACAAAGACCGGGGCTGGTCGATGTCTCATGCCTTATGCAGTTTTCTTTTGCAAATCATCGATTCACCCTGGCTTGTCAGTCTTCGGGCGGTCCAGATTTGAAGAAAATAAATCAAATTGAAATGAAAGGTTGCTCTCTGAAAGCAGGAGCCCTACGTTTTTTTCCAAACACACTCCAAATATCAACAGTTTTGTAAAGTTTGAGAGAATGGGAGCAAAATCTTTCTTCTTTTTCGGACTTTCGAAAAGTAATACAAACACTCTACAACATTTTCAGAATTAATAAAAAAAATCTCATTTCAATTTTTCTTTCCAAATCAGGAAAAAATGAATTTCATCCTACAAACTTAGAGACAATTTCACAACTCCTGAGATAACTTATTATCAAAATAGAATAATTAATGCTATACTCGATTTTTTTGGTTATATTTATTCTCAATTATAAGATAAGGTTTAATATAAGATTCAAGGAAATAAGTAAAGCATATATATATATATATATATATATATATATATATATATATATATATATAACATACACACACACACGTATATATATATATATATATATATATATATATATATATATATATATATATATATAATCTATCTATCTACAATGAGTGCAACAATTGTCTGATTACATTTCAAAAAGTTTATTTGATATCTTTTATCAGCTTCAAAATTGACACAAAATATTTTTACATAACTTACCAATTTATCTACAAGAACGCCCCGAAAAGAACTATTTATTTTCCATCAGAATTTTCGAACGTTCGAGATGATGCATTATTTAGGCATAAAATGCATAAAATCAGATTTTTAATGTATCAAAGGCGGAGGGGAATTATATATCCATAACAGATAAGTCTGCGAGCTGTTGGATCATATCAAAAGATAAGGTCTGTATTCCGATTGCTGTAAAGTAGCTGCATTATAATGAGCCTAAATAGGGTGGTCTCACCTCGGATTAATTGTTATCGGGATGGCCTAGAAAATTATTACAGTTATAGCAAGTTCGATCCTTACTCGCCACCCCGCTGTTGTAGCTTTCCTTGAGACTAGGCCTAGCTAAAGAAACAACTATAAAGCAATGCTATTGTGTCAATGTTATAGAACCCAGTTCAGTTATTAGTAATTCTACGATTGTTAGTGTGCAACGTGGATAAGACCTTCAGTGTGATTCGAACTCGCATCCCCATCCTTTGGGACAATTTATCAGGAAACCCTGACAAAATCTTATAATTTGCAATTATTATATTTTTTAAAGCCCATTTATTTTATAGCGGCTTATATTTAGTCCGACCTAAAAAAAAATTGCCATAGAAATTATAGCTATGAAAGGAGGCGAATCAAATTACATATGAATACTTACAAGATGATTAAAAACATGTTTCCAGTTTACTTATAAATACGCATTACGATGCTCGTTTGCTTTCATTTATCCCATAGTTTTTTTTTTATTTTTCAAAATCTGACATTAGGCGTAAATGGGTTAAAAGAAAGAATCATCAACGTTATACATATTGCATATTTGCAGAATTCTGAATTAAGTTCTCGAGTTCTTGGCGCCCCTAGCAAGCTGAACTTTGGCCCCGATTTGAGTATAGTAATATCTTATAATAAGCCGTGTACCAAACGGTCAAAAGGGTCAAAATCAGTTCCTTCAGTTTTGAAGTCAGTCCGGCTGGCTATGTGATTACAGTACAGTCAAAACTATTACGCTTTTTAAAAAAAATCATTTTATTCCCTTTTCAACCCTTTTAAAACTACAAATATGCATGTTCTTATTCTTTTTAGGTACTGCATTTATTCCAGTTTTCTGTACAAGAAGAATTTTTACCACGGTTGACATCATGTAACCACAGGTTGACATTATGTAACCGCAGGTTGGCCTCAAGCAAGCTCGACTTCATCCAATCCAATATGGCAGGTTACCTTGGGTGAATTAGCATATCCTTCAAAGATTTCCTATTTCTTACTAAGTGTCCACTTAACTGCAATTGGTAAAAGTAAAGAGTCCCAAATCAAATATGTTACTTTTGGAGTTGTGGTCACTGTGCAAGCTCGTCCAATATTATCATCATGGGATCTGGTAAGGATTTGAGCTTTAGCAAATAGTGCCAAGTGGAGGTTTATCTAAGAGATAGTGTATTGAAATTTGAAAAGAAACTGACAAAATGAAGAAATTTGTTTCGTCAGCGTGTCAGGAAATGCAGATGAAAGCGAATTTCAACTCAGTCAAGACAGATTGTCGGTTGCACTTAGCGAAAGAAAATAAAAAAAAGAATGATCAGCATCATCTAAGGGCTTGGCACATCTATGCAGGGCCTGTGGTGAGCAGTCCAAGTACTGTAAGAACAAGGTTTTGTCAGCTTAGTTTTCGTTTCTGCAGACCCCTGCAGGTGCCTACACTAAAAAACGCAATGAAGGAAGATAGGCTGGATTAGGCGAGGCTTAACTACACTAGATGTCTTAGAACTGGGTGAAGGTAATCATTAATACAATTGCATAAACGTATACAGACAAATATTCATATTACAATCGTGATTTACGTATATTTGTGTACAATACTGTTAATAATTACCTTCATCCAGTCCTTAGATGTCCACTATTGGAGGACCTTCGCCTAAGCAAGTCGGTAATCCCATCTACAAAAATAACATGTTTGATTTTGAGACTTAGGGAAAGGAGACCACTTCATCTACCTCGGACAAGGAATTTCCATAGAATCCCCCCCAAAAGGAATCAAGCAAACAATAACTCAGGGATGGTAAGCCTTCGGCAGAGCAAGTACAACCTTCAAGAATATGCGAATTCCATCGGTTCTAAAAAGAGAGGTCAATAACTAATGCATCCTTCCAATAGTCACCCAAGGGACTGGAACACGAAACCTTATCAAGAGACTAACAGTCAAACTGAGAAGCACGCAACCATGAGAGAATCATGCTCAACATCACATGGAGAGATCACAAGATAGCAAAGTATATGAGAGAAAAACAAGATTTCCAGACATCATATGAACCGTTAGGAAACTCCAATGGCAATGGGCTGGTTATGTTACAAGAGTGGCAGACAACTGATGGACATAACGATTCACAAGGTTGATCCCCAGAGATCAAATACGGAACCGATGCCGGTATGAGATGGCGAACTCGACAGGTTCAAAAAGTATTGGTTCCACGGCGCCAAAGATAGAGAAGTGTGGCAAATCCCAGGGAAAGTTTATGTTCAACGACAGACAATAAAAGACTGATGTTGATGATGATCTCTATTAATGAGGTCAAATGGTCAAAGTAGGAGAAAGGATATATTTTAAAGGCATGCTAGTTCACCCGAGGTAAAACTGCCGCACATGGGTTTGATGAAATTGACTTGAGATCAACCTGGGGTCACATTAGTTCAACAATGTTTTGAGAACATGTATTGCTGTTTACATTTTGTTGTCGAGATATCGTTAAAAATGAAATGATTCATTTTTGAAAAAAATTCATAATAATTATGACAATACTGTATGTATTTATCATGTGTATAACTGCACCGGTGGAGCTAGAGGGAAGAATATAAAAAATACTCCTTATTATGTCTACAGAATACTTTTGAAAAAATCCCCAGCTAAATAGGTTTTTAGCAGGTTGTTAAATTTGTAATGTGAGTTTCTGCTAAATTGGTTCCTATTTTGTGCTCGCCTTCTTTTTTGAAAATTCAGATTTTTTAGTGATTGCTGATGCACAAGAGACATAGGATGTAAGGTATTGATTGATCACCGTTTCTTCCAATATTTCAATTGATCACAACCAACACGGCATGCTGTCAAGAGGCGTAAGTCATGCGGCGCTTTCTAATGAATAATCAACCAGACCTATTTATTTATTCACTTGCAACATCGTTTTATCCTACGTAGCTTTCTCGCCAGGCCTCCGTCTTTCGTGAGCACTCTATCCCTTTAAACCAAACAAGCTTTTCTGAGCTTGTCATCGGTCATGAGAATTTTCTTTTACTCTATTGTTCCTCTTAACTTAAAAGAAAAATAAATGGCATAATTCGTGAAAAACCTGACTTCACATAAGAGAATTCTCTTCTATTTTTTTACTGCTTTCATTCTTTTTATTTGCTTATTTTTTTTTTTTCATTTTTCCACCTGTTTTCGAAAAGTATTGCTGCCTCACACACGTGACAGGCACCCCTAGTTCTGAGCTACTGTCTGTGTTGCCGGTATATTGGGCAAACCTTGAATTTCACTTGCTTTCAAAAGAATGAAGATCTAATTTGAGTCGCTTGTTGGCTTCGATCATCATCATCATCATCATCATCATCATCATCATCATCATCATCATCCATCAATCAGTCCACTGCTGGACAAAGGCCTTCCTCATATCCTTTCATGAGACAGTGATTGCGCTACCCTCAACCATGTTTTACCGGCAAACTTTTCTATTTCATCCCCCATCTTGTCATTTCCCACTGCATTTACTGTCCCATGGGCACCAATCAGTCATCCTTTTTCCCATTCTGTTGTCTTCCATTCTTTCTAATTGACAAGCCAATTTCAATTTTTGATGCTTAATTATTTTTAAAGCGTCACTCACTTTAATTTTCTACCCGATCGATGTTGAACCCATTCTATTTCTTAGAGTTATACCTAACATTGTTCTTTCCATCGCTCTCTCTGTGATTGTAAGTTGGTTCTCTGTTCTTTTGTTAACTTCAATATTTCGCATTCATGAATCATTGCTGGTACAATGTATTCATTGTATAACTTACGCTTAAAGTATAATGGCAAGACGCTCTCTAATATGTCTCTATTCATACCAAATGATTTCCAGCTATGCATTGCTATATTTTGCTTTCAGGATTTTCCTCTCGCAGAATCCAGGTACGACTGGGTGTTTGTTTTTTTTTTTTTTGTTGAAATTATAGACAAACGAGTGCCGAAGTCAGCCGCCGCCAGCTGTACGCCACTAGTCAACTCTAGGGGTCACGGTAGCCGCATGGCGTCCTTCGACTTCAGGCTTACGCGACGAAAACAGACATCTGTTGACTAATCATGGTGTAAAAGAGAGCCCAACCCGAGAAGAGATGCCGTCGGGGTAACTGGCCAGAACTATCTCAAGAAATTCAGTCAGACATGAAAACGGTCGGATTGTGTTACAATCAGTAGAAGTAACGACCTCCTTTCGAGGCTGATAATATTACTAACAATCCTTAATATATATATATATATATATATATATATATATATATATATATATATATATATATATATATATATATAAAGCAACTTTAAAACATGGTATATATATATATATATATATATATATATATATATATATATATATATATATATATATACTCCCTTTTTATTGACTTGAAAGAGCAAACGATTTAAACGAAATAAAGTGAAAATAAAAACGAAATACAGAAAGAATAAAACAAAATAAATGAATAACCCAAAGATACTGAGAAAATGTTGAAATAATAAAAACAAACAATAATGTAGCAGAAAATAATAGTCTTTGCAGACAAAATATCCGATTTACTGTAAAGGGTAAAATAAGACGAAAAAGAAAAAAAAAAAGAGAAAAAAAAAATGGTCTTTTGAAATTAGCTGCAATTTAAGCGATTTTTTTCCAAGAAAAAGATAGGCAAAAATATAAATCATTTCTATTCAGTAAAAATAAGCAAAATTATTATTTATTTATTGTTTTATCTTTTTGAGTCGTCAGCAACAAGTGGTTGGTAATATAGTATGATACTAAATAATTTGGATTCAGCGCTTCCCGGTTATGTAGTATCAGACCCGGGAAAAGGGGTGTGGCCAGGTAGGCTAGTTGGCATGATCCTATGATTTAGGATGTGGAGGGGGCTACTTAGGAGACATTGCAAGAGGGGGCGATGTGAAGTCAGAATCTTTACATTAATTGTGCCTCATATACACCATATACACTTCATATACATGTATATACACACACATATATATCAAATGTACTTAGCAGTGATTACAAAAAAAAACTTGATGAGCAGTTTAAAAAGCTGTGCCTCATATACATCATCTACACTTCATCTACAAGTATATAACCATATGTATGAATCAAATAGATTTAGCTGTACTTACAGAAATACTTGATCAGTGCTTTGAAAAGTAGTACCACGTATGCATTATATACACTTCATATACAAGTATATATCCACACCTTTAATCTTTTTAATCATTTCTACTCTGATAGTAAAACTATTGATTTCATGAAATGATTGAAATGTTCAGGGATTTCATAAAATCTCTAGAGCAGATTTCAAAATCGCGCTGAAATTTATATATATATATATATATATATATATATATATATATATATATATATATGTATATTATATGGAGAGACGAGCTAGACAAATTCAGAAAGTACTGGCTCTGCAATGCCCATGATAGAGAAGTGTGGCGAATCCTTGGAAAGGTCTATATTCAGCGACGGACGTTGAAAGACTGATGATGATGATGATGATGATGATGATGATATATATATATATATATATATATATATATCGATGTAGATGTATATCAAGTGTGTATTATGTTGGAAGCATTCTAACTCCACCCCTCTCTTCTTGGAAGCCCTGCCCAAAATCTCAGGATCATGCCAAGCAGGTCCACTTGGCCACAACAGTGGTTTTACAATCTGTGACAAGGATAAGACAATTATTCGTTTTACAGTATCCCTCGCATAAAATCGTTTACTCACTGTCAGCAGACATTTCCTGTCGAAAAATCAGCGTCAGAAGAAAAATTGCCCTTACGCTGGCTACGGCTTCAGTCATCCCTGCTCTGGTTCCACAAATTCTGTTTATACTTACTTACTTGGTCCATTTGTGAAATTTGAAACTATGAATTGAATAAGATGAAGCATCAATCATTTCATCCTGCTCTGTTTTACCAATAGTTGCAGGGAGAGATGGATTCGTGCCTTTTGCAAGGACCATTCGTGAGGACTGAACACTGACTGCCCGAGCCGCATTTCGAAATCGGCCGCCCCGTACTTCCATAAAAGGCAAAAGAACCTGGAAGAAAAACAAGTAAAAGAAAAGACTTTTTTCGAAAGCTACGACATTGTTTGTACTATTTTTGACAACTGGTAGCAACATTTGTCAACTCTTGTTTCTGTATATAAAAATTTTGATAATATCAAAAACCATTTGTTTCCAAATGAGTTTCCAAGCTAAAACCCGTTGAATTTTCCGAAACGAAAATAATGATTGCACAATAAATCGAAAAAATATCATTGGCAAATAAAAAGTAATAAATATATGTATGCAGTGTATATATTAGTTATAAACACTGTATAGTCTGCTTTCTTTCTCTTTCACTCCATCTTCCCTTTTTTCTTTCTTCTACTTTCGTTTCTTATCAAGAGAACTGATCTAAAAATTTGCCCACTCCCTACATCGTATCTTTTTATCTTTATCAACTCTATGAACCGATTTAAAAGAAAAAGAATGCTGTCTATCTCTCTTCAACCACCCTCTCTTTAGGTCACTTGATCTTTTACAAATGCTGTTTTACCAGAAATTGGTCTTATAATAGAATTATCCCGTTTTGAAAACTGCCGACTTTTGTCGCTGTTGAAAAGATGCAGGTAAATGAAGAGTCAGAAAAGAAGAAAAAAAAAACAAACCAAAAAACGAATAGAATGATAAATGAGAAGAAGGAAGACAGAGATGAGAGAAAGATGAAAAGACACTAAAGAGTAGAAGAAACAAAAAAGGGGAGAGGGAAGGAAACGAACTCCACCCCTTCTGTTATTCCAACTAAAGATGATAACTGCAACTTCTGTACTGTATATATAAAGATATAAAAATAACGAAGATACACATTTCTTTTGTGAAAATGTATTCATTTATTTGAATGAAATAAGCCCGTGCATATCTGTGCAATAAATTCCTGTTGTTCTCCAAGACTTGTCAACTCAGCTCAGTCAGTAAAGGAGCCTACTGGCAATCATTCGGTCGTGAGTCCAAGTTACAGTAGGGTTATGTCGATTTTACATTTTGTCATTTTGGTGAGGATTGTTCTTGTTGTCACGTTAGGAAAATTAAATCAACTACTGACTTAACTCTGGGATTTAACGGAAATGAAAAAAGAGAAAAAGGATGGAGACAGCAAAAGGAGAGAAATAAGAATCGAGAAAACAGAAAGTGAGAGACAGAGAAAAAAGATGAAGAGAAAGGAGGAAAAACAGAGGATAAGGAAGGAAGGGAAAAAAAGGAAAATAGAAAAAGGGGAATCAAAATCAATATAGCAAGAAATCAGAGGACCCTAAAAATCCGCCAGTATGATAATTAACAATGTACAAATGTCTTCAGTCACGTCCAGGGGGCATAACTGATGTAGAAAAATAAAATTCCATTCATGCACTTTTCGTGGTGAAATAGAATTTTATTCGTGTTCTAATGACGTAATAAAAATGCTGGACTTAAAGAACAATAAAAGAACAACAATATCTAAAAAAAATTAACTGGAAGTTAGGATGAAGTTAAAAAAAGTAGTCGGAATTAAAAAGAAACAAAAACAACATAAATATAAATAATAAAAAATCTGTTCTTGATGAACAGAAGACAATTATCCAAGCTCACTGCAATGCAGATCTCTATTACCCACGCATATAAAATGCAATGTGTATAGAAGGTTATTCTCTATGCTCATTCCAATGCAAATCTCTATTATCCACAAAAATAAGATACAACGTGTATAAAAGGCTAGTCTTCCTAGCTCACTGCAATGCAAATCTCTTATCCACGTCTATAAATTGCAACATGTATAGAAGGCTATTACCCAAGCTCACGGAAATGCAAATCTCTTTTATCCACGTATATAAATTACAATGTGTATTAAAGGCTATTATCCAATTTCACTGCAATGCAAATCTCTATTGTCTACGTTTACAAAATGCAATGAATACATCTATGAATTTATAAACGCCGGCACCGTTAAACTACTTATACATGAAATATGAGATATGTACGGAAAGAATCATCTGATTTATTATTAACGAAAAGAATAGCATGCAAAGGGCTACTGCACCCTAGTCCTTTCAAAGTGCTCCCTGCAGGACTTCACACGCGTCTTTTTCCTCACTTTGCAAAGTCTCTTTTCCGGATAGCCACAAGCTGCTTCGTATCGTTTTCTTTAATCTCGCTCAAGATCTGAAATCCCTTAGTAGAATGCTAGACGACGCACGTAGCCAGATTTGGACTGCCATGAGGTGGAGGGTGCTGACAAACCTCTGTAAAGGATGACAGCTATTGTTTATGCAACGGTCACGGTCATATAATGCACAAACTCACTCAATGGCGTCTCACTGACGACCGAGTAACCCCATGAGAGAGTGTCAGTTCACGTATGCGTAGAAAGGTCTGCTATAATTAGTTGCCAAGCTACTTTGCGTACATTGGTTTTGCAGTCTCGAAGCTAAATCTAGGCTGCATAAGCAACCTGCACACTCATTATATCCACCATGACTTGGCTTACAGAGAGAAAAAATTCAGGAGGTTGCAGCTACCGAAGGGGTGTTGGCCCGGTAGACCTTATGTTTCCATGCTTCCTTTTCAGTTGTTGACTCCACAAGAGACGTCATCTTATCTCTATTGTAGCAGTCCCATTCTCTGCCAGCCAGAGACGAGCTTGCTGAACTGGAGGGTCTTACAAAGGTGATAGTCTTCTATCCTTGTCACTTGGCCTGCCCACCACAGTCACGTCTTTTGCAGCATGGCCTCTATTTCATTCTTCAGGGTCTAGGTGTAATTGATGAAATCACTCCAGGGGACATTCAGAATGATACAGACGCAACTCTAATTGAGGGGCTCGAGTGATGATGACCCAATCATCAGCTTCATGTGGAAGGGTGTAGCACAATGGTTTCGTAGACTTTTGCTTTTTGTCAAGCTCTTTCTATTGAGTTTTGACTTTGTTTTTCCACGTAACTACAATGATAGTGACCAAACCAAAAAAAAAAAAAAAATTGACGTCAAGCGCGAATAACAGTGACGTGCACATAAACTTATGACAAATCAATTCCCACTTCTGAAGGATTTTGAATGGACACGTAGTTTTGGAATGATATGGTATAGAGAAATGATTTCTGCTGTTTACTTTTTTGATTTTGATTAAGCAAGGGAGTTTGATCCAAGCGCAGCAAAGGTTGATATCTTATCAACTTATGGTCATTTAATATAGAATTAGGTCCAGGATATAAGTTTTTTTCCCCTTTAAGCATTGACCCTTTTCGATAAATAAAAGCGAATCCATTCTTTTCTTCAAATTTTTACGTTAAAACAGATTTTTTCTTGGTATTGAAACGTGATTTTGTTTCAATTTTGTGGTCCTATATATTTTTTTTAAAGATATAGCATCTTGAATTGTTTTTCTCAATTTTAATGGAAAAATAACATTTGATGAAGAAAAAAAGGGAAGACATATGTGACTGGAATATTCTCAAATTTGAAAAATAAAGAGAAACTTGATAAAAGGAAGATGATAAAGCAGACGAGAAAAGAATCAAAAGGAACGGCTTAAGAAGAAAAGAATAGATTTGAATGGATTGGATCAATACAGGATTCATAAAAGCAGGGGAAATTGAGATAAACTGACGACACCAAAACGAAAGGAAAGGAGTTGCAAGGATGAGAAACGGGTTAGAAGAAGAAAAGAAGAAAGAAAGGGAGGAAGAAAAGAGGGAGAAATAAAAGGAGAAGGTAAGGAAACAAACAAAAGGGGTGTAAATAGGTAGGAAGGGAATGAGATCGGTTCGAATGAGGAAGGGAAGGAAAAAAGGTAGGGAGGAGAAGGAGGGGTGTCCCTAATGATTTTGTAGCCAGAATAAGATGGTGTATTCACCAAGAAAAGTTGAAGAAATTGGACCTACGAATGTATACAAAAATCTTATCCATTTCAAAAGGGAAAAAAACTTGCCGAAAAGAATAGCATTATGGAAGGGGTGTAGCTACTTAAAAAACGATGAAAAAAAAAACACATTAATAACCCATACTATGCTAACAAACACGTATTTGTTGTTTAACTTTAAAACCGTCTTTAAAATGGTGAAAAAGATTAATATCTCCATTTCCAGCGAACTGTTGAGTCAAAAATGTTAAATATAAATAAAAATTTAATTGAATCACATTTACCAAGTAAACAACGATATACTACGAATCAAGAACAAAAAAATAATAATAAAATTTGAACATTCATTTTCATCAAACTTGGATTTAATCAGTTATCGTAATTCTTTCAATTGACAAGAAAAGATCAGTCAGATGTAGCAGAGAAATGAGCAGAATAGCAACAATGTCTAAGGCAGTCCATTCGTAAGTAGGAACTGTCCGTAACCCAAAGTGTTCAAAACCAGGGGATTCACTGTCTATCACGAATTATTTAATGTACACTATTGTATGCGTTCATAAATGCTTATTTTCATTCATGGAAGAGCTGGAATTATCATTTGGATACAAACAAATTCTCAGGAATGCATCTCTAGTATATCGTAGTTTCGGGTTACAGATTCCCGCCATACAGCCAATTTTCCTTCCGTGACGCAGGAGATGCCTGTATCTTGTATCAATAAAAAAGACTTGTAGAGCTGACCTCTTGCTGATAAGATTATAACCCCAAATAATTGAAAAAAAAAGAAGGTATTTTCCATTGTTTTTCTTTTGAGCTGAAAGTGAAGTTTTTTCACAGTTTATTTAAATACTAATGGAATCGGCCAAAATCGACGTCGTAATTAATGAAGAATCTCCTTTTCTTCTTTTTTTTTGACAAAAATCTACCCTTTTACTTTTCCAGCAAAATCAAGAGAAAGCTTCTAAACAATATTTTTACAATTTGAATACGTTTCTATAATAGGGTGCTGTATAATTCTCAAAAGTTCTTTGCAAAATGCTAAAGAATCGAATAATCATTTGAAATCAAAGATTAATTCAATGTGGGTCATTGGCTATGAAAATGTTGGGGTGAAGTAAGTAATGATTTTCAGTGTTTGTATATGTTATGATTTAACAATAACAAAAAAGCCAAAAAGCCAAACTGAAATTACGGAGCTGAAATGATTGTGAAGAAAAAGCAAAACAAAAAAAACATAGTCGTGGAATTTGGGTAAAAAGAAACTAATCTGGCAAACCTGACCAAGGCCTGGTCAGACGTGGATCAGACGCAAATAAAAGGTACAACATAACGATAAGGACAGAGCAAATAATTTTGGGAAGATAACGATAAGGAAAAGAAGAAAATAAGTTGAATACAAAAAATGATCCCCTCCAAAAACAAAAACAAAAACAAAAAAACACCCCCAAAGCCCCAAAAACAAAACAAAAAAAAGCACACAGGTTGTCCCAAACGTAACGTCCAATTCGTTTCAATATATGATCGCATTGTGTGCGATTGGCTTTACGATAATTCGGTAACTTTCCTGACTGGGACAGCGTGTTGCTATCGGATGAATCAATCACGTGACTGAACTCCTCCATATTCCCTTCTGTGGGCTGCCCTAAAGAATGTGACGTATGGTACAGAATCAGTCAGCATACAATTACTGAAAATCCGAAAAAAAAGAAAAAGTTGCCGCCATCGACGTCGAACTTTGTCAGAATATTTGCAGATCAATGTCTTGCCGACTGAATAAAAGCATTGAAATGTCCGACAATTACATTGAACCCTGCATGTAACTCATTGCACGGGTCTATATTCATTAGATCAGTTGTTTATTTATTGCACCAATAAAACTGTTTTGTTATAAATTGGGCGTTACTTTTGGGACACTAAGTTGTTCGTTGGGATATTATTGTACAGAGAGAAACAGAAGGATATCAAGATTAACAAGACTTTGATTTTGTGTAAATTTGCGATTTAGTTTGACTATTATAATAGATTGATGTTGGTTTCCCTCCAAATAAACGCTTTTATTCCTTTAATTTTACCAGCGAACATTCCTGGTCTTGTCTGGGCTGTCAAATATCTTAAATATATACCATCATATGAGTTTATTATACTTGGTATCAATTCCTTCGAAAACACGCTGACAGTATTCGAGGGTGTTGATTCAATCGAAATTTTCGCTTCCAATCAATTAAGAAAATAGTTTCATTTTACCTTTATTAAAATCTGCAAAAAATACAGACATGAATAGATAAATTTAGGCTGTAAATTGAAATTATATTATTACAATTAAAAAAAATGTTAAGAAATACATCTTTTCAAAATTATGTACTGATTTACATAATTAGTGTCTGTGAATTATATTTAAACAAGAGCTTGCCAGCAAGAGTATCTGGCGTTGCCCGGGTAGTAATCACCACCATTATAACAACATAGCAAAATTCGTTTTTTTTTAAATATTTTTTTCTCACGCAACAGAACTAATGGAAAAAATATCTGTACAATTTCAGCGAGAAAAAAATAGCTGTAGCTGAAAAAATATTCGGATGCACAAAACAAGGCAAACGATGTAGTGATTTAGTTTGACTGTGATCGTTGGTTCCCATTAGAGTTTCTTCCATCCGGTGCCAGTAGGTAAAAGGGGTTATTTTTTTTTGTACAATTTGCACCTGAAAAAGTTTATTTGCACACTGCCTTTTACCAACAAAACAGAAGAAAGAAATCAAGATGGTTTACCCTTTAAATTCTTTCGGTTTGTTAAATCCCAAATGGGCGTCTGGAGAACTCTTATGCCTTATCCCATCATTCTTTTCTGTCCAAGTTGACCCGACATAAAAAATTTACCTCCAGTAATGTGATAGTGTGTTTTCAATATGGTCGAACAAAATATCTGAAACCAAAATTGACCTCTGGTAACTCATGTGACATACTTGGTCAACATCCTCTATAAATAAGAATTTGAGCTTATCTGCCCCATCGTTAGTGCGGTCGAAATCATTTTTTAGGTTCATAGGTGGCCTTGAATGACCTTTGGAGTCAATATCACATTGTCCATGACCTTTGCTGTGAAAAATATGTAACCCTTTGCCAAATTTTAGCTTCTGCAAGAACTAAACGTTTTTCGATTCATTCATTTATTCTATGTCATTCGCAACCAGGCAGGTCAAAATATTTGGTGGTGGTGGGGGACTACATTATTTGATATAGTGTGTAGGTCTGTCACCTCCCAAGGAGGATTAACAGGCTCAACATGGCTGCTAAGTACTGACCAGCTTCGACGTTGCTTAACTTCGGTGCTCTTATGAAGATCGGTTTGTCCAACGCAATTTAGTTGTGACTTTCGTTCTATGGAAATATGCTTATTCTTTCCCCTTTGAAAAAAGGGAGAAGGTTTGGAATATTTTATGCCTTGACAAAAATAAAGTTGCTTTATTTTCGTCAGAGATGGATTAAACATTTCTTTTCATCGCCATCATCATCAGTCGTTCGTCATTGGACATAGACCTCCACGAAGACACCGCCAGATCTCTCGATAATGGGCGTCGTGTAACCAATACTTCTTGAGCTTGCTTAGTTCATCTCGCCATCTATCTTTTTACTGGCCACATATTCGCATATAATCTCAGTTAACTGACTGGTCCAATGAGTTTTCCAATGGATTCTTTTGTCTTGACCTAAACATATTTTTGTACATGATATTTTTTTATGAAGTTTTACTAAAGTTCATGTGAAGAACAACTTTCTTGCTTTCTCCACTCAGTTTGTCAAGCCATATTTGGAGATCATGAGGGTTCTCAGCAAAAAAGATGATGTCGTCAGCAAATCTGAGGTTACGTTGGTATTCTGCGTCTATTCTGATTCTTTATTTGCCGTCTATGTTTCTGAAGATCAACTCGAGGCAAGGTTTGGGTGAGCTGGCAGCACCTTGTCTAACCCTTTTTTCGAGCCGGAAGGCTTAGAGTTTCTTTATGTAGCCTGATAAAGGAACTGCAGATCGTCTGGTAGATATGTTGCAAGACTCTGACATACACGGGGTCTACGCCTTGTTGAATGATAGCATCAATGACCTTGGGATTTCAACAGAGTAGGAAGCCCTCTTTAAGTCAACAAATGATACAGCCAATAGCATTATATCTTCTGCAGTTTTCTCTTTTTGTAGATTCACCAAATACAAATGGTCAATACTATATTCTAAATCTTTTAACGGGGTTTTTAGTCAGCTTACATCTTTTGGGGGGCAAATTAAAACGTAATGCAGGCAAATCAACAGACAAAACGGCAATCAAATTAAAAATACGCCATCAAATCAAAAACTACGTTATCCAATTTAAAAAATACGCCAAGCAAATTTAAAAAATCGCCACGATTCAATTCGTTCGTGTTTTTAATTTGCTTGGGGTGTTTTTGGAATTAGAATATATCATCAGATTGCATTTGGAGACTTTTGAAGAACGAAGGGGAATTCTATTTAATTTCAATCCACGTCACATTTTTTAATTTATACTTCTCCCAGAACAAGCTGAAAGGTAAAACAAGCAAAAAAAAAAAAAAAATACAGTCACCAAACTGAGATTTACGACGATCAAATTAAAAAAATACAGTCACCAAATTAAAAATTAAATCCATCAAATTAGAAAATAAGGCAATTGAATAGAAAAATACACGATGAAAATTAAAAAAAAAATGAACCAATCAAATTAAAAAGACAAGAGGACTGGATCTTGGAGTAAATTTTCGATATGCTTGGCGTATTTTTTAAAATTTTCACAATGTATTTTAAAATCTCGTTGCCTTACTTTTTAATGTGATTGCCATATTTTTTCATTCGCTTGCTTTACTTCTTAAATTGATCGGGGAACATTATAGATATTTGACCACACGATATAGATTTACTTGATCCTAAATAGTTTCGATACCCGCATATTCTTGTAAAATCTCCGATGTGTTATTTATTTTGAAAAAAAAAATGTGGCAAGGACGATAAGGATGCAATTTCTTGACATGTTAATTGCGAAAAAATATGCGAATAAATCTCACCATGCCCAAAGACACAAACACCCGAAATCCAGCCCCCACAAAGAATCGGGTGAGTCAGATGGAATGTTGAGACCTGATAGCAGAACAGTAGGTACTCGTTCTTGGACAGACTTACTTAAATAAAATAAAATATAAGTAAAAAGAAAAGGAAAAAAAAAACAGAAAGAAAACAAGACAAAAATCCCCCCCCTTTTTCTGTTCCAAAATCTGAGCACTGGAATGATGTAAACATCCGGGCACTTTTATAAGTCGTTTTGAAACCCAATGCCGAAGACAGCCAAGTGGGCATGCGCGCGCACCGATATGTACATGCAGGGATCACGTGTGTTGTGTTGCACAGATGCAACGTCTCCTGTTAGCAAGCATATCACTTTGCATGCATACACACGCGTGTTATGGATCGTGCAGAGGCAAGCAAATACCGAACACGGCTCACTTGAGGTCAAAAGTGTTGCAGGTTTATAATCGCTGAGTCGGCGAGGCTTGTTACCCCCACCTCTAGCTGAGCTGTTTAATCTACTTATTTTATTTTATTTTTTTTTTTTTTTTGCTTTTCCTTTCGATTGAGAGTTAATACATCCGTATGCATTTTGGCGACAATTGCCGTGGTTAGTATGTATGTACCAACGGATTTAGACCAGAGTTCCCCAAAGTGGGTTCCGCGGAGCCCCAGGAATCTGCGAGATAAGGTGTCTTAACCCCCTCCCCCCACAAAAAACAAAAGAAATTAATCTGTTCTTAATAGGAAAAATTTGCATTTTGATAAATGTTTTTTTAAAACAAAAGCAGTTGTTTCGCATTTAAATAGCATGTTTTTTTTTTATTAAGAATTAAAAAAAAAATTTCTTAAACAATTTTTTGTTTCATTTAGTGTCTTATCACAATTAGTGTGGCGGGGGTTGTCCATCAAATATTGGTACAAGTTCTGCGATCTTTGAAATATGTTGAGGAACCATCGAGACTAAAACAGGTGTCCTCAATCATTTTTTTTTTGTACATTGGGGACCGGTTCGATATTACCAATATTTTTGCTGGCCGGCTGACTGCTTGGCAGGTTAATCACGACCGGATTATAAAAGATAAGTCAACTATTATTCACTCATAAGTAGTTTATACACTCAATTTCGTTCCTGAAAGAGTTTCTCTCGTTGATTATTAAAGCTAAAACGGTGCAGCTGACCGATTTTGTTTCATCAGTTCATATTGTTCCCTCGTAGCCCAGTGACACAAGCATTGCCCAACGGGACTGCGGGTTGGGAACATTAGACTAAAGCCCCCGCCCCCAAGGGAGAAAAAGAGATAAAAAGCAACGAAATGGATTCAGTGAACTGAAAAGGACCAAGCCAGATAATTGTAAAATCTTCAAGACAGCCAGACACAGCTGTTGCTTGAAAGAAAAGCATACAGAATTAATTCTTTTGCAAAAATACAAACCTTATCGGGGGTGGATACAGGAATTTGAGCAGGGAGGGATCTAATTTTTCACTTCTAAAACCTTTTCGTTCACTTTGACTATGGATATGATACTGTCTGTTTATAAGGTTAGTTTGCGATTTCTTTGGAATATTTGCCTTTTTTTTTAATTATCGAAGCGAAGTAAAGATCTATACGTAGAAGTCATTTGGTAAGGGGATCTGCACAATTTACAGTTTCTTTCAAAGAAGTTACCTGATATATTGTCAGATTGAACTGGAATTAGGCTATGGAGACTTTTGACCGTGCTGCATATTTTATATACATCAAACAATAAAAAGTGGCTACAGCTTCAGCCGTTCTCGATTAGAAAACTGATCCTCTATGGATTGTCTGATTGAGATAAAATTTGGTACTGGAGACTTTTTCGTCTGAATTATAGCCAGGGTCCCCATGCAACTCTATTCCGTCTAAACTTGGGTGGCAGGTGGTTCGAACAGAATTCTAGGATAAATAAGGTCCTGACTCTTTCCCAGGGATGCACACAGCATCAAATAATTAGATAATTTTATCATTTGGAATACTGTGGAATATAATGAATATTTGTTATTTTATGATTATCATAGAGAAATGTAACATCAGTTAGCTTAGACAATAGATATAACTCACTTTGGGTAATGCTATCCCAAATATGGCCACGCCCTTAGCCAGGAGGAAAAGGCTAATATTCAGTTCGTATGTATAATGTGCACCCTTAATTTTTTGGTCTGAACTATTGGAAAACAATGTGAATTATAAATAATGCCAACTGCGAAATATACACTAATGAATACGTCGACTTTTGTCTCTTCAACGATCCTAACGACATTGCTTTTAGTGACATCGAGGAAGACCAGTGAGCCCGATGGTCGAAACGTCACAGTCGGAACCAAAGTTGTTGGATGTTACTAGTCCGAATGATTTCTTGAGCAAACCTTATGAGTTGAACACACACACACACACACACACACAAACACACACACACACACACACACACACACACACACATACACATCTACAGGTGCGGACACGATGTCTGGAACAGTGTGAGTACTGGAAGTTGTTTGTCGGGGGTCACTACCTGTGTTGCCCCGCGGTGTTGTTCTCTTGCACAGACGGTTTTTTTAACGCTGGATCTTATCGAAATTTGCGGACGTTTTTATGAATCATGGTCCGTCGGGGGTAAGTGATTTCTGGCACACTCTCCCAGATCCTTTGGTTTTGATCTCGCACCGCTGGTGGTTGGTTTTGATGGAGTCTTTATAGCATTTTATTGGCCGGCTCCTGTGTCTATTACCGCATGCCAGCTCTCTATATAGCTAAACAAAAAACAAAGTTTAAACTCAATAAAATCTCATTCGCTAAAAAAGCCTTTTGCTTTGACAGTAAATGCTATAAATCATAAATCAAGAACAACTGCAGAATGTAATCATTAAACTTCAAAAAAAAACATTTTAACCTTTGCCCTGGTGAAGATAAAAAAGAATCTGTTGAAGGATAACATTCCTATGGTTTAGTATGCAGAAGTACATTTGTTTTCATTTGTATTTTGCCTGATATAACCCATAGAAAAAAAAGTTATTAAAAATCTGAATGACAGAAATATTTTGGATATACATATATATATATATATATATATATATATATATATATATATATATATATATATATATATATATATATATGTATTGTAAGTATTGTTATGTGTTGTTTTACAAAAAGTGTGCTTTATATTTTGAAAATGAAGCTACTTTGGTCTTTGTAATAACTGGACAAAGGTCTTCCATTACGACATTGATTGAGCTGTCCTTTACCGGCAAATCTTTCAATCTCATCCCTTCATCTTCTGTCTAGTCTTTTCCTACTACCTTTACTGTCCAATGGGTACCAATCAGTTAGTCTGTCGTTCCGTCTGTTGTCATTCATTCGTGCTAAGTGTCAAACCAATCTCAATTTCTTGTTATCATTTAGTTATTTGTATTCACACATTGAATGTATTATTTGACCTAGACAGTGTAAACAAAATGAACATTAAAGAAAACGGACCTAATCACCGTGTAACAATGGGAGGTCATTTCCAATACAGTTTCAAATAAAAGTGCGCATCTATATAATCTATAGATATATAGTAACACAGCAAGTGACATTATATATATATATACATATATATATATAAAAGATTTACATATGTACTTACACATGTACATACACATATACTTATATAGAAATACACAGCTTATTTTCCAGTGTATAAAGCACCCTTTGCATAAGAGAAGAACCTGATTACAGTCTGAATTTCATGGTTTTAGCTCACGTTGGTGGAGTAAGACGACCCCGAAACTACCAAACCATCAGTGGTGAAGTTCCGGTCTGTGAGCACCAAATAACTGATAAAGTGATATATCAATATAATGAATTAAAAACCTTGGTTGCATTACTGGTAATAGGGTAGCACATTAATGTGTTACCTGTAAATCGTTCGAATTGTCGGTATGTTATCAGCGAGACGTTTAATAAGATAAATAGCTGAATGTAGACTACAGTCTGCGCTGGTTGTAGTTTAATGTAGGTCGGTGACCGTTTTGTCTACTTATCACACGGATTGTGTGTTGTTGACTGAGCTGAGTTAAATCATGGCACATTCGGTAATTCTGTTGCTAAGAATGTAAACATGGCTTTTATACGGTCTAAAATCCACCGTGATTTCGCAAAGGTATCTTTCTTCAAGCTATTTTCTTCGCAATTTAAACCAAAATCAAATCTCTGAAGAAGATATCTAATTATTGCAATACGTTTTGAAAGCGCTTTAAAAAAGCATGCTACTATCATCATCATCATTATCAGTCTCTTGACGTCCGTCGTTGGACATATACCTTCCCCAGGATTCACCACACTTCGCGATCATGGACGTCGTGGAGCCAGTACTTTCTGAATTTGTCTAATTTGTCTCTTCGTCTAGTACTCTGCCGGCCTCAGTTGTGCATGTGATCTCTGGGGATCCATGTCGAGAGTCGTGATGTCCACCGATTGTCTGCCATTCTTGCAACATAACCAGCCCATTGCCATTCGAGTTTTCTAATAGATTTTATGATGTTTGGACTCTTTTCTCCTCCCAGATATATTGTGCTGTCTTGTGATCTCTCAAAGTGAGATTGAGCATGATTCTCTCATGTGCACGTTGCATGGCTTTCAGTTTGTGGGTCAGTCCCTGGGTATAGTTTCATGTTTCAGCTCTTTAAAAAAATGAATTTTAGAGCAAAATGAAAATTATAAATAGAACGGCAGGTTTTTTTCTTCGGGTCTGAAAACCCCAGCAACTTTTACGGACAAATGATTACGAAAGATCGTACTGGAATTTGAGGTGAGTGTACTTGCATTTTGAAATATAGCAGTAAAGGATCTTAGATTATTGACGTCCGTAATTGGGGAGGAGGGCTTTGAGATAAACAGTGACCAACGTGAAAAACCCCAGCGCATTCCTTACGTTTCGGCACTCGGTCATCCACTTCAGTAGGCTCTCCAGTGTAGCCGGTAAGATTAATGCTGTGACCGTATTTTTAGTTTGTGAGACGTTTTAACATACGGATAGTGTGAGTATCTTTTAGAGGATGAGGTTAGGGCAAGCTATGGAGCCTGCAAAGTGGTATTTTGAGTAGAATTTTAAAGCCACTGTTTTTGTATCTGGTCTATAGGACGACCCCCTTTCGGGGATTTTTTTTGATGCTTAGGGTAGTCTTATGCACCGAAATATATAGTTCATACATTTACATGAAAAAAGCTAAAGGACAATTTATTATAAAAATAAAGACTTATAAGCAAATATCGTTGACATTGGGGAGACCAGAGCTAGTTAGTACAAGGGGCATGTTGAATCACTCGCTCGATGGCAAAGTCTTTGTTTTTGAGAAGTGCCAATAAGCAGTATATGAGCAACATTTCAAGCAGTTTCTGTCAGAATTTCTGCCTGGAACAGGATGTAGCGAGAACCACGTGTTTAGTAACTGTTTGTTACATTGTAAGTTGGTCTATTTGGTGTGATTGTATTCAAATGAAGCAGAGAACAAAACAGAACGATTGAAGAATAACAAATATAAACTTTGAACGAGTCAAAAAGTGGAAAAGAGTCCAGAAAGAGAGAAAAGGAAAAAAATAATTACCCTGATCAATCCACAAACGATGAAACCTTTTGTAGGGCATGCGTATAGCTTTATTCCTATTTAGGGCCTTGTGAGAATAAGGTAGAGTGCATACCTTGTAAGATATTGGCACATGCTGGGTGCTTTTCAGAAGACAATTTGGATTGCTTTGTCAAAACTGTATATCTGATTTCACTGAATAGGACTATTTATCGTCTAGCATGAGGAATCAAATTAATAATTCGCTCTTAGGTGGCCAAGACTTGCTACTGGGGTTGTTTTGATATTTGTTTCCATTTTATTAGGAGAGAGGCGTCAATAAAGTTCCGCTTGGTGTCGTCATTCTTTTTCAGTGTTCTTTTTCCCCATCTTATTAAAATGCATCATTGAAGTCCTATCACGTATGCTTCTACTTGTCCAACCAGGTGCTTTTTATATTCCAAAAATTCTTACTCAAGTATATTTTATATCACTATTAATACTACTTCCTGGTTTGAATTATTATATTTCTCAATTATAACAATATATTAATCATATCTGTACCTTCTAGCAAGAGAACTAACTAAATTATAACAACTATCCTCACTGGTGTAGTAGGTTGGTAAACTTTTTTTCTAGGTGTTTTGACAATGATATAATTAACTTGATTAAATAATTCAGATTTAAATAGCCCATCCAAAGGAATTCTCTCTTCCATGGTAACTTTGGGTCATATTTACGTTTTAATGAATTAGTTTTAAAAGGAGGTTACAGCTATTTAAGCGAAAAATTTACTAAGTAGCCCCGATACCCCAATGAACACCTAACTAATTCATATCAATACATCATACACGCACATGAATAAAACCAAATAACTATTCTTTATCAATACAACACACGCTTATATAAACCAAATGAATATCCTAACAAGATAAAAGTGCAATATATGCTTTAATTCATTTAAAAGTTCAAATCAATTAATTGAATCCTTTAATATGGCATTCGAAACCACAAAACATGCCTAAATGCATGCCATGTTGTTAGAGTAGCGATAAAGTTTGACTTTCCATTTTTTCTTTCTTTTAACCCTCAAAACCAAGCCATAATTGTTAATTGTCTGTTCGTTCAAATACTTTTGACAGATACTATATATATATATATATTAACCTCTTATCTATCTAGGAACCAAACAGCATCAAACCTTATCTAAACCACATCCCACCCATATAACACGTCTCTTGTCTTCCCACCCAACTAATGTCAAAGCCCGTCGACTCATATCCAATTTCTCCAGAACTTTCTTTCTCTTCTTCTCTCCAAGACAAAGTCAGTTTCTTTAACTCTCATTCATCCATTTGTATTCATGCTCTCAACATGTAATGGACTGCAACGGATTGCTGAATCCACAGTTTTCTGTATTGTTACTTCTGATGACGCTTTTTAAAAAGGCGAAATGCATAAAGTTACATTTTAATAATAAATTTAGAATTTAAAACTATATATCCAGTACATATACGTTTTCATGGCACACACGTGTAAAAAACGAAATTGCTAATGCCTTGTATTTATATTGGAATTACGAATTTCCGCTCAAATACTTGGGTTTCTAGAAACACATACCCATTTATTGAACTCGGGTGCATTTTTTCAACATACCTCCTTCTGCGCTTGTTAATCGTTGTATAAAGAAAACAAGTCCCTTGGTGCAACGTAAACACACACACAGAGGCACACACACACGCACACACACACACATATATATATATATGTGTGTGTGTGTGTGTGTGTGTATATATATATATATATATATATATATATATATATATATATATATATATATATATATATATATACTAGTTTGGATACACAACGTTGCACGGGGGGAAAGTTATCAATACTGAAAGGTAATCAAGAAAATTCTCATACTGAGCTCTTGACGGTAGAGGTTTCAAATATTTAGGTATTCTCTTGCTTTTCAAAAGTTCGCTTTATGTGACTTCACAAGAAAAGACACACAGCGGAAATTGAGCCCAGTGTTTATTTTGGGGTCGTTATAGAAGCACTGCACCCTCTTTCTCCTATCCAATACCCCAGTCTCCTATACTTCCCACCAGTCCAACCTGTGATGATTCTCCAGACTAACCTACCATCATCACCATTATTTGGGGTCTGAAAACGCTGAAAAAATTTCCCATGTAAATTTGTGTTAGCTGCATCTTCGCTTTCCACCATTCCAGAACACAAAAGTTTTTTTCTCTCTGTATAAGCACTCGAACTTCTGATATCGGGGGAAAACCTGTATATGCTGAATCGCGAAGATGACAACAAGCCTGAAAGTCAGACCATACATACGCGAGTCCCCTCCCACGTACCAAAAGGGAGTTAGATCTAACTGGAAAAAATTTTATTTCGTTTGGTCAGTCCGTCAGTGAGTGATGGCCATCGATACTATGTCAGTCAGCCAGTCAGTCAGTGACAACTATCGATACTAGAGATCATCAAAATGGTTGGGGGTTGAATGGAGATAGCAAGTCAACTAATTCAACGACATATGTTCGTCTATACATGTGCCTACCTCCATACTCGATTAAGTTTCAAACTATTATTTTAACGCCATATACCCATAAATAATGACGGTGTTATTTATATATGAATAAAATAGGTGATTCATTTTCGATGGATTAAAAGAAATCCAGAAATATTGCATCCAGAACCACAAACCAAGTCTAAGAACAAGCCTTGTGCAATTGCTTTGTTTTTACTTACGTAAACTTCTTGTTTGATACTTAAAACCAAGACATAAATGTTAAAATTCTGTTTGTTCAAATACTTATAACAAGTACCACACACACACACACACACACACACACACACATATATATATATATATATATATATATATATATATATATATATATATATATATATATATATATACATAGATCAGAACTAAGGCATCTAAAGCTGATTTAATAGGTAATTTGTTTTTTTTATGATTTGAGTGTGGTAATTTTTATTCTTGTACGTCTCAATTTAACCCAAGCTGTTTTAAAGGGTAATCTGACGTGAATACTATGTGCAATAGAAAAAAGTCAGAGGAAAAAACTTCTTTCTTAAAACACAAGATATTTCATTACAAAAAAAGCTAATATTTTATTCTTAAGAATAGACAAAAAGTTTGTCCACATTTTACAAATCTGACTTTTTAAAACAAGCATTTAAACACTTGCTGTTTTTTCTCTTAGTTACAAATGCCCAACGATTATATGACTTAATCTTTATTGCTATTTCATAACAGCGAATCTCATTTCAAAACAACCATTCAATTTTTTTCATTAGCTGTGTTGATTTATCTCACATTGATTAATCCTTTATAACATTTAGATTACAACAGAAATTGGACAAAACTGAAATACATACAACCACACAATTTTACAAATAAGCTTACTAATTCGCATGTATGGCTTTTAGATGGATATATTATTACATAATTATTGAAAGTATTGAAAGTATTCGTCTTTTAAACATTACAAACTGTATTCAAAATTCATGGACTTTCATTCAAATTATTTGTACTTTTATTCAAAACATGACTAGCTTTTTGTATTGAGTCAAATCGCTTTTATTTAAATTTATATATGTGTAGCCAAGTGAGAAGCACCTCGAGAAAATTAGAAAAAAACCTAAATACCTTCGATAGCGTTTTTATATAGCGGAGTTGATGTATTGCTGAACAAATTAATAAAAAGAAACACGTTAAATTATCATAGGACTTTGAATAGTGCGGTTTCGAATAGAATGAAAAATGTTGGAACAAATTGACTGCACTAATCAAAGTATACCTATAATTGGCTTTTACCTTTTTTCAGAATGTTTTTGGCAAAATGGTTCCAGGTGCATTTAGATCAATACTCAGTTATTGCAGTAGTGAATCTCAAAGTGCAAAAATCCTGAAGATACTTGTATGAAACCTACCGGACCTAAACTGTAGCCAAATAACAGGTCTGGTTAGTGACCAGGAACTGTCAATCGACCAACATCCTTTGGCTGCATGCAATATTGGGGGTGATCAATTGAATATCTTTAAGGGGATAATCTTTGAAAAATTACTCCTCTCTCTCTCTTTTTTTTTGTGCCATGATTCGAATATTCAAGATACATAGATGGATGCTGCTGGGCACAAAGTATGTGACCAATAAAAACCTATTTTAAAATTGAAAAAAGATTAATCAATAAAGTTCCTTCTTTCGTAATTTGTTGGGCAGTGATCACTAAAAAATAAATTTTGAAAAAAAATGCATTGATACTATTGGAGACAAACCAAAGGACCAATTTAGCATACAATTACATTGTAAACTGAATTCTACAATAAAAAACTTACATGAATGGGATAAAAAAACAAAAGTTTTTTTTTCTAGACATCATCATCATCGTCAGTCTCTCAGAGTCTGTCGTTGGACATAGACCTTGCCCAGGATTCGCCACACTTCTCTATCGTGGGCGTTGCAGAGCCAGTACTTCCTGAATTTGTGGAATTCTTCTCTTCATCTAGTACTCTGCCGGCCTTAGTTGAGCATGTGATCTCCGGAGATCCATGTCGTGAGTCGTGATGTCTATCAGTTGTCTGCAATTCTTACGACATGGCCAGCCCATTGCCATTTGAGTCTTTCAATGGATTCTATGCTTCTCTGACTCTTGCCTTCTCCCAGATGTAATGTATTGTCTTGTGGTCTCCCCATGTGAGGTTGAGCATAATTCTTTTATGTGCATGTTACATGGTTCTCAATTTACGAATCCGTCTCTTGGTTAGGTTTCATGTTTCAGCTTCATAAGTGACTATTGGGAGGATACATTGGTTGTATACCCTTCTTTTTAGGATAAATGGAAATGTTTGAATTTTCCACCTTCTAGCTCCGATGGTGCAGCCTGTACGCGTGATGCAGACATACATACATACATACATACATACATAACCGGCCAGCCAATCGGTGAGACGAACTTGAAAACTAATAGAACCTATTTTGACAATTTTGGCGACAGTTTTGTTTGATTGTTTCGAGCAGTGGTTTAAAGTGTATAACAGATGAATGCTCAGTGGTTGCAATTGTAAATCTGTCAACATTTCAAGTGTGAAACTCTTAACGATAGCTGTATATGAATTACCAGATCCCAAACTTCGAAATAATTTATGCGAAATACTGTGGCTGTCATAACTACAACCGACTGACTCTCTTGAAACACTAACAAAACCGCAGAAGTTTACTTCTCATGGCTGACAAATAGAAATAACCTAGTCGGGTATGATTTCTCGGGAAGAAAAACGTCTCTATCCATCACCGACTAGTTGACTATTGTTATGTCTAACTGCTGTATGTAACCAGGATATTAAGAAAAATAGGTTGTGCCAATCTCCCGACTGCACAGGAAATATGTACTGGCACCTGAATCTTCTATTCTAGTTAAAAACAAATTGACCCGTCATTATTCTATGGAGACAATATCCCCATGTGGACGAAAGTCACATAAAGATTGATCCTCAAACTGAGAACTATGCACTGTGCACAGAGGAGAACATCACGTAGGATAACAAGACAGCAAAATAAATAAAAAACAGACCAGAAGTAAACGCAAATGGCAGTGGGCTGTTGCAAGAATGTCAGGTAGCGGCTGGACATAATGACACACAACGTGGATCATAAAGATCATATGCGAAACTTTGATCGGCGAAAAATAAGATGGCATGACGAACTAGGCAAGTTTAGAAAGTACTTGCTCCGTGACGCCCACTATTGAGAGATTTGGAGATTCTTGGGAAAGGCTTATGTTCAACAACAGACGTTAATAGGCTGCTGCTGCTGCTGATGATGATGATGATGTTGAATGTCAGGAAATAAGGGGAAGCTACTCCATCTAAGGGCATTACAAAATATCACGTGGCTATTTCTTGTATCTAAATCTAAAATTGAAACTTCGCAGGAAGTATTCTCATTATTTTTGTCTCATATCGCTTTCTTGGGAAACCTATACGGTTTTTACTCAAGTTGTCTGGTGGTTGTTGCTTGAGGCTCTGACAGTAAGTCTCCTCCAGTCTCCAGCCCTCATTTCATATCGTCCTTGCCTATCACAGCAACACTGTGATTTGTACCGTCTCCAGCATGCTTTTTTCTTGACTGTTAAGCCATTGCTACCAGCTAGGGGTCGTAGGTCTCATATTTCCCGTACTCTCCTCAGTATTCGTGTAGTCCGCAGTTCTTCGAATCTCATTTTCTGTGTCTTTGGTATGGTTCCAAGTGCACCTACTATTACTGGTACTATCCTGACTTTAATGTTCTATACCATCACTTCCTTTGCCAGGTCCTGGCATTTCTCTAGATTTTCACCCCTTTTCGTATTTACTCTGTGATCCACAGTCTCGACCACTCCTATTATTTGGTAGGTTCTCCTTCCCTTGTCTACGGCCTGGTCTTCTCTTTTGGATGGGGTGGTAAGTTCGGATGTCAAAGTTCCTGAGTAATTGATGGCCTCCATTTTCCTGGATTGTCTGCACGATCGAATCCAAGTTGTTTGCTCAGTTCCCAGTGTATGACTGTTGCCAGCCTGTCGTGTCTGTTTTGTAGTCTTTGGGGGCTATTGACTAATTATGTTGTTTCAGGTCCAATCTCTTTCTCCACATAAACGGTGTTTACTGTTTGTTTGTGTTCTGTCCATTTTCACCTTGATATACTCTGCCCTGATGTATTTCTTTTGGGCTTCCATGATGGACGATTCTCTTTTTCTCTCTAGGTTTCCTTGGCGTAGCAATGCCCATGATCTCTCGCCTGTAATATTTTGTATCCATCCTTTGAATTCTCCGTAGAGAGTTTTCTGTACTTATTTGTCTTTCTTTGTTTGCCTTGCTGTTTTCCTTCGTTTGCTATATTTTGTTCGTTACTTTGCATTGGGTGCTTTTGATAATGTCTCCACTATTTGCTTACGAACACTTTTCTAGTCCTGTTTTGACCTCTTGGACATAGTCTTCTACGCTGATGAATGCTTTACCGCCTTCTTTTCTCTCCACGTACAGTATATTTGTGTCATCTTTGGGGTGTAATGCCTTGTGCACTGTCACAAACTCTCTTGTTTGCCGGTCTATTGACTGGAGTTCTTCCTTTGTTTATCCAAAGAATTGTTCTGTGTACCTTACTACCGATATAGCCCATGTGTTCATTCCTTTTATCAGATTCCTGCTATTCAGTTTGGTCTCTAATATTCTTTTTATCATCTTGAGATATTATTTTCTTCTTTTCTCTTCTACTTCTCCCGTTTTATTGCTTCACATTCGAGAACTTCCAATTATTTATATCGGTCCTGTGAGGTCAATGCCCTGATTTTGTTGTTTTCCAGTAATTTGATTTCCTCTGCTGTTGCAACCCTCCCTTTGAGCATTACTGTTATTTTTCTATCTCGAACCTCACCCCAGTGTTGTTGCTATATTTTTTCACTTTGTTTAACAAAGTTCCCTGATCTTTGCAAATAATTCTATATCGTCCATGTACATTAGGTGGTTGACTTTTCCTTTTGTTTTGGGGAAATGGTGTCCTTGGATATTTTTAGGATTCTATTGCGCGGTATCATAGTCAGAACAAATAATAGAGAGGACAGAGAGTTTCCCCCGGAAGATTCCCCTTTTTATATCTAAATCTTTAAAGTTTTCTCCGGTTGCTGTCCAGTCTATTTTCCAGTTCTTCGTGGAGCTGGCTATGGATCTCAACACTGGTCCGTTGATCTGAAATATCCCAACGTATGTTGGATCATGTCATATGCTTTTTTTTTTTTACTATCAATCCATCGCATTGCAACATTTTACCTTCTTTTCTTACTTCTTTTGGAATCATCTGGGCAATGTAGAGCAAGTCTTTCGCAGTTTTTAGTTCCTCTCCTGCATCTTTTCTGCTCTTCTGGTAATAACTCTCTTCTTTCCATGTAGACACATATTCTCTCTCCTATCTGTAGAGTAACGATTTTCCACAATCGTGGTAGGCACGTGATAGGTCTATGATTGCTTGCCTGATTCCCTTTCTCAGTACTTTTTGGGTTTTATCTTTTTGCATTCTATCTTCAGTCATCCATTCTGGAATCTTAACTTTATCTTGTTGGCTATTTTTTTGAAAGTGTGTTTCAATGTGGTTTCATCAAATACTATTTTTTCATCTTCATCTATGTCTTTGAATTCTCTTTTCATGATATCTTACATTTCTAGAGCTTTGTTGTGTCTTTTCAGGTATCCCCGTATGTTGATCAAGGAATTGTTTGCCTCTGTGGTGTCCAGTTCTACGTTCTGTTTACTTTCTCCGTTGTGGTCCTGGTAAAACTTTCTTTCATTCTTTTGAATGAACAGTTGTATTACGCTGTCTTCTGTTTATATCTTTTTAATCTTGCCTCTTTAGTTGGTAGTTTTCTTTAGTGTATTTCGTAGTATCCATTGCACACCAAGTTTTGGCTTTAAACTTAAGGCAGGCAACCATGTTATAACTTAGTAGACACTGGCATTTTTTCTTCATTTCATATATATCAAAAGGGGACAAATACAAGAGGCTATATAAGAAACAGTACATGGTTGCATGACAGACAATATTTATTTGGACTTTGCGATAGATATGGGCGGTACCGTTGATGACAATTTTTCTGTATCTCACAGATGCTTAGGTTTTCTTATATCCCACCTATATATTTGTCGACACCCTTTTTTATGACACCAAGGGTTCCTACAACAATAAGTTTTGTATCAGACTTGGGTTACCACATTTTTGTGATCTCAATTTCCTGGCCTGTGTGCATCAACAATTTTTTTACTGATATGTTTTTGTCTGATGGAATGGTCATATCTATTAATAGAGATACCTTCTCCTTTCTGTTCTTAATTATTGTGCCTTGGCAGTTGGCTTTAAATGGTTCTCTACACACTCCTACAATCCACAGCGGCGCTTGGGTTTTACAGCTTCACACCAGTTGCTCGATGATTATCGCTGAAGGCTGAGTGACAGTATGTCTCCTCAGGTCGTCAGTTCTCCTTTAATCTCTCCCTCACCTATTCCAGCAGTGCAGTGGTTCGTACCTCAACCACCATTTGTGGTGTTATTATTATTATTATTATTATTATTATTATTATTATTATTATTATTATTATTATAATCAGGAAAGATTAAGAACGAATTTAGATATTCACTATGTGAACATCAAGAAGACATTTAAAAAAAATTCCTGTTGGCTATAAAAACATTAACTTCATAACTATTGATCCGATTGTGTGGGTGAATTACTATGAGAGCAAAAAATGATACATTTATATTAATCTTCAATAAAAAATGTAAAAAAAAAAAACACCTCAAAATAGAAACAACAACGATGGTCGGAAAATGAATAGATAAACGTCAGGTGGGATTCGAGCCCACACCCTTATCCATGGGAGCGCCTATGTATCCTAGATCTGCTCTTAAGGCTTGACCTATTGGGATTCTTTCAGCAGGAAAAAGTTGAATTAACATTTTTGACTCATTCCCCTCTTCTCCGATCGTTGGCCTGTTTTGTTTTTGTGCCTTGTTAATGTCGGAACTACTTGTATTTTTTTACGTTTACGTATTATTTTCATTGTTCTCATATCGACAGTTTGATGAATAATGGATATTAGTATCTGATATAATTAATAAAGAATGATAACTTGGGTACTAAATTTTGACTCAGACCAAATTTCTCACTGTAGTGATCGAAAGCACAGTGATGATCGCAAGACTAAGGAATAATGAGGCAGGGGAGTGTGCCTTGAAAATCAGCATTCGATATCCCTTCTTACAGGTTTCAAAATTCATCAGCCCTAAAAGAATGACCCTTGTTTTACTCTCATATTTGGGAAAGGCACGAACCCTTCTCACCCTACTAGAACTGTCATTACTATTCACCTTGACTAATGTTTTGACACCGGCACTACGATGGAAGACTGAGAAACGTGTGGGAGAATGCATAAGCAATCCACTCATCTTCGAATACATTATTCACTTCTGTAATGGCTACAGAATATCTGCTATATCTATAGTAAGTGACAATTAAAAGAAAAATGTTAAGAGAAGATTGTGAATATTAGCGCTATGGATCATTAGGTCAAGGTTTTAACGAAAAATCTACAATACCTGTCTTTTTTAATCATTTGGGGAAGAGATATTTGTGTGGCGTAATTTCGGCAAAATATCTCTGCAGGTGCATTGAAAAACTATCCGATTCACTGCTGGAAGACGTGAAACTAAGATATTTCTAATGAATTATCTCGACAGCAGCTCCAGGACAATCACTGTTGTCACTGCCTTCATCATTGTACACGAACTGTTTTGAATCACAATTCTATTTACTGTCAGAGTAGAAAGGACAAAATTAAACAAGATATCTCGTCAAATCTTATCATACTGTTGAATTCTCTTGAAAAAATTGAATACCAGCCCATGATCAAGCTTCAACTTAATAAAATGTATATTACGAAATAGCAATATCGGATAAGAGCGATAGCACAGTCCCTTTAATGTGATTGATTTGGCTTTTTAAACTGAGCAACGATTTTAATTTTGTTATAGCTTTTGTGAAACCAATTTTGATAAAGACTATGTAATCTTATACGGGAATTTTATTCCAAGTAACTTTTCATAATACAAAAATCACGAAAATTGTTCTGGAAAACTCTAGATGTAAAATTTAGCAAAATTTTAAATTCCACTTTTTTGCTTACACTGAAAATTTCCGGAAATCAGCCGGAACTGCCTAAGTTGAGATCGTTTCTTACAAAAAGTCTGGTCGATTTGACGAGTTGCCAGTGGTAATTTTCTGTTTATGTATGCTGTTAGAAAAAGTTATAGATTACTTCTGAAAAGAAGAAAATCATTGGATCTTGAAGAAAACAGGACCAGTAAGAAAAATGCATTCTTACACAATGTGTAATATGATTGTAAAAAAAGTAAAGAAAACTGAACAAAAGTTTTTTCACAAAATGACACATATATATTAATGCCGTGGCAGAATTAAACAGTCTTATTTTACAAACTTTACATATGGGTAAATAGCACGAAAATAGTAATTCTACGACACTAGATTAATACTTTTTTTCACGTTGTTATTATTGAGTGTCATTAAGAAGGTTTTCCAGTCATATTATTACATTGTGCAGGTACTTATTTTTCTAACTAGCAGCATGATACCTTTCGAAACACATCAACATCATTATCACAAACCACCTCTCTGTACCGAGAAACCAACATAATTAGTCACTTTATCTTCATACTTCAAAGGCCAGTAATCTTTGTATTATTGGCAGGACTACCGAAATACATCGTTTTTTTTTAGTTGTTGAGTTCTCACTTTATTCAGAATTTTGTTTAGAGAAAGAATTTAGACAAGGAGGGAACGGTTCTTCTTTACACTTCGTCTGATTATTTCAACTGCATGATCTTGCTACCTGGGGTAAAAATGCACTCTCTTGGGCAAAACTGCTGGAGACGTTTGTCTTTCCCGGTTGTCTTCTCTTGATC
This sequence comes from Thysanoteuthis rhombus, assembly GCA_963457665.1. Lineage (NCBI taxonomy): Eukaryota > Metazoa > Mollusca > Cephalopoda > Oegopsida > Thysanoteuthidae > Thysanoteuthis > Thysanoteuthis major. Next base: position 68,894,362 of record OY735205.1, on the reverse strand, counting down.
TTTTCCTCGTATTAGCCATTCACTGCTACTCTCTCCACTCCCACTGCTCACGTGACCCAGCCTAGTCCACGTGTATCACCTTCATTCGATGAGGCATCGTAAAATCCAGTGATATTACTTCAACTATGTCACAGATGGTGTGGCACCCCGACGTCATGCAACTTCGCCAGACAAATTTACTTGGCTAAACTATGCCACTGAATTTATCGTATTACACATTGCTGTACCCGTATTATTAATTATACGCATTTCGACTGCAATTTTTCCATTTGTAAAACCAAGTCCATTTTTAGCATTCACAAAACCCAGTCAAATATGATGGATAAATAAGTAAATAAACATAGTGAATCAGCACAGCAAATCAAAACAACCGCAATTGCTCAATCCCTTGAAAGCAAATAGAAAAGACTGAAAATAGAGAATAAAATTAATACCATTGCTCATGATAATAGTATGAAACTGTAAATCATATAAACAAGTGCAGCATACGGGTTCATAGGCAAAATTCCCATTCCTATAAGTTATTGATATTCATAAAGCCGAGCCATGGCGGAGACTCTTTACGGCCAACGGTATGTTTTCTTACAATGCTGATGTCTAGATTTTTGGCCAATGCAGAATCTCTGAAGCTCTGTGCAGAATGGAAATATCCTTGCTGTCAATGAACTCCTCATTAAATCTTACAAAATCATATTGTTTACACTAAAAAAGAAAAATTCAATGATTAAAAATCTCCAGATGATTTAGCAGAGTTTAAATCATACAGTCTGAGCTCCAGTTGCGTAAGGAAGCCGCTGACTATAAACAAATCAGAATGCAGCTCGGACTTCAATGCGAAAAACTCACACCAGGTTTGCCAAACTAGATATGACTGGGTTTTTTTTTTTTACAATTTAGCAGATAAAAATCTACGATAACCAAGATCTGAGCAATTTAAAAGAAAAAACTGAAAAATTAAAAAAAATTATTCGTGACAATGTTTGAAATGAATTTATGGCTCGGCACCAGAGGCCAAACCTACATTTGATGTTACTACGACGTTTCCCCATTTTTAGTCAAACAATTTCGGAGTATGATGAAGATACCGTTATTGAAACTTCTGTTAGGATGGATCCACCAGTTTGTTTCATCAAGGTTCGTTAGAGCGATGGAATCTCCACGTTCCAAACTTCTCATAATTACGATTGGTCAGTTTTGACAATTTGACCAATCAGACCTTGGCAGTTGTGCTTTAGACAAGTAGATTGATTGTATAGAATTTTAATAATTGATTGGAAAAATTTGAATACTGAATTCGGTTTGTTTTTAGAGTCTTTTGAAAACGTAGGGTTGAAATATTTAGCCAAATGTTCTATTCATTAACAGAGTCAATCAATTTATTTTCTTTATTGGAATCGTAAAGGAAAATTAATTTCAAAAGGTTGCAAATATTTCAATCATAGTTAATACCCGTGAAAGAAATTTGAAAATTTTTGAATTTTAACGAAACAATTTTATTTTTGGAGAAAAAAAAAAAAAAGGCTGAATTCTTTCCAGTCAATTAATCTATAGTTTGAAATGGTGTGTAGAAGATATTTTTAACCGCAAAAATGTTTACCCACCTTGAAGAAGAGACCTGTGTTGAGGACAGCGAACCATTCTGTTCATTATTGGAGAAGATATTGACTGCGCATGAAATGGAATCAGACCATCAATAGTAATGGATCCAGTGAGGATCGAACCCACTTCCAACAGTGAGCAGTATCATTTTGTTGATCATTGCTATACTGTGTATGTTTGGAACTATTTATTTTTTTCATATCATCTATTAACTTAATAAGTATCAACATGGGAGGATCGAACCCACAAACAAAAGGGAGCAATATTAGTTTGTGGCTTACTACCATATGACGTGCGTGCAAATCCCTTTTTAAAAAATAATTTTCAAACCTAGTTTGGTATCGGACCATTAACTGTGGGAGTTCCAACGAGGATCGATCCCATTAAGAACAGAAAGCAACATTAGCTTGTTAATCATTGCTATACGACGTGCATCCGAATTTACTTTTTCACATCATTTACTCACTTAGTTTTGTGTCAGAACGTCAACCTATGAAGAGCGGCCATTAAGATCAGCTTGCAGATCGTTGTGAAGAAATATGCATCCCGATCTGAGCAGCGTAAATTTGCAATTTGTGTTCGAACAACGTGATCTATTTTTGATATATTTTATCACCAAAAAGTTCGATTTATTTACTTAATGTTTATAGTTTTAGAAATAATCGACGTTCCCGATTGTAAAGTTTCGTACACGATGTTAAAACAACAATAAATTAAAAAAAATAACGAATTAATATATTCAAAACGATAATGATATAATTCAAGTTGATGTATCAACTTCTGTCTCTCTTTTATTGATTCTCTTGATTTTTTAATAATTTTGAATCCGGTTTTTAACGTCGACTGAGCTAGAGTGAAAAGTTTATTACAACATCCATCGCAAATTTTCATATTTATTCATTCAAAACAATCAAAATGATAAGATATTTCAATGATTAAAAGAATCTTTGTATGAGTTTTTTTAAGAATCTGTATAATATAACATATGAAGAATCAGTGTATTTATTTTTTGGAAATTATATATGTTCGTATAAGTCCACTCATGCACAGTTATATAAGTTTGACCATTGACTAATTTCAAAGGTCAGTTTTGAATTCTGATGTGAAGGTAATATTATTATATACATAAAAAAAAAAGAAATAAGATATGTTTCGTTCTGGCTTATTCATTCAATACATCTTTTTATTTTTTGAATCATGCGCTTGGCTTCGGTTTCAGAAAAGATACAAAGCAGCTGACGCAAATTTGTTAATCCTCCCAAAAACAAATTTGCTAAAAATGTTCCCCTGTTTCGCATTTGTACACAGGAATTTTCATGGTGTTATGTTTTGCGGTTTTTGTCAAAAAAAAAAAAAAAGACATAAATGTTTTTATTCAAGATATCGGACAAAGCTGCAGTCAACGGCATTTCCAAAATTTGTCGGTTTCTCTTTCTTTCAGGTCTGCTCGAAAATAAGCACTGCTCTCCCTCTTACTCTCCTACCCTCAAAGTAACAACGTCGTCTTTGAAATGTGTCAATTTCAAGACAATTTAGAAAAAAATTGTAAATTGACCCCCACTAAAGCATATTTTGACGGGGGATTTTCTAAATCTAATTCGCTATAAACCTATAGAGAGCTCCCAGGAGTAACCACAGAAAGTTTCATGAAGTTATGCCGAGCTGTTTTGCGGTAGGCCTTCACACACATACAGACAGAGAGACTTTTGGTGAACTACAATAAGATATATATTTAGCAAAAAATAATTGAGTTATTTTGTAAATTTCAACAAGAAATTGCGTCTTTTTCGTTAGTCCATACCATACTAAATAATCATAGCTATTACAGCACACCGTATTTTGTCATCTAAATAAATGTAAATAAAAAGAATCGAGCTTATTTTGATAACGCAGATAACAATTAACTTATTGATACTGCGACTGTCACGAGAATTGACGATGGTCAAACTTTGGAGCTCCGTACAGAATGGAAAGATTTTTGCTATCATTGAATTCCTTATCAACTCTTAGAAAAGCTTATTGATTACAGAAGAAAAGTATTTTAGAAAAAGGCAAATCGAATAAGTTTTAGCAGTAGTTGGAAGAAGGAAGCCTGCAAATATGAACAAATCTGAATGCAAAGAATCAAAACCAGGGTTGCCAAATTAGCCACTTCCAGCTAGATCAGGCTATTTTCGAATAATTTAGCCGATAAAAGTCTCCGATAGACAAGGATTTCGAAAAAAAAAATTGAAAAGTTTATAAAATGATTCGTTCTTGCTGTATCTATTACGAGCTGTCTGAGTGTTTGTCTTGATTGTGTAACTATGGTCACAATTTTCATTAATGAAATATGAAGACCTCAAATTTGGTATGCATACTCGATTAATGGCACCATCTCGGTTGGGTTTGGGGGAGGATGAGGTTTTTGGGGAGAGGTGGCATGATCTGCCAAAAGCACTTGTGTTTCATAACCACATATTGTTTAGGGAAATTATAGCCAAGCTTTCTAAATCATCTTGTGACAAAACTTGTTATCGGAAAAAAATGATAGTTAGAACAAAACCTATCCAATATCGTTGGAAATGAAATTTGAAACTTATACCAATTCACACGAAAAAACATTCTAAGTGAATGTCGCAGCAACAACAGGCCACATGAATTTAAAGAAAAAAAAGAATATTACAGCAGCTGGTGTACAAAGTCAATACAGATTTAATCATTGTAAAAAAGTAGAAGACAATTTGTCTGATAGTAGATATAATACTGGACGTTGCTGTTCTAAAAAGTCACATGAATTGTAACCAAAAGTGAGATATTTCTGCACGTAGGGTACAGGGTCAATACAAATGTAATCATTGTGAAAAATTAAATGACAATTTGTCAGATAGTACACATAACAGTGAACGTTGCTGTTCTAAAAAGCCACCTAAATTTCAACCAAAAGAGAAATGTTACAGCAGGTAGGGTATAAGGTCAATACAACCGTTGTAATAGCGAAAAAAGTATAATACAGTGGATGTTGCTTCTTCCAAATGGCCAAATGAATTTCAAAGAAGAGAGAAATTTTACAGCACGTCGAGTAGAAGGTCAGAACAAAAGTAGTCATTGTCAAAAAGTAGGAGAAAATTTGTCAGATAGTAGATATAATAATGGACGTCGCTCTTCTAAAAAGTCACATGAATTTTAACCAAAAGTGAAATATTTCTGCACGTAGAGTAAAGGATCAATAGAAGTGTAGTCATTGTGAAGAAGTAGAAGGAAATTTGTCTGGTAGTAGATATGATATTGGATGTCTTTGTTCTGGAAGGCATCAGAATTGAATGAAAGGAAAATGAAAACTGGGAAAATATCCAGATCTTGTCGGATAACTTAATCAATTCAGGCAAATGACGATGACGGTTACGCCTATCATCATTATAAACGCAGCATCATTAAAATCAACAAGAATCTTGAGATTTCTAAAGTATTTGCTGTCACCTTATCTTCAGTGGGAATAGTTTTCAACTAGCAATAACCACGCCTCGGAAAATCCTCATTGGCTATGGTAAATCGATGGACACCACGACTCACAACATGGACCCCCTGAGACCACATGCACAACCGAGGCCGGCAAAATGTTAGATGGAGAGACGAGCTAGACAAATTCAGGAAGTACTGGCTCCGTGACGCCCATGATAGAGAAGTGTGGCAAATCCTGGGGAAGGTCTATGTCCAACGACGGACGCTAAAAGACTGATGATGATGATGATAATGATGATGATGATATCTTCAGTGAGATTCCCCACTTGTTGTTCTTGAATTCAAAGTATACTACAATAAACCCTTACTATACCGAACTAATTTGGGGAGGGGTGGTCATTAACGTCGAAATTTCGTTATACCCGATGGTTGCCATTGGTTTGCTTAATAAGTATGTTAGGTGGTTCACTGCATCCAACGAATATAGTTCTGTAAATCAAAATTCAGTTCGGTTGTACACTGTCCTATTTCCTGTTAAAGCGTACGAGTATCCAAAGAGACTATGCTTCTGTGTTTGCCAGAATTCCTTCACACCAACGTATACACACACAATTGGTGATTGGTTCTTGTATGTATCGAACTTCGTTCGTTAAATGAAGAAAATGTCGAAGTTGACTCGTTCGACGGATTTATACGGTCCACTTGTTCGCTGCATATATCGAACTTCGTTTGGTAAACGAAGTGAAAATTTGTTGTAGACGCCATGTTTGCTGCATCCATATAGTCTACGCGTGTGCTACATCCATGGGGATTGTTCGTTATGATTAATGTGTTCGCTAAATCGGAAGCCTTTCAGGATCGTTATAGCTCATATCCGTTATACCAAGATTCGTTATAGGGGTGGTTTACTACTGTTATTGATGACGATGCAATTTTTTTTGACTTTGAAATTCAAACAGATCAATCTATCCATTTTAGGAGACTCTATTCCTTGCACATAACGAAGTAATACATTTTTCAAATAAACTAAGTAATATTTACTTATTTGATTTTTTTACAAAATCACAACTCCTTAATGTAAAGCATGAAATCAAACAAATGAATAGAATCACATATCAGGATTGACGCTTGTTGTCTCTTCTATTCAAATCTTTGCGTTACAAAGTTCTCTCTCGATTGGTCAGTTTTGGAACTGACTGACCAATCAGATCGTGACGATCTTTCACTGTTACTAGTAGATTATTAGGATTGATTGATAATACTTGATTTGAGATATTCGAATTTAATTCGGTGTATTTTGAGTGTCTTTTGAACCTGTAGAATTTAAACATTGAACGAAATTTTTTATTCATTGGCAGATTTAATTAACTCTAATTTTCAATTTTTTAATTTTCTTTATTGAAGTCGTAAAGGAACATTAATTTCTTGGGGTTGCAAATATTTCAATCATAGTTAATACCCGTGAAAGAAAGTCACTGATGTATTTGAATTTCTGTGAAACAATTTAAAAAAAAGCTGAATCTCTTTAAGTTGAGAAAAACCATAGATTGAAATGGTGCTTATAAGTTAATTTTATCAACAAAAGTTTTTATCATCCTTGAGGTAAAGTCCAGTATTAAGGACAGGTAACCAAGAAAATCATTCCGTTCATTGTTAGAATAGATTCTAACTTAGTATGAGATGGCAACATTCTATGAACAGTGGGAGATACAATGAGGATTGAACTCTCTCACAACAGAGAGTTATATTTGCTTGTTGATCATTGCTATACAACATGCGTCCGAATCTATTTTCCCATATCATCTTTTAACTTAATTTGGTTACAGACCATGAACTGCTGGGTATCCTACGATGATCGAATTCACTATCTACAGTGAGCAACATTAACTTGTTGATCATCATAATGCTACGTACTTCCCAATCTATTTTTTCATATTATTTACCCACTCAGTTTCGTATCTGACCAACCTACTAAGAACGGTCTGCTTGGTTAGCTTGTTGATCTGTGCGATGAAACATGCGTCCTAATCCATTAACTCTACTCGTCAATGTCAGTGAAAAAATCACAGTCATACTTGGATTCTTATATCAAGAATTTGTTTACCAGGACGAGTGCATAGTTGGAAATGGTTGGTGGAAGGTATTTTTATCGGGAAAACTTTTGCCCTCCTGTGGTAGAGTCCAGTGTTACTGACAGCGAACCAAGAAAATAACCTTATATACAATCGATTCTCTAGGGGCTAGTCTCAGTAGACTATTGCTGATGAGATGAGTACCCTATTCATTGGTTGTCTTGTTATTATGACTCGGTATTACACTAAGCTGAACTTAGTAAACTAGCTGGAACTTAGAAAAGGTAATCTAATGAGCAACGTGAATTCGCAATTTATATTCGAAGTATCTCACCACCAAAAACTCGATTTATTCACCTTTTGTTTACAGTTTTAGCAATAACCGACCTTCTCGATTGTAAAGTTTCACACCCTTGCTCCGTAGATGTCGAAAACGGCGCACAAATGAGAAAGAAATGACAATTTTATTTATTCAAAACAATAACAATGTAATTTAAATTGATGTATTTACCTTTGTTTTGCAATCATTAATTCACTTAATTTGTAAAATTTGTTCATCGATTGGGCTGTGTTGTAAGGTTTGTTTTAGCATCAATCGGAAACTTTCATATTTATTCATTCAAAACTATCCGTTTGATAAAATGATAGAATATTTGAATAATCAAAAATAATAGAATATTTGAATAATTAAAACAAAACGATGGTATCTATCAGAGACAAATAATACATTTATTTCATAAATTTCGGCTTAAATATTTGCATCTTTTTTGTCACTCCACATCATATTAAATAATTTTAGCTATTTCAGCACATCGAACGTGTTTCCTAAATAAATGTAAATGAAAAAAAGTAACGTTTCGGCCCTTATTGTCTTAACGAGTTAATAACCCATGGCTAGGGGTTAAGGTTAGTAGGAGGCAGAGTTTAGTATACAGACGGCCATTTGGTGAATTATAATAAGATATATATTAAGCACAGATTATGCAGTTATTTTAAAAATATCATCAAAAGGATTTACGTCTTTTTAGTCAGCTCAAACCTCACTAAATAATTACAACAACTACAATACACCATGTTTTGTTTCCTGAATAAATGCAAGTAAAAAGTTAAGTAAAAGTTGAGAATATCTCGGCATTCTGCTGTTATCATCTTATTGAGATGATAACCTGGATTTAGATGTAGGTTTAGGGTTAGGGTTAATCAGTCAGTGAAGGCAAAATGTAATAGATACATTCATTCAGTGGTGTAGAAACTTACGAGAATGAACAACAAGGTTTTTGACAGAATATTTTAGAGGCAAGCAAGGCTGCTGCAGGGTCAAACTCTAATTCAACTTCTATTCTGATTGAAGATGATTATTGGCACTTGGCTATTTTATATAAAATGAATTATAAAGATGAATCATTTTAATGTAAATGCATTTATTCAATGAAATGAAATAAGTCTTGCTTACCAGTAAGATATATTTCCATTATATGTATGACTAGTCATTTTGTCTCAGTTAGTATGCGAGTCGCCTACCAATCACTTGGTTGGAATTTCAAGTTGGTAATATTACAGCTTTGATGGTCAACGCCGTTTTCAAACTGATTTAGGAACGTTACAATATTTTTTAAAAACTGTTTTGTCATTGCTAGGACGCAATCGTTTTGTCATTCTTTTCATGTGCTTCTCTTATAATTCTTTTTGTATATTTGTCTCGTATGTTTAGAGTCTCAAGTTGCAACCATCCAAATTGGCTGTGACACTCCTTGCTGTATTCTGTTGCTCCTCAACCCGACTAACTTTTCTTTTCATTGCCGTACTACTAAAGATCTCATTGAATCTATGTATATATGTTTCGTGTATATATTTTTTTTTATTAGAATGAAATAAGCCCTTGTGTTTTTCTAACGTAAATTTTGGTATATATGTCAAGTTTGTCAGTTCAGCTAATGTCGGTAAGAGTGCCTACCAAATAATTGGTCATGATTTCAAATCATGGAAGGAGAATGTTAAATATCATTCCCTTAATTTGGCAAGAATTTTCTTTATTGCTTTCGTTCTGACCAGACCTTTGAAGTTATTGATATTTATAGAGCCATAGTCTTGGCTTTCTTTATCAGAGGTATGTTTTCTTGTTGTTCTTGTTCTAACAGGACTTTTAAGTTATCGGTATTTATATAGCGGAGCCATAGTCTGGGCTCTTTATGACTAGAGGTATATTTTTTTTATAATATTGACAGTAGAAATCGTAACCACCACGAGAATTGAGAATCTCTCTCCCCACAGAATAGAATGAATCTTATTATCATTAAACTCCTTATTAGATCTAACTTATCACTCAAAAAATTGTTTAGCAAAGTCCAAATCAAATAATCTCGGCAGTAGTTGGATAAGGGAGTCTGCGATTATAAATCAGAATCCAGCTTGGTCTTCACTGCAAAGAAGGTTTATAAAATGATTCGTTATTGTTAACTCTGTGTCTTGCTGTTCGTCTATTTTTCTGTCCCAAATGTGTAATCATAGCTACAATTTTTCATCAATACGTGATGAAGACTTTATATTTGGTATGCATAATTGACTATTGGAGCTTTTTCAAGTGGCGTGGGGGGAAGATTAGGGTTTGTGGAGGGTAGATGGTGAATGACCTGCCAGGGGCATTTGTGTTTCGCAAAGAAATCTTAATGGGGAAATTTATAGCTCAGTTTTCTAAACTGCATGGTTACAAAACTTGTTATCACAGAAAGAATGATTGCTAGCATGAATCATATAATGTACCATTGGGAAGGTATTTTGAAGTTGATTCTAATTCACATAAAAAGAAGCCAAAACATTTTTATTGGCAATTGAATCGCAAATTATAAGCAAAAGAGAAATATTACACTGCCAGGAATACAAGGTCAATACAGTTCTAGTCATTGTAAAAAAGTTGGAAAAAATTTGTCAGATAGAAGATATAATGCGGATCTTGCTGATCCAGCAGGCCACAAAGTTAGATTGAAGGGGAATGAAAATCTGAAAAATAACCAAATTTTTTCAGAGAACTGAAAAAACATCTGGAACATGAAGGCGACAGTACCCCCCCCCTCATTATTTTTGAATGCCGGCATCGCTAAAATCAGTTAGAACACTCAGAACTCTAATGTATTTGCTGTCATATGATCTACAGTGAAATTCACCAGTTGTCTATTCAGGGAACGGACTGTCTGGGAAAGGGGTGATCACGAAAGTCGAAATTTCATTACACCCGATGGAAAATAAGTAAGTTCGCGAGTTCAGCGCATTTACCGAACATCATTTGGTAAATCCAAAGGCAGTTCGGTTGGTTCTCGTTATATTTTGTGCTGACCTGAACGAAGATCCAAGAAGATTACGCTGTAATCATAGACGTCAGATTTCTTTAATACCACTGTACCCCATGAGTCTTGGAACAAGCACGATCGGCGATTGGTATTGGCATTTATCGAACTTCGTTCGGTAAATAAGAAGGTTTGTTATGCTTAACGTTTTTGCTGCAATAATTTGGTCCATGTATTAGCTGAGTTTATAGAAAAAAAATCACAGCTTTGGTCATCACGTTTGCGTCCAAAATCTATTAAGATGGGTCCACGAGTTAGTTGAAGCCGATATTTGTTAAATTGAAATTCGTTATTGCAATGGTTTACGACCATCATTAATGATGATGATGATGTAATTCTTCTTGACATTGAAACTCAATCAGATCACTCTATCCACGTAAGGAGATGAAATCTATTCCCTGTAAATAAAGAAAAGAATCTTTATAGAATGAATAATATTTTTTCATTTGATTGATCGTAAAAAAAGGCTATGCATCTTCACCCAAAGAACATTCTAGTTTTCTGATGCGAAATCTTGACCCAGATTTGTTTTTCAAATTCCTAATTCTATAATGTAAGAAATATGATAAAACAAACGAAGAGAATTCCTCTCGCAAAGCAATATTGACGTATATCGTCTGCTTCCTGCTAATGTCGACGATCAAAATCTCCCTTTATCGCAATTGGTCAGATTTTGACCACTTGACCAATCAGAGCGTTGCGGTTACAGTCTGATGGGATACATTGATAATGATTGATCTAATAAATTCAAATACAATCAAATTCGGTGTTTTGAGTATTTTTCAACTGTATACTCACTGAAAAACTAAAACATGCGCTGAACGTAAAAATATCTGCCCCATCAAGATGGAAGATTTGAATTACCTTTTTTCTCTGTTTAATATTTGACGGATTTATTTAACTTATTTTCATTTATTGAAATCGAAACGGAAAATTACTTTCTTAAAGTTGGGAATATTTTGATCCCAGTTAATCTCCTGAAATACACTGATATATATGGATTTCTATGAAACAATTTTGAAAAAAATGCTGAATCTCTTTTAGTTGAATAATGGTGCATAGAAGGTATGTACATCAACAAAACTGTTTACCCACATTGGGGAAGAAGTCCAATGTTGAGGACAGTGAGCCAAGAAAATCACCGTTTATTTTTAGTGGATATTGCCTTTGCACCAGTCAGATCATTACTGTTGAAAGATCCAACGAGGATTGAACCCACTCACTACAGCGAGCAATATTAGTTTATTCATCATTACTATACGACGATTTATTCACTTAGTTTAGTACCAGACGATCAATAGTTGGAGTTCCAATGAGTATCAACCTACTGACAACAGTGAACAATATTCGGTTCTTGATCATTGCCAAACGACGAGCGTCTGAATCTAGTTTTTTTTTTCATATCATTTATCAACGTAGTTTGGTAACAGCAATGAGCAATATTCGGGTAGTTTTGTTGCAATGGGCTCTCACATACAGACAGAAGGAGAAAGGGACAGAGAGATATTTGGCGAATTGTAATACGATATCTACTAAGCACAAATAATACACCTATTTTTTAATGTCAATATCTAATCATAGTTTCTACCATTATTTCAACTTTCCTTATCTTGGTTGTTCTTCATACAACGTTTCGGCCGTTGTACTCTACGGCCTTCATCAGGTATCATCTGGTAGGAACCCTGGAGAAACACTATCTAATCATAGCTATTACAGCTAATCATACTTCGTTTCCTAAATAAATGTATGTAAAAAGATGAAGGAATTTTGGGCAGCTCGGCCGTTATAATCGTATCAAGATAATAAAGTAGGTTTATGGTTAGGAGCCAGGGTTATTTAGTATTTCAGGGAAAGTTTAATATGTTCTGGGGGCTTCTACCCATTTTTTAAATCATTTATTTACCTGACAAAAAATGTGATAGGAATGATTATTTAGCATGTTCCGAAATTCTCTCTCTCATGATTAACCCTTTTTATACTAATTGACCAATCAGAGCGGTTCAGTCGTATGTCTTGACAAGCGGATTAGTTGTATTGAAATGCTAATAATTCGAATCTTATCATGATTCGTCGAAAGTCCCTCCACCTGTTTGTCTATCTGCCTGTACGTACTTGACTACCGCACAAACTACGCGACACAAACCCATAAAACTTTGTCAGGCTATAGAAGTGTGCAGAGGCAATATTTTTGGCAATTTTTTTTTCAACCCACATCCCCAAATATGTTTTCAGATGGATTCAATTCGGAGGGGGTTATTTACCAGATGATTCATCATGCTTGAATGGTCCCTTACTTTTTAATGACGTAATATAAGAACATTTATTATTCATTTTTCAAATCAATTCTCGAAATCAAAATGTGACGTTAGGTCGCGTTCTTTATCTAAGAAGAAGCTAAGGCTGTTTTTAACATACCTCATATTGCACTGTTTATTTGTGGGACGGGGATGTCTTGAATAGTGCTATTTTAGTGCGTATTTTGATGTTGTACGATTGAGGTATCGATGTACAATTTACGATGTAACAACAGTTCATTTACTGATAACATGTTTTTCTAAAACACAAAATTTGAGAATTAAGGCTCACATAGATTATATGGAGGGAACATTTATTTTCCTCTTTAGGGGTCGAAATTGATAAGGAACTTTCATTTTCCACTTTTAGAGGTTAAAATACGAGAATGGGATATTTTTTCACACTTAAGGGTTCAAAACCTGAGGGAAATTTGTTTTTCACTTTCAGGGGTCGAAATTGAGGTGAAAATTCTTTTCATTTATAAGGGGAAATTTCATTTTCATTTGGCGGACAAAATCTAGGGGAATTCTTTTTACAAGTTAAGGGGTTGAAATTGTGGAGGGAGATTTGTTTTCCACTTTTAAGCGAGTAGAGGAACTTTTTTTACATCTTTAGGGCTCAAATTCAAGTAGAATTCCTCAGGGTTCAAGCTCGAGAGGGATTTACCTTACTTTATCTTTTTTCTCCTCTTGGGTTCATAATCGAGGGGAAGCTTATTGCTCTACTTTAAGCGGTCAAAATCGAGGAAGGACTTTTATTTTTCACTTTATGTGTCAAAATCGAAGGGAAATTTTTTTCACTTTTAAGGTTCAAAATCAAACGGAAATTTTTAGATGTTAAAATCGAGAGTAAAGATAATTTTCTTTTTGGTGGGGTCAGAATCCAGAGGGGAAGATATTTTCTTTTTATAGGTCGAAAGCGAGAAGGGCGTTATTTCTTCTTTCCGATGTCAAGATCGAGAGGGAAATCTTTTTTTTTTCACCTTTAAGAGTCAAAACTGGATGGATTCCTATCACTCCCAGGTCTCAAAATCGTGAGAGAAGTTTTTCTTCAAAGACAAAATCTTTGAAGACTTAATCGGTGAATTTTCTTTTATCACGTTTCAGTGTCAAAATCGAATAGGGAAATTTATCATTTTCAGGGGATGAAATTGACGGTAGGATTCTTTTTCACTTTTAGGGGTCAAAGTCGAGGGGTAGATTTTCTTTCAATATAAGGGGACAATCGATGAGGGACTTTTCTCCTCTTTTGTAGTTGTGTAAAGCAAGGAAAACCTTATTCCTCTACTTAACACCATCCCACACCTATTTTAGAAATTAGACCCATCTTTTTTTAAACACTGACTCTCCTTTCTTGGACATTAGTACCTTCTTTTTGACATTACCTTTTTCCCACGAAAGCGCCCCCTTTTCACATTACCTCATCTTCCTAACATTAGTCCCTTTTTTTAAGATTAGTCTCTTTTTCGTAAAATGACGCCCCCTATTTCAGCATTATACCACCTCTTTTACCTTTTACTAAGTGTAGACCCCTCTTTTTTTCTTCTTACATCAGTCCTCCTCTTTTTGGAGATTAACCCCAACTTCTTAACATGTACGATCGTTTTAGCCCAAGTAAGGCCCCTTTTGGAATATTAACCCCTTTTGTTTTTTCTAACCGTGTAAAAAAAGTGTCGTATTAGAATAATCAATTAGAAAAAAATAGGGACGATTTGATTTCCATCCATCTATCTTTCTATTTTATCAATTCCTTTTTTGGATATCAAATTAATCCACTCGATAGGGCGGATATTTAGTCTACTACTATCAAATTTGGCGTGTGTTTAGTGTCTTTTGAAACCGTATACTCAAAGAAAAAACTAAAAGTTGCACTTGAGAATCTTTCCTCGTCCATTGGTCTATGAAATCTTTAAAAGCCATGTAAAAAAAAAAAAAAATAACTGCTTCATCGAGATGGAAAATTTGAACTACTTTGAAAAAAAAAAGGATTTCCTTTCGTTTAGTTTAAATTGACAGTTTTAATTAACTTATTTTTATTTACTGAAATCGAAACGAAAAATTAATTTCTTAAGGTTGCAATTATTTTAATTCTTGTTAACCTTCCCCTGAAAGAAATTCACTGATATATTTGAATTTCTATGATACAACTTGAACCCCCCAACCTAAAAAAAAAAAAAAAGCTGAATCTCTTCCAGTTGACGATTCCTTAGTTTGAAATGATACGTAGAAGATATTTTTATCGGCAAAAAATGTTTGCTCTCCTTGAGGAAGAGTCCAGTGTTAAGGACAGCGAATAAGAGAATAATTCTGTTCATTATTAGAGTAGATATTAACTTAACATGAGTTGGTAGCTGACCATCAATAGAGGTCGTTCCAATGAGATATGAACCTACTAAAAACATTGAACACGATTAACTTTTTGATCATTGTTATACAACGCAGGTGCGTATTTGTTTTGTTTTCCAGAAATTGGTTGTAATTTCCCATTCTGTAATAATAGCATAAAACTTAGGAGCGTGATACTTTAGGATGTACTGTAGAATTTCAGATATGGATACATTCTGAAACAGGCTTTCTTTAGTTACGGTTGCAAGGTAATATTTCCAACTAACCAAGCCTATAAATATCTCCCTATCAATTCCTGGATGCCCCTCCCCCAAATTTGATCGCACTTTTAAAAACTTGTGGCCAACCTTTCCATGGAATTTAATTTAAATTCATTGAGAACTTTTGGAGATCTGGTCTTAAAGGACATGAGCAAATACATTACAGAAATGTACAAAAAACAAAAAAACAAAAACAAAACCAACGGTCCTGTGTCTCCATACGATATCTTTGAGTTCTCAGTTGATTGAAATGAAATTTTGTTGAAGGTTAAGACACATCATAAGAAAGACGTAACTAAATTCATCTGGGCCAATTAGTTTATTTTTGATTCAGAGATATTTGTATTTTTCTCACAATTTTCTGTATTTGCTCTTGTTTATCACCATGATATATCAAAACTTTCTCACTGAATTTCAATTTTTTTGGAAAGGTTGAAAGAAAGGTGAGGTAGAAGTGATTGAATTTTGTGATTGATCCAAGAATTTTTCTTTGTAGTATGTACGGAAAGTGTATGAAAACATCTCTAACTCCATGTCTGTGATAAGGCCTTTCGACACCATTTAAAAAATCAACCTTTCCCGTTGTCAGACTTAGTATGAATTTCTCAGCCACTGTTGCTATGGACGGACAGTTCGAGAATGTCTCCATATCTGAAGATAATTAGTACCTATGTAAGAATATTTCTGCCAAATTCCATGCTTTTTATCACCGAGTGAACAATCTTTTCCAACGATCGCCTGGACTATTAACGACAGCCAGCAAGATTAGCTTTCTAATCAATACAATAAAACAGGCGTCCAAAACCCACTTTTTTCAAATTATCTACTTTTTGGTGCGTGTGGAGGAAAACACACATATATATGGATTCAGATTTTTTTTTCACTTTTTTTCTTTAATATGTTTACCCCCCAAAAGTGCACAGTTTACCTGGAAACTTGCATTAATAGACCACGTCTGGTGAAGTGAGTTCGATCTCCGTTGGCCGCTCTGTTATTACAGCCTGGTATTAGACTTAGTTTAAGTTAGTAAACGAGCTGAAACCCCTGCTGTAACGGGCGTTGTGAATTGTAAAAAAGCCTAATCTTATAGATAAGCTGCATAAATTCACGATTTATGTTCGAACAACGTAAATTATTTTTGATGTATCTTATCACCAAAAAATTCGAATTATGTACTTTATCCTAGTTTCAGAAAAACCCAACATTCCTGATTGTAAAGTTTCACACGCTCGATATTAAAAATAGCATACAAATGAAAAAAAATTACAATTTAATATATTTAAAACAATGACAATATATTTCAAATTATTCAGTATTTATATCTGTTTTTTCTTTCGATAATTCTCTTTTTATTCTTTTAATTTTCTCTTTAATTTGGACGCCGTTTTTCAATATCGAGTGAGCAGGGTTATCGGGTTTATTACAGCATGAATCGTAAACTTTCGTATTAATTCATTCATATCAATCCATGTAGTGAATATTTCAAAGATCAAAACATTCGGAAAATCCACATATTTAAAGAATCCATGTGTTTATTCTGCTAAAATTATATAAGTGTTTTAAAAGTTTCACTCATGCACATTTATAAAAATGCAACCATTAAATGATTTCATTTTTAAAACTGAAAGTAATGTTTTTGTCAGTATATACATGAAAAGTAATAAGATTTGTTTCATTCTAATTGATTCATTTGCTACACCTTTTTATATCTTCGCTTCGGCTTCAGAAAATAAATAGAACCACAGACTCGAAATTGTTTTCCTCCCAATCATAACTGAAGGGGGGGGGGAGGTTGAAAAAATTTGTTGAAAATCTTTCCCTCATTCACATTTGTACCTATAGGAATTCCTACGGTGTTATGTTTTGTGTTTTTTGTAAAATAAGATGTGAATGTTTTTGTTTACGATATCGGACGAAGCTTCAAACTGCCTTGCCAACTGTGGCTGATTAAGGTTGAAGGTAAGGCAGTTAAAAGAAGCCGAGTACAAAAAGGTTTCAATTCCAAGATGAATTTTTATTGTAAATCGATCAGATCCCATATCTTGGGGCTGATCTTCAAAATCCAATTCGCTAAAAATCTGTCAAGGGCTCCTAGATATACGCACGGATAATTTCATAGGGTTATGTTGAATAGTTTTTGCGGTAGGCTGTCACATGCATACAGACACACGCTGTTAAACATAAATAAAACATCTATTTTATAAATGCTGGCAAAAATATTTGTGTCTTTTTCGTTAGTCTACACCACCCTATATAATTATAGATATTGCAGCACATGAAATGTGCTTCCTAAATAAATGTAAATAAAAAAAGTTACGAACATTTCGACAACTTGGCTCATTATCGTATCAATTTATTAACCCAGGATTAGGGGTTAGTGAATCGAGGCAAAATTTGTTATGCTTTGAGGACTTTTCTACTTTTTTTTTTTTTGAAGCATTGACTTAGCAAACGTATTTACAGTGAGTTGTAATCGCAAAAATTATCTATTATGTTGGGGACAAAAAAGAACAAAAACGAGAGCAACTTTCTCCACAATATGAGGGAGAGGTTATGCTCGAGCCGTATTCCGATCTAGAAGCACGGCCTTTGAAAGAGATACATCCTATCTAATCACACAGCTTAGAGCCTTCTCAATTAGCTGCTGCGTGCATAAGGAAAAATGTCCAAATGAAGAGATTACCACACACTGTCCACTCACACCAAGAATAGGAACACGGGGCCTTCTATGTGTGAGGCAGACGTGCTCACCATTTAACTATGGGAGCGCACAAGAGAAAAGGTGTATATTGAATGGGAGGGAATTCTTTAAAAAGGTATGTAAGAACATAAATAACGGCATGTCTGGCTTATGCATGAATTTGGGCGAGAGTTTTCTAATTTTGTGCCTGAGAATGCGTTGAAATATTGAAATTTCAATCCAATTCAACGTATATTTTCCCGACTTGGACTAAATCTGCATTTTTATCCAAATATACACGTTGGTTATAATTGTATGATGTAAAGTTTAACACATAGACAGGTCTGATTAGTCTCTCAATAGAAACCGCCACGTGACCAACGTCCTCTTGGCATTCATGCTGTGCTGGGGGTGATCAATTGTGGAAAGTATTGATCAATGAATAAGTTACTTCTCTCACCTAAAAAGTGAACTTGAAACAAGGGACCATTTCAGCATAAACTTACAGTGTAAATGGGACCTTTTCCTTGATTGAACCATCTAATTATTGGGGATGGGGAGTTGGAAAAACAAAAAACAAAAAACATAATAAGGCGTGAATATAATAATTTTCAGTCCAAAAGCTGTATTGGTGTGTCTGTACACCAGACGAATTCATACATACATACAACAAATATAAAAAGCCAGTCAGCAGGAATCAATCAAAAACTGAAGAAACCTTTGTTGATAATTTTTGTTGATCTTGACACTTTTGGTTGACGGTTTCTTATCGTGGTACCCACGGGGGGAAAGAGCTCAGTATTAAAAATCTCTTATCCTTCTTGAGAGACAACTGATGAACTATACGATAAAGGATAAAGTTACAAAATAAAATACAGAAATAAATTACATGCACCGAGATCCTGAAATTAAAAAATAAAATAAGAATTGAATGAAACTTTGAAATAAAACTGATCAGATTAAAAGTGACTAGCGTGATAAATAGTAATAAGTACGATATGATAGGAATTGTATTGGTGGCAGGTTCAATTCCTGCAGCAGCCTAATTTCCTATTCTATTTACCTTGTCTAAATTGAGTGATATCTTAACCGTGTTACGACAGGAGATCATTTCAAATAAATTTTTACACAATATAACGCAATTTATGATTCATATATTTATATACATACATACACTGAAGAGTTGTAATACAACAAAACAGCTATCTATTGATGACACAATTATTAATTATTATCATAATTAACGCTTCTGTCTTTAGGGTTTAGCATTCTTAGCGGGGACACTCGGCTACTATAAGCTACTATAGCTATGCTCTCCCAACTCTGGAATGGAGAACTCTGGTAGATGGAGAATCATGTGTAAGGAAATATATCGCTTAATTCGGTCCAACTGACCGTCCAATTTCGCTTGAGCAGGGGTAGAGCATCTGCCTCTGGGTCTGAAGCAAAGGTTTCGACCCTAATTAGTGATACTGGATTATCTATAGCCTCACTGAAGAGTTGTAATACAACGGAACAGCTGTCTGTGGATGACACAATTATCAATCATATACATATATATATATATATATATATATATATATATATATATATATATATATATATATATATAAAGAAATGATAACAATAATTACAAAAACATGTACCCGGTGAATGAAAACGTATGTATACTTTGTTAAAAATAAGACACTATCTCTGTCTATTTTTCGTCAAACTTTTCTAGTTTGTGTACAAATCTTTCATTAACATCATCAAATTTTTTCAAGTTGATAGTTCCTAGGTTTTCCAACCCTCATCGTTCATTATCAAATGTGTTAGAGCTATTCGAAGGGCATTTAGAATTATTATTCTATTATAATCTTATATTCGTATTTTAAGTGTTATTTTTTTAAGTAGCGTAATCTTTTAAGAAGCCAACTCAATGTATATATATATATATATATATATATTTATATATATATATATAAATATAAATATATTTATATATATATATATATATATATATATATATATATATATATATATATATATATATATATATATATATATATATTGTGTATCTATGCAGCATCCTTTCTTTTAAACACGTGTTATTAACAAGTATGGACATTTTTGTCTGTTCATTTTTCTAGAGAGTTTCTTGTTTTCTGGTGTTTTTTCTTCCAGTCAGTTGGAATGAATACAAGAATTTTCCGAAATTCATGTTCCATCACTGTTATTCATCAAGTTTTTCTTTCATCGACATTGTATTCAATTTTTGATTGTTTCAAAGATTAAAGCATCGCAAAAGAAAAAGTAAACTCTTTCACAGGTTAATCTTAAATCGAATTCATCAGTAACTGCGAGGATTATGTTCGGAATCACGCAGAATACCATTCAACCGTGGTTGATTAAACGCTGGATTCTTGCTTCATCATCCATTATTTTGCTGATAGGCGATGTCGAATTTACAAATTCGAGAACGATATAGCAAAGCGTGACGTCATCTACGTAGCCCTGGTTCGAAAATGAATGGGAAGATTTGATAAGTTTTAGTTATTCCATCAATTTTTCATTTGTTTTTTCGTTATCAAACGTCGAACGATGATTTTTTTCTAGGTAAAACATTACCGTTTCGAACGAGGTTTACGTCAATGGCGCCAGAACTTTGCCTCTCAATCAGCGAGCCTGATTATTGAGACACTCCAGAAATTTGAGATGCTATCAAAGGTTGTTGTGAACTGATTATACTAACCCTGCCAACATGTCTCGCAAGTACAACAAAACCTAACAGCACCTACTTGTTGACTATTCCCTGTGCATTTTTTCTTCACATGTCAGCCATTCACTAAACTGTTGTCGAGTAGATTCTGCCATTTATTGCATGGAATTACATTTTTTGTAGTGTAAACAGTTTACAATTTCTTGCAGTCTTCAGCTTCGGGCTTTTCCCAAGGAACATGTGGGCGATTCCATACACGCTTTGTCAGGTACTTATTGGACAGTCTGAGTGGTAAATGTGAGACCATTTGCAGCTCATCTTACTGGAATCAGAATTGCACTAAAGAAACATCTGTCTGTCAACCTAACGCCAAAAACCGTTAACGAAGTCAATGGTGTAATCAAATACGCATGATCCTTCCGTTCAATTTTTATTTCTTTTTGCTTTGCCCGAATTTCCCCTGTTGTTTTGCCCGATTTTGGGAGGGTAGTTGCCTTCCCTGCCCCCTAACCCGTACGCCCATGACCTTAAGACAATACACACAACAAAGTTTGATGAAGAAATGGTGCCACATCAACTTTTAAAGACAATATAAGTGTAGAAGTTGGATGACATTTCTCCAAATATATGTATTGCGTTGCGAATATTGCTAGTTACAGTGGCATCTGCAGAGAGATCTTGCAGCGAACTAAAGCTAACGAAGGGCTCCCTGAAGAGTACGATGACACAGGAGAGACTGAATGACCTAGCTGTCGTTAGTATTGACAACATACTTGCAGGGAGAATGGACTTGGGTGTAATGATAAAAACATTTGCTTAAAAAAAAGGTACACGGAGAATGCTTCGTTTAATCATGCCAATTCTCCATCCTGCTTTATTGGGCCCATTAAAGTGATTCTTGACAATGTGTTTAAACAATAAATAACCAAATGAAATGAACAGATGTTGACGATTTTACCTTCTCTCAAAATGATATTGATGATTGTTTGGCGGGGGGGGGGGATCTTTCTCCGTGGAGAATCGGATCTTTGAGCAATCACTTAGTGGTATGATGACATTGAAATATCGCTGAAATTGCTAAAATGTAAGGGATTCTTGGGGTTTTCTACTTGGACTCCCAACATGCACTCAACCCCTGCATCCTGCAGGGGGTCTTACGCTGCCCCACTTCCGGGATCTGACGCTGCTTTCTGTAACTCTCTCTTTTTCCATCTCCATCCGTGTTTGTGTGTCTGTCTGTTTTATTCCCTGTCTGTCTTTCTTTCTGTCTGTCTGTCCTTCTGTCTCTACCTGTCTCTGTCTGTCTCTCTCTTTCTATAAATATATATGTTATAAAAAAATTAATACATAATCCAACAGTCGCGTTAAGACGGCCTCCTATTTGGCCCATCAGTAATATTCATCGTGTGAAAACGGAATGTTCGTTCAAACGGTTTTTAATGAAAATAACGCATATATATATATATATATATATATATATATATATATATATATATATATATATATATATATGTGTGTATATATATGTGTGTATATATATGTGTGTGTGTGTGTGTGTGAGTGTGTGTGTGTGTGTGTATATATATATATGTACACGCACACACATACACACACATATGCATATATATATGTGTGTGTGTATATATATATATATATACACACCTTTTTGTGTCTGTATCAGTAAGTGAGTCTGTGCTCGTGTTTTTTGTGCAACTGATTACATATATCTAACTCTAATATTACGCATATCTATCTATTACATATATATAACTCAAGTATTACACGTATTCATTTATTACTCATATCCAACTCTAATATTACGTGTATTTATTTGTCCTCTTCAATGGTGCGGAACACAACATTTATACTGTCCTTAAGTTGATGACACAGTAAAAATAGAATTTCTTATTCCGATGACGTTGTAAGAATGCTAAATTTTGTGAATAATAAAAATATAGAAAGTGATAAAAACAGAAGACAAAATAATAACCCGTATGTAGTTTACAGAATCCTATTCCCCAGGCTCATCGCAATGCAAATCTCTATTATCCACGTTTTCCATCATTTTTGACAGCAAGGGTAAACTTTCTTAATGCTAATGTTACTTCTCTATTTCCAAAGGGCTTTCTGAAGATGTGGCTTAAATTGTATTATGATTTTTTTTGTGGTCGTGAAATTTCAGTAACATTTTCCCAACCTATGCAACTTGTAAAACGGCAGATATTTTTTTTTTATAAAAAAAATGTTGAATTCATAGAAAGTGGAAAATTGTGTCCACGTTTGCGGCTAATTTTGGCGAAGTTTCAGTATTAGGTGTAAAGCAGTACTTCTTTCTTTCAATCTTAGGCACTTTTAATCTAAGTACAAACCGCAGTACGACTTTCTTGAATTATCTTCCCTTTGTTTCGATTTTATTTCGCATAGGGTCTGCTTAGGGATGTGAAAATTTCAGACCTGCATATAAAAAATGACCTGAGCTTCATGATGCTTAAGAGAATTCATGACAAAAATGAAATCGGAGCGAAAGGGAAAAAAATCATGTAAGCCATACTTCCGTAAAGATGATGGTGAGTGAGATTATGATTATAGTTAAATTGTAAATGGAACACTACCACCCCACCAAAAGAAATGTTGATTCTTTTCTTTAAATTTCCGAATGGTCCAAAGGTTAAATGGACTGAAGTATCTAAAATTGATAAAAAAAAAATTCTTCTAGGAAAATAGCGTTGAACTTATTCTTTCAGATAAAAAGAAACTTAGAATGAACACCTTGACACTCGGTCATAAAGGAAGCGATAATAATGGTCCAGCAGGGCTTCAAGAGATGTGGAATCAGTAACGCCACGGATCACACAGAAGGTGGCATCTTGTAGCAAGAACCTGCCGACCAAGCGTCTGATACAGAGGACCCAAAATAAGACGATGACCCATTTTAAGACGTCGTGACAAAAGAACAGGCTGGGTAGTTCGCCGATTCTGATGAAGATGACTTTTATTGGATTGAACTGCTTCTATATTGGTTGGTCAATTTTAGATGCGTTCAAACACATCTCTATAAGAGGTTCTGTAGACCGATCGATCGGTCGATCGGTCGGTCGGTCGGTCTGTCAGTTTATCCATCCCATAATGTGTTCGAAATCGATTATTGGCACATGGTAGATATATTTTTTACCTTTTGCTCTAAGTTAGAGAATAAATCTAAATTTGATCGTCTAACCCCTCTACGTCATATTTTAGAGAAGGGTCTAATGTATCATTCAATTACAATTTGAAACTGAACCCCGATTTTATGGCCACTTGAAAATACATCATTCTGAGATTTTAAGAAATCTCTGATGATGTCATATGAAATTCGAAGAACGAAACGATCTGATTAGACATCCTTTCTTTTGGAAATTATTTTTTTTTTACTTGGCGTCATATTGGCATAAAAAAATTATTTACAGTGCAGGTATTCTCCGATATAACTGGTTCGACATATCAAAGACACAATTAGTACATTGATACAGGCATCCCTAGTATAGTACTGTTTGCAATATCTACATTTCGTAAAGATCAAAGATCTTTATTATATTGATACAGGCATCCCTTTACAATGCGATGCGTAATATATATCGTCCAGTTCCGTGGTGCAGAGGTGGGATACTGGGAAACGAAAGTTTCCATCCTACCTCGTGGTAATGGATGGGATAATGGATAGTCTATAGCCACACTGAAGAGTTCTAATACAGCGAAACAGCTGTCTGTGGATGACTCAATAATTAATTGTATATATATATATATATATATATATATATATATAGAGAGAGAGAGAGAGAGAGAGTCTAGAAAACTTCACATGATTCATAAATCAGTACATATATAGATATATATAAATGAATGGCTTTGTGAAAGAAGATTTTTGAGAGGGTTTTCCCCAGCATTAATACCATAGACGACAGGTCCCGTGCAATGAATAAGTCTACAGCCAGAGCAATGGAGTTGGCTTGCCCAGAGCTGACACCGCGCTTTAAACCAATGGCGTGTGTCCTATGATCAACCTAGTATTACGTAATAAGTGCACAAGGTCAGCAATTTGTGGTGATATGGCAGCTGGCTCTTGCAGGAAAGGGTTTGAACGAGAAGTCCCCCGCCATTGTCCCCACAGTCATCTAACATGGGCGAAATGTCGCACATAGCCGTTATTAAACAGGAGATGGCACAGATAAGAGAAGGGCCCCAAGGTCGATGCTTTGACAGGAGTGTCACCATCAGGGCAGATGCAAGCTTGCTATGGAAGGGCAGTAGTTTGGAACTGTGGTTAAAGCACAGGACAATATACACACATATATATATATGTATATATATATACATATATATATAATTTAAATATCTGCACATTTTAAAACTGTTTTAAAGTGCGACATTCTTCAAAACTTCTGATAATACTATGATATTTTTTGCCAGGAAATCTTGGGGAAGGAGCAAATCTTTCGCAACCATAACTTTAGCAATCAAGAAAATTGAGGAGAGTCAAACAGTGAACGGGGGATACAAGGTCTACCCTGAAACCTGAAACTTAGTTTTGGTTGGATGAGCGACAAATGACGCCAGGGGCCTTAGTCCTAGTCTGTGGCACGGAGACTAATATTCATTTGAATAGATATACAAATGCGACACAACCCCGAAAAAATAAAATGGGTAGTCTGTCTTCTGCTGTCAAACGGACATATACGCCGATTTGAATATTTTTATTCATTTACGCGGTCAGTTGTTCGATTTGCTACTCAGTCAATACCGGTGCCCGAAGAAATATGTTTCGCAAAGAATGACTTATCAATCGTCACATTCTGTCCGATCTAATGATGTACATACTGTCAGTAAAATGGGGACACATTCATGTATACCTACATAAATATTTATGAGTACGATCACGGAGGGGAGGGATGAGGGATTTAAGTATGCTATTCCTGATGCTTGAGTGTTGTTAGCTCAGTCGGTAGAGCAGAGTCTGCTTTCTGATATAATGCAAATATATATATACACACACACACACACACACATATATATATATATATATATATATATATATATATTTATATATGTATATATATATATGCACGCGCATGTTTAACACAGACACACACACACACACACACATATATATATATATATATATATATATACATATATATATATATATATATATATATATATATATATATATATATATATATATATTACCCACTCATATATTTGTGCACGTACACACACATACATATATAATGAAAGTATAAGGATACATTACAATACGCATATACGTGTGTACATATAGGTGATTGTACGCGAACTTATATACTTACATGTATAGAGTGGTTTATCAATTTCAGGCTCAATTTCTTGATGGGGTGAAACGTTTCTACTTCCGACATGTGAACATAACCGTCGTAAATGAGATACCGCAAGACGTATCACGACACCTTATATTTGTCGCAAAATGAACCCCAAAACTCACTTGTGATAATAACAGGTGACGTCGTTCCGGTTCAATAATCAGCACTAGTGTACCGTGCCCCCTTCAAAAATGGTCAGTCATTCCAAAGAAACCGTTATCTAACCAATATCTCCTAACAGCATGCTGTGTTAGGGTAATCAATTGAAAAATTAGTAAAAGGGTGATCAATGAATAAATTACTTCAATCACCAAATTTCCAAAAAGAAATCGTTGATGCAGTCAGACATGAACTAAGGAACCAATATAGCATAAGTTTATATTGTAAATTGAATCCCCCCTATTTGGAGGTTTGGATTTATAAAAAAAAAAAACAAGAAAAAAATTTATTTTCTTGACATGATAAGGAATGAATGTTTTAATTTTCAGCCCCCTGGCTCAATTGGTGCGACCAGTACACGTGATACATACATACATGGTCAGCAAGTCAGTAAGCCAGCATGCCAACAGCCAGCCTGCCAGCCGGCTTGTCTGTCTGCCAGCCGGCTTGCCTGCCTGCCAGCCAGCCAGCCAGCCAGCCAGCCAACCAGCCTGCCTGCCAGCCAGCCAGCCTGGCCAACTTGAAAACTGAAGAGACTTATTTTGACAGTTTTGGTTGACGTTTTCAAATACATATATATATATATATATATATATATATATATATATATATATATATGCATAAGCACATGCGAGTTTGTGTGCATAAATCCAACGACGTCATGTTTATAGGTATCATTTTATGTGCTCCGATTTCTTCTCAACTTTTTGATTTATTTTGAGTCTCTTTCTTCACGTCAACCTACTCCTCCTTTCTAACATCTTTTCACTTTCTTACTTTCGTGCTGACCTCATTTTATGAGGGGTTCGTGACAGTTAGAATAAAAGGCAATAGCTTAAAGATTTAAAAGACTCGCTGGTTGAATCCCCTCTGGTTGATCTGTCGAGGTTGATAAACTCAATTTACTTGATAATAATCAACGTTCTACAACTTAGAAGAGGGCAAACATATTTGAGATATTCAGATAAAACTTAGAAAATAATTTGTATCAGTTTGACTATGTTAGTCGCTTTGGTATGTGTCTTCCATTTGAGTAAAATGAAAAAGGAAAAAAAAATACTAACGCTCCGTACTTTTGCATGTGATTCGTAAATTGAATGTAACCGAAATGTTCAATTTTTGAAACAAATCGTGAAAGGTATTGAAAATAGATATTTATAACAAAGTGGAACACTCGAGATCGATAAGCAAGCCAAATGAATCACTGCTTACCGAACCAACCTTGTATATGACAGTATTGGAAGTTTCCTTTTTTGGATACTTTTCAAAGAAATAGATGATTAATTCGAACAAGTAGATCAAGTGAAGACAGCAATCGACTTAAAGCGCACCTCTGGGATTGATAAACAGAAATGTTTAATCTATTTGATCCTAAACCTTGTGTTCCTCCATGGCTGGGGAGTTTCATCCATCGGTCGTATTCTCCAGATTAACATGTGCAATTCTTTGCTGAGAAACATAAATTGTTCTGGGAAGATGGGATTATGAAGTTGTTTAAAGATGACACCAGTTAGTGGAACGGAACAGTCGATGAGAACACCTGCTGCAGGGTCAGACTCCACTTCAACTTCTATTTCGACTGAAGATGATTATTGCAACTTGATTTAATCTATCTATCTATCTATCAATCTATCTATCTATCACCTTCCCCCCTCTCTCTCTATATATATATATACATATATATGTGCGTGTGCGTGTGTGCGTGCGTGTGTGTGTGTGTGCATGCGTGTGTGTGTGTGTGTGCATAGATGTATTTATTAGATTTAAATAAACTCTTGTATATCTATATGATGAATTTTCGATATCAAAGACTTCTCAGTTTAGCTCAGACAGTGAGACATCCTCCTGACAATCAGGTGGACTAGAGTACATATGACAACAAGGGATGTGAATTTTACGTATCAGACCCTAATTTTGGTGAAGATTGTTCTGATTCTTGTTATGGTAGAAAAATAGTTTGGAGTTTGACAAAAAACTACAAATTCTCAAATACAAAATAACAGTAAATAATGCAATTTTGTTGCTAATGTATTCGACAGTGGATTAGTAAGTCTGAAGACTAATGCATTTATCATCAGAATTCTGATGGGAAATGTAAATTGTATGATTTTCGATCGATGAGATTGAAATACACATTTGAATTAAGTGCATTGATAAGGGAGAAGATCATGTTCGAAAATAAATATTCATTGTGTTAAATAAATGCCTATTTCATCAATAGACTTCGGACTTATTGATTTACCCCTATATGTTCTATTTTCAGATTGTAAAATCCATGGTGGATTTCTCATGTTCCTGATTTGACATTTCAGTAGTCTCCCTTTAAAAGGCGAGTGTTGGGGTAAGTGAGACAAGTACGATATTACTGGACTGTGGATAATCAAATGTCAATCACAAGCGTTGAACAAGTTCACCGGTGAATTAAGATTTTTTTAGTGAGCATAAGAAACTACGGCATTCCTTCGTGTATATCACGAAACTTGTAGTATAATAGCATTGAATACTGATGTTAAAATAGGTATGAATTTTTGGCACTATATTTCGGTAGTGTCACGCGTTTTCTCTGCTTCTATCCAAATTTGTGTACTGCAGTACTACAGTTATAAAGGAGATGTCCAGTATTTCCGCCTGCATTCACTGCTGAGCCATCTGGCTGAAAAGCTAAAATCAATAAATAAAAAGCTTCATTTTTTGAGTACTGAAATGTTGCTGTCTGATTCTTTCCGCTTTTACAGTTGCTTAGCCAAATAAATCAACCTCCGAGGGGGGGGGGGTGAGATAAGGAGATAAATCACTTCTATCATCAAGCAGGCTTGATTTTTGTAACGTATAACATTTTTCTTGCGTACATTCGAGTATAGAACAACCATATTTTCGCTCAGATTCGGATACAACATTTTCCATACACGAGGAAATACGGCATGTGTGAAACACCATATAATTATATGTTAATTGACGGCAAATTAAAGTAATTGAATATCTTAGTTATTAATGAAAGTTTTTTGATGAAATTCTGTTTTCCTTCGTAGATATCTGAGCGGATGGGCGATAAAACGAGCAAATTTGTTTGGGTCCACCACTCAGCCGCCTTATATCGCGAACTGGGCTATAACCGACCACAGTATATGGAAGGACTCCATTATTGAATCACTGTAGCCCCACAAATGGTACGTCCAGACAACCAGTCCTGTGAACTACATGTTCTTCTCACATTATGTGTCTATGAGCGACTCGGGGAACTCCTGGTCACATTTAAGGGCTAAATCCTCGAACATTTGAATGAGTACACCAATAAGCACCATTTTAAAATAGTTTTCCTTGAGTGTGTGCGAGTATGAGTGTAGTGTAGGGTTGGGTCGGTTAAAAATAGCTTCTTTGGGGTCTCTTCGGGCATGTTGGACCAACAATATACATATCTTATGTAGGTATTTTTTTTAAAGATAATTTTAGATAAATGATCTGTTTAAAGAAAAAATAGTTCAAGATACATGTTTATGTAATTAGTTCTGGCGAACTTGCAGGCTACGGTGATTCGGATATGTTATTTGTTTTTAATGATGATGATGATGATGATGATGATGATTATCATCATCATCATCATCATCATTAGTCTTTCAACCTCTGTAGTTGGACATAGACCTTCTCTAGGATTTGCCACACTTTTCTATCGTGGGCGTTGCGGAGTCAGTACTGTCTGAATTTGTTTAGCTCGTCTCTTCACCTAATTCTCTGCTGGCCTCAGCTGTGCATGTGATCTTTGGGGTTCCATGTTGTGAGTTGTGATGTCCATCGGTTGTCCGCCATTTTTGTAACATGGCAAGCCCACCGCCATTTGAGATTTTTAATGGATTCTATAACGTCCCTGACTCATGTCTTATCATTAGTTGACTGTAAATCGGAGAAAAAAATCATAATGTTTTCGTCATAAATGTAAGTTTTATGATGAAATTCTTTTTTTATTCAAAGTTTTCTGGACGTGTGGGCAATAAAATAAGAAATATCCGGGCTCACTTGGCAGCCGTCTTATATTGCGAACTGACCTATAACGAACTATAGTACGTTGAGGGACTCCTATATCATTGTTATTATAACTGATACTACTTTTAATATATAACATCCTCAAATTCAGGTTGTCATTTTGGCATTTTATTCAACCCTGAAATATATTTTTTTTTACTGCCCTTTCCCTTCCTTTTGATTGATTAAAAAGTCGGCTTTTTTGACTAGAGTTTCCCTCGGCGACATTTCAAAGGGAAAATCTGAAGACGCCTGCGACGGGGCCGACGCCTGCAACGAGGCCGACGCCTGCGACGGGGACGCCTGCAATGACGCCATCCTTTTTGGTCAAATCGTTCATCATTCGTTTAAAGATATTTTCAAGACAGCCCAAACAAACATAAGGCATAAAATAAACCCCAAATGACAATAATAATAATAATAATAATGATAATAATAATAATAATAATAATAATAATAATAAAAATAATAATAATAATAATAATAATAATGATAAACTAGCAAACATCATGACGGAGCAGCCAATGAAAAACATATGTTCTTCAAATATTCTTGCATCTAAAATTCCAAAGTCTGAAGGTTTCATCAGTCATTGTAATTCCATTGCAGTTCTCTTTTGAGGTCAGTATGTGTTCTCCCATCGAAGAATCTCGAAAACATGTAAACTTTCCTCTGTCCGTAATAAAGAAGTCAGTGTCTGTGTCTTTGTCACTGAAATTGAAATAAGTCTTATGTACGTGGAGGTATGAGAAAAATAACCTGAATTCGAATATCTTCCTCAGTCACAAGTTTGGAAAGGAATAGTGGGTCATTTCGAACTTGTTGATCGATAGAAGTTGTCAAATAGGTATGACTGCACACAAACAAAATGTTCTATGAGATCTTTGTGTCCAACCTTTGATTTCACTTCCAACTCTTTAGAAACGGAAATGGCACGTACATACTTATTAACATCTACATCTTGATTCCCAATCATAGAAGGTTTTCCATCTTGAATTATGGCTACAGACTCTTATACTGACGACTTCCTGTCAAGCACAATTAAAAATATTTTCTCTCCCTCCCGGTCTGGTTAGTCACTCAATATAAACCACCGCGTAACCAAAGTCTTCTATCAGTATACCATGTTGAGGGTGATCAATTAAAAGATTGAGAAAAGTGGTGATCAATGAATGAGTTACTTCTCTTGTTTTCTGTTGGGCAATGAAAATAATCTGCGTGAATGTTGCCAGACGCCAACAGAGAGATAAATCTAGCATAAACTCACATTGAATTGGCTCCCACCGCCCCCTCACACGCACTAGGAACCTATTTGGGGGGTGGATTCGAAGAAAAAAAAACAAATTTCGCACGACATCATCATCATCATCAGTCTGTCAGCGTCCGTCGTTGGACATAGACCTTCCCCAAGATTCGCCAAACCTCTGTATCATGCTTTGCAGAGCCAGTAGTTCCTGAATTTATCTAATTCATCACACCATCTTACTTTCTGTCAGCCACAGCCTTGCACTTGATCTTTGGGGGTCCATGTTGTGAGACTAAATGTTGTCTAATGGTTGTCTGACTTTCTTGCAACATGTCCAGCCATTACCATTTGAGTTTTCCAACAGTTTTTTCAATGATGTCTCAGACTCTTGTCTTTTCTCTGATGTATTGCAATGTCTTATGATCTCTCCATGTGACGTTGAGCATATTTCTTTCATGTGCACGTTGCTTAGTTCTCAGTTTGTGAGTCGATCTTTTGGTTAGGTTCCATGTTTCAGCTCAATGTGACAATCAGTAGGATACATTGGTTGTATACCGTTATAATGAGGGGCAAATATTGAAATCTTTAGCCCTCGAACTTTATTGCTACCTGTGAGCGCAATATGTATATACATATCTGGCCAGCCACTCAGTCATCTACACCAACTAAAGAATGGAAAAAGAACATGTTGACAATTTTGGCGACCCTTCTGGTATCTGAAGGAACTTTAATGATGAAAAATGAGTCTTATTAGGTTAATGAAAGTTCACAGCATCGTAATTAGTCGCGGAAATCCTTCAAGTGTCTTTGAAATTTGATTAGCTTTTTATTGCTTGTGCAATTATTCAACGCAGTAGTATGTAGTTTACAAAGCTGAAGAAAATTCAGAAACAAGGAAAATAAGTTTAGCAAGGGGAAGGAACTGCAGTCATCCGTTGAACACTTTTCATTGTCTTCTTGAACGACCTAAAAATATTATTCTTTCAACAAGATCGACAAATATTGATTATAAGAATCCAAGACGAAGGAGAATCGTGGATATATTCAAGACCACTATCATTGCATCGAACTAAACGGGGTTTACTAAAAAAACGAAAGACAAATCATTTTTATTTTGGTGAAGTTCAAAGATATATCTATATAACAAACTGCTTGGACCTGGACATAATGTTACTGTACAACAATAAGGTGAGCAATTGACTCGAATGAAGTACGTAGTGAGAGAAGAAAGACCCTTTTTTCTAGGCAAGGGAAGTCAATCGGTAATTTTACTGCACCACACCAAACAGCAAAGGTGACAAAATAAATAACCAAGGTGTTGGAATCGGAATTTACACAAGCAGCATACTCTTCAAACTTTCCGTCTTCAGACTATCAATCGTTTCGCTACACGCAATACTTTGTGTGTCCAGCAGTTTCGAGAAAATGAAGATATCTCCATTTCATCGAATCAGTCGGAATCGTTCTTTAATGATGGAATATGCAGTTTCCTTGAAAGTCATGGACTG
Source organism: Thysanoteuthis rhombus (assembly GCA_963457665.1). Lineage (NCBI taxonomy): Eukaryota > Metazoa > Mollusca > Cephalopoda > Oegopsida > Thysanoteuthidae > Thysanoteuthis > Thysanoteuthis major. The sequence goes on along the minus strand of OY735205.1, from coordinate 68,861,326 downwards.
TCAGGTAAAGACTTGATAACGATGCTATGAATTTATATGGAAAAAGAATTCGCAAAGAAAAAAAAATGCTGGAAACTTCTGTACCAGCCTAGTCGTATAGAAATATTGTCTTGTTTTATTATTATTATATTGCATGCTTCTATTATTGAGATGAATTGAAAGTCGACGCAAGCGAGACAGTGTTTTAACTTCTTGATCAACTGCCTTATAAGGCAACTGTTTGACCAAGGCACCTGGTCGCGATCCTAAAGCGTCTCATCGTCAGGAAGTTTAAAGTCCTTGGTGATTCCTGTCATAGGCTACTGTTTCACTCTCCACTGGTTCCCAACCCAGATACCTTCACCGATTTACGGTCCGGCTACCTTCATGTGAAAGAATGAAAAGGCTTTCCTAGGGAGCAGGTGGTTCCTGCCAGGGAGCAGGCTTTCTTGATACGACGTGGGTCCTAACTCACTGGTAATACTTGGATCAGGATGTAAGCAGGGTCTCTGGTAAGACGTGGGTCCTGTTATATGCACCCAAATTTTCTAACATAAAGGTTTTTGCCAACATCAACATTAAATTCAACAATGCATAAAACCATTTCTGTTGAGCATAAAAGTGGCATCTTACCTGTAACATACTTACCGTGCATTGCAAGGTCTTTCTTATACATGTTAACATGAATTTGTTTTATATGTAATTGAGAATGATACGAAAAGGGAAAGGTTTACAAACGTAATTGAACTTTTTGCAGATACAATGTAAATAGATATATAATTCGTTATTAGAGGAGGGTTATGAGCCTTTAATAGCAATGGTGAATACCCAGGGAGTCGGACTAATTTTCAAGTACGAATTCAAATTAGGACAATGTTGCTGAATCTGCTGTAAAAGTTATCCTTCGTTCTCCTTTAGTTTACATCTGCACGGCCAAGACGGGGATTCTGTTGACTGTGTATCATAGGCTCTTCCTACGCTTTGCCCAGGCTCACGCCCTGTAGAGCTCAACTCAGTCTTGTTCCATTGTCTACAGAGACAGAAAGGACCTTATATATATATATATATATATATATATATATATATATATATATATATATATATATATATATATATATATATATTTATACTTTTTCATTATATTTTTATATTTCAAGGATATCAAAATATTTGATATAAATATTGCAAAAATATCAAAAGACAACGTTTGCATTTTAAATGTCTGGGCGACTGAATGCATCCCTCTCCCTCACACGTACACAAACACATTTTCTCTCTCTCCTCTTCTCTCTCTCTCTCTCTCTCTCTCTCTCTCTCTCTCTCTCTCTCTATATATATATATATATATATATATATATATATATATATATATAGTCTAGGAAGCTTAACAGCTTTAAACACTAAGCATTAAAAAAAAACTTTGTCAAATTTTTCTTTGTGTCACTTATTTCCCGATATCTGTCAATGCAATTTATGCAATTTTTCTTAAGTGTTTTCCCCTATTTTACATATACTCTGTTGTTATGATACAATGTATAAATTTTCATTTGTTGGGATCATCAGTTGTTTACCATGTAACCATTTCGGGGATTTAGAAGAATATAAATGCAAATATATATATATATATATATATATATATATATATATATATATATATACATAATAAAAGTGAGAAAGAGAGAGGGTGAGAGATAATATATACAGAGAGAGAGAGAGAGAGAGAGAGAGAGAGAGAGAGAGAGAGAGAGAGAGAGAGAGAGATGTGTTCAGTTGCCGAAACCAAAACACTTGGAATGCAAACGTTGTCTTTTTTCTAAGGGTGTCATCTCGATAGGGACGCCCGTTATCTGATATCTCTCCGTAATTGGTGTCGAGCATTCTTCCGGGTCATGTCCCAAATTCAGCACCACACTCCCCACACTCACTCAATATGCCACCGTCTGCAATATGCACTCGTCCTAGGCAACCCCGTCTTTTGTTTTGTAACATTCGTCAAACCTATTTGATGCGCACTCATCTTGAGCCACATTTCAGAAGCACATGCACACATACGCATGCGCACACTTATGCACGTGCACAGTTTCCCACGCATGCACACGCACACACACACACATACAAAAGAGCACACGTAAGCACAAGCATGCAAACTCATACATGTACACACAAATAAATAGAGTGTCTCAATACGTATACACATAGTAATTGTTAACAACTGAACAGTTGGGATAATACGTGAGGTAATTGATGGATGTTGTCTCCAATTCTATGAAACAGGTTTCAGACCAGATAGAATAACGAAACTGATATTAGAATGAAGTGAATTCTATTCTCTTCAAAAGTTCATATTCACCATTTAGTGGTACACATTCTATCAAAGGTTTTATTCATTTTTTCCCCCATTTCACTCTTGAAGAAGGATTCTAATAGAATTTTGATCCGATAGCCCATGGCACCGATCATTGCAATTGCTTCGGACGAAAAAATGTTGACCTCTCAACACTCTTTTCAATTGCAGGGACAACCATAAGTCTGATGGGTGCCAAACCATGCTGTACAGAGGGTTTCAGACATCATTGAATCTTGGGCTCCACACTGTTTGTACTGTTTAATTTAGAGATCACGCGACAACATAGTATGTTAGAGGAAAACCAGGAGTCAAGTGTTATTGAAAAATCTACCAGAAAACTCAACGTCAAGCGACCGTTGGACATCACGACTCACAACGTGGATACCCGGAGAACGTATGCAAAATTGCAGACGGCAAAAAATAAGAAGGCATGACAATTCTGTGAATGCGTGGACGTAATACAAATGACTAACGAACCCTCGAACTCAATGCAATTGCACGGTGGTCTGATACAAAGCACGCTTGAACAGGACTTTGTATACTACTGAATATCTATTCAAACATGTTTCTGTTTCCACTATTGGAGACGCCACGAGATCGGAATCCTTATCTACCCATCAAGCCAAGTAAATGATCAAACATAAAACGTTATCTTTCACGAAGGGATGTCTAATAATAAAATTGACTTTTACGCAGCTGAATGTTTTGCTCCAAGAGAATCATATGTACGACTAGTGATGGAAGCTGATGGTATGGACAATGATGAACATGATCTTCTCGGATTTTCCTGATGTTTTTTATAAGAGTTGTGCCCATCATACAACCTGTGAACAAACATAAGATTGCCTCTTTCTATGGAGTTTGATGGTAGCTGCATACAAGTTGAAACAATTTGATTTTTCCCCTCAAAAAAGAAAAGAAAAAAAAGATTTGACGGATGATTGGGAAGAACACTGAGATGAATGTAGAAACTAGTTGCCAAAATTGATTCGAGTGAAAGATGCAAATTTTCATCACTGACAAATGACACTATATATGACGTCGTATACCACGGTGGCGCGTCCGATTGTTAATATCAATACTTTTTTCATAGAAAGTGAATAAATACGTAGTGTTAATTTAATCAAAATTTGAGTTAAAAAATTGATCCCTACATTCGAGTTTTTATAAAACTTTTTTGAAGATTCTGAAGTCTCTAAACTGTTTCTGTGTGTACATCAGTATTTGTGTCAACAAGTCTTCTGATAAACCTTTAACACTGACATCTGCTCACACTCGTTGTTGAAATGGTGCAGAGAGTTTGTGGAAAAAATTCTGGTAAACATTTCGGTAAAAGACACTGAACATCAGTGAAAACTAAAAGAAAAGACGGTCCTTACTGGTTCCTCTGTTTTGGGGGTGATCAATTAAAACATTAGAAAAGTGAGGGATTAGTAAGTAAGTTTTTTCTCTCAGATTTTGTAGGCAGTGATTAATGAAAAAAGTCCGAATTTTCAAAAAACAAGCAAATACAAACAGAGGGCTCAATTTAGCATAAACTTACATTGTAAAACGACCCTCATACTAAAAATCGAACTAGGTGTTTGTGGAAAAAACAACGTTATTTGTAGACATAACAACGAGTGAAAGTTAAAATTTTCAGCCCTTTAGCTCTATAGCTATACCAATAGCAGCAGCAGAGGCAGTGTTTTGGTGTCAGTCGTTGGATATCCCTGAGATTAGCCAGATCTCTTCATGCCAATTGTCGCGTCGCCAATCTTTCGGGATTTACAGGTTGTGAGTGGTGATGTTTAGTGGTTGTTTAACATTCTTGCAGCATGACCAGCCCATTTCCATTTGAGTTCTCCAATGGATATTAGAATATCTCAAACACGAGCTTTTTCTCTAACACACTGAGCTGTCTTGTAATCTATTCGTGTAATGTTAGGGATGATTATCTTTTGTGTACGTTGCATGATTCTTAGTTTGAGATCCAATATTTTGGTTAGGTTTCGTGTTTCATCTCCATAGGAGACGATCAGAAGAATGCATTAGTTGTAGACTCCCTTTTTTAAACACTAATGGGATCTTTTTGCTTTTGAAGGTTGAGCTTGCTGTGCCGAAAGCTTACCCATCAAGAATTATTCTTTATTCGATTTCTCTCTTTGAGGACCCCAAGGAGATTCGTTCTCCCCGGTAGATTTAGTTGCCTACTTTATCTTTGCTCTTTCGATTCTGATGGATAAATCTTTCTTTGCAATATATTTGTTGATCAAGACATTGGTTCTACTGAATCTCACTTGAAGACCAACTTTCTTACCTTTTTTTTTTAGTTAGGAGAACAACAAAGATTCACTAACCTCCTCTGCTTGTTCAAAACTAGGTTAGATTTCGTGAGGGCCTCAGATAGGATCTGAAATAAATACTTTTGATTGTGAGTTACTTTGATACGATGTTACTTGCAAAAAAGTTGGTTTTGTTATAAAACATCCTTTGGTTGAAGAGGAAAAGGAGCCTAACGGTTAGCAGTGTAGAGTATTGAATCGGTGAACCGAGTTTAAACACTAGTCTGATAACGCTCATTTCACACTAATACCCGTGGGAAAGGTATGAATTCATACCAAGTCTAGGAGATGGACAATGTTTAATTCAAATTGGGATTGTCGAACCCCTCGTCCAACCTTGTGGAATGCTGGCAATAGACAGTGCAGTGAACCTGTTCCCGAAATGTACGGTTAACGGGGTTCTTATGAAGTTTCGATAGGCCTAGAAAACTGGGAGTGGATTATAATAAGTCGCTGAATTAAAATTAAGAATAATTAAGACAGTCAGGATAAATAATGCAACCACCACCTTTGCCTCTGCCTCCCTACGTCTCCTCGAAAACAAATAGGAGATTTGTAAATCTTTTAGCTTTGGATATTTTGTAAGTTATCTTAGTTTTGCACAAATCATCTCTTTCTCTGATATACTGAGCTGTCTCGTGATCTATCTAGCTATGGGTAAACAAAGGGGCATATTGGGTTCTCTAGCCTTACAGATGCAACCAGTCTAGGAGAAGGAGAAGCAAATCAGGAAGTAAAGCCCCTTTAAGACGGTTTGGCACCCAATTTGACGTCCTCCGGTAGCCAGGCCGATGCCAGACTTTTAACTCTTTGCTTTTCTCTGGGTTACATCAGTGATTCTGAAGCGGGGTATCCTCGCGACTGGGATCTCAGGATCCGCTCAGACATGCACCCTAGGGTTGACTTCCCGGTGTCGTTCTTTTATCTGTATCCCCCCGTGGTAGAGTCCGTTGCCTTGGATAAATTTAAAAAATCACTGTCCATTATCAGAATAGATTATGTAATTATATAAGACAAAGGTTAACTTAAAAGCCCTCAGAGAATACATACTTCTACTAATCGCCATATTTTAACTCATGGATGCCTCAACCCTGAACACACAGCTTAGAGTGTACTTAATTAGCTATTGAGTACTGTTGTGCCATATGAAGAATTTTTCACTTTTTTCTCTCATACCAAGAATTGAACACGGGACATCTTGCGTGTAGAGTCAGACATACTAATTATCACAATATTCGAGTGGGCAAAAAAAAAAAAAAAAATAAATAAAAAGAGACGAATCAAATACTTTTGCTCCAGGAGGAATAATCACATCGTGATTTCTTAATCTACTTAAATGAGAATCGATATCGATGCGGGGCAAAAAAGTTTATAGCTTCCATGGCAATGTTGCCTTTTGGTATTCTTCAAGACCCAAAATGTAGAAATTTGGTGCCCGTTGCCAAAATAAAGATTTAGTACTGAGGGAAAACTCACAGAAAATAACGATACACGAATGATATGATACAACATTAATATACATAAACAGTAGATTGAAAAAAGAAAAGTAGTTTTATTCATTTTTCCAGCAAGATTAGTCTGGAGATGGATTACGTACTGAATATTGTAAATTTGGTCCCCAAACCATACAAACTTGGTCTGATCATGTTTTTGATGCTGATTATTTTGGTACTGAAGCTGTTTAATTTGGTCCTAAGACCATACAAATTGGATCTGATCATGTATTTTGAGTTGATTATTTTGGTACTGAAGTTACTTGATTTGGTACCAAGCGTACAAATTTAGTTTGCTTGTGTGTTTTTAGTTGACTATTTTGGTACTGGAGCTATTTAATTAGGTCCCAAGACGATACAAATCAAATCTAAAATGGCAAAAGAGATCTTGTCCCCCTATCCTGTGGTTGTTCCCACTTTTTGGGCAATTGTGCGTCTTTTGTTTTCGTAGTAACCCCTTGAATAGTGGCGCCACTCGTCAATGAGTGTCAAGCAGTTTAATTCATTGCCAAAATAAGATATGTTGAGTGATCAGGAAGCTGTTTTGAAGTGTTATTCATTCTCAGACCTTTAAGGCACTTATTCATAAGTGGCAAGTACATAATTATACCATTTATGCATATGTGTATAGACCATTTAAGAGAGCCTATGATGAAGAACAAATTTGCTAGTCTTATGTATACTAATGTTGAACGATCTATCAGATATCATGACAAAGAAAGAGATTGGACTATATAGGGATTTTGGTCTGATGATACTTAGAAATCAATAAAATGAAGCAGACAAAATAAGGAAAACTCATAAAAACATGTAAAGCTAAGGGATTTAGTATTGACATAAATACCCTGCAAAAAGACGTCAATATTTTCAACATAACCTTACATCTAAACACTAATACTAATAAACTACGTAGGAAAAAACAAACAACACCCACTATATGTAAACATGGCATCAAATCATCAACTTGTATATACTAGAAGCGATGCCAGAAAAAATAAGTAAAAGCATAATAATTCATCATACATTCCAATATTTAACAATATGAAACAACAATATTATTGAGCCCTAAAAATACGGGCTTTGCAACAGAAGTAAAATATACATCCAAATTTGATAGAGCATTTTTTTAAGAAGGAAGAAGAAATATATATATGTATAGTTCAATACACTATATGAAAATTTATCAACAAATACTAGTAAGACATTCCTTAGGTTAATAGAAAAACATTGACCCAAAACGAATGAACTACATCGTATATTCAACAGAAACAACGTAAAGGTTATCTATCCATGTACAGATAACATTGAAGTAATAATAAGAAAACATAATAATGAAATAATGAATAATACACAAAATAACCGAAGCACCCTTTGTAATTATCGAAATAATGATAGGAGTTCACTTCAGCAAATATGCTTAAGAAATAATGGCATATACAAAGCTACGGTAATAACTGAATACGACAAAAATAATGAAATATATATATATATATATATATATATATATATATATATATATATATATATATATATATATATATATATATATATATTGTTGCAGAAAATACCTGGAAAACAAGGCCAAAAAACAAAAAAAAAAAAAAAAAAAAAATTACATAATCTCAATAAATGGGGAAAAAAGAAGAAAGTGAGAATCCAATAATAAACTGGAATATAATTTTTCGGGCATACCCATATGATAACATTACACAAAGATATACACTATGCTTAAAAGAAAAGTTATTTGGCACCCACAATTTCGGCTTCACCTTGTGATAGAGTCACTGCTCGCGTTATCAGTAAGTTAGCCATGACCTACAATGAAAATCAAGTTTTATTGGCAACACAATCACTTTTATTAACCAAACACTTGATTGTATAGTCTCAGTCACATTTTAATCAGAGACGCAGGATCAACTGATTTGCATGAATCTAATTTCTAACCCATAATTAATTCCAAAAGGGATACTTTTTTTAAATCATCTCTATACATTCAGATATTTTATGTACGATTTTGACTGATTCAGAGTCTCTGCACTTGGGATTAGTTTTCTAAGCAGGTTAGGCTGAAGCCGTAGCCAGGGTAAGGACAGTTTTATACTTCGATGAATACAAAAGTTGCATCTTGGTCCAAGAGTTCTTAGTGCCAAATTTCAGGTCAATTCGATAAACTATAAGGCAACTTTGTAGGAAGAAAATGCAAATGGTGCAGACCCTGTTGCCAAATGGGTTATGTGGGTAAATTTTCTCTTTGCTCCGATAAAAACTAATATGCTATAAACAACCAGAAAAACTTCTCAATAAAAGCAGCGAACAGCAATCTAAATGTTGACACCAAAATAAATATCTTTAAAGATAAGCAGCAAAAGATAACAATTTCAACGATTAAAATACTTGTTGTTTGTTTCTTTTACAATTTCAATCTTTATTTACAAATGAATTTATTTATTTATCAAGCGAAACGCCTGTATAAACGTCCTGTAAAGAGTTTATAATAAAATACTCAATCAAAATTAAAATAAAACATTTAAAAACACTTGATGTTCGCAAAATTCAACTTTGACTTTATTAAACTTTTTTGTGAATTGCGTTAGTGGCTCAATATATACACAGAAATCATATAACTTTCGCCGTATAACTTTTTCTACGTAGTTTTGGCAGAGCAAGCTCAATCTTCAAAAGTAAGAAAATCCCACTAGTCCGTCAAACAAAGATTATGCAATCAATTCATCTTCCCAATAGTCACCTATGGAGCTGAAACATGGAACCTAACCGAGAGACAGACCTACAAACTGAGAACCTCTATCACATGAAAGAAATATGCTCAACCTCACATGGAGAGACCACATTACAGCACAATACTTCTGACAGGAGTCTGGGACATCATAGAATCCATTAAAAAACTCAAATGGCAATGGGTTGGACATGTCGTGAGAATGGCAGAAGATCAATGGACATCACGACTCATGACATGGATCATCGGAGATCACATGCAAAACTGAGGCCTAAAGAGTTCTAGATAGAGAGACGAGCTAGATAAATTCAGAAAATACTGGCTCCGCGACGCCCATGATAGAAAAGTGTGGTGAATCCCGAGGAAGGTCTAAGTCCAACGACAGACATAAAGAGTCTGATGATCATGATGATGTATCCAGAAATCATATAACTTTCACCATATAACTTTCATGACGTAAATTTCCCAACCGGCTCAGTTTTCATAATTTAAATTCTGTCTTTCACCGGTTCGATTTACACCCGTTAATATTTGTGGTCCTGCTGGCATTAACTCAAGTTAATCCCACAAACCCTTTATTCAAGTAACGTTTTTAATCCGGAAAACCCCATTCATCTAGCAAAACCCTGTTAAGAATATTGCAACTGTTGAGAATGTATGGCAAATTTGGTTTGGTTGAACCAACATTTGAGTTTTTTTATAGTGTGACAGAAAATCAAACACCTCTCATACATAAGATGCATTAGGAGGATATATATATATATATATATATATATATATATATATATATATATATATATATGAGAGAAAAAATATTAAAAGAACGAAAAATCTACCGTCACTTGACCCTTTCCACGGAAGAAAAAGTATCCCTTCACTTTTGACCTAAAAGGGTCGGGTACTTTGCCCTCATTTTACACCTATTAAAGATTTCATGTATAAACATATGAGAAAATATACGTATGAACGGAAAGTAAGTTCCCATTTTGGTATCATAGACACATTGTAAATAGAACCTCCTCGAGTACCCTCAAAATGTTTTTTTGTTTTTTTTTCAAAACACTTTTAAAATTTCAAAACAACCCTCTCGGTCCATTGAGTGATAAATTTAGTTAGTCTGCACCCACGTTTAAGTATTTTTTATTTCGTGATAGACTTACAGAAACTGGCATCTCTCACTTCACATTAATATATTTCTTCGTGCACAACACAGAAAGATCATATAGACCGAGAGCTTATTCTTTAATCACTCTGAGCTGTTTACAGAATGTCATAGAATCTCAGCCTGAGTTAAGTTGTGATTAAAAAAAGTTTAAGATTCGTTTCACCACTTGAACAGAAAAAAAACTGTATAAGATTTGTCTTTTTGCTTTTGTTTTTATCTAGGGAAAAAAAATTGTAGTGTTTTCAATTAACAGGCTCCAAGACCAGCATCATAGTTACATCTTAATTTACATCCCTGTATCAAAATCATTTTCCTCAACGACAAACACTTGTCCAAGGGTAACAGAGGTGTCATTGATTGGAAGTACAAGAAAATTGTTTAGATAAGAAATGTTCATACGTTGTTGTTTTTTTGCTTTTACTTGTAAAAAAAATCAACTAAGATATTCAGATGAAGGTAAATAGTGGTCACAAAAAATTACCGAAGCTTTACCTCAGGATTTCGAAATTTGTTTCCAATTCGCGACCGATGAGATAAATTTGTTACCCTTTACTCAGTGTTATTAGTCTTTTATCATAATCCTGCTACAAGTGAGAGTAGAAACAAATTAACCTTACTGCCCAACAAAAAAATTGCAAAATATTAATTACAGTGTGTACTGTTTATTATGGAAAAATAACTAAAATGTAACAGAAACGAAATTTGTATCCATTGAATGATTGAAAAGCATTGAATCATTTCAAAATTAGCAATAATAGGAATAAATATCTGGATTGAGATTAAAGATAACTCCAGTTATATGATCAATCTTAATATTTCTATAAACATCCAATAATCTTTACACGACCTCCAGAAGGGACTCACGACCCCTAGTTTGAGAAGCGCTGATTTAAAATATTTCATCCGGATAAAAATAGATTGGCCAGTTCTCGCCACAGTATTAATGCTTGCTGATCGTGCCACTACTGATGTCTGACCTTCTCTTTTTAATCATTTTCAGTTGTTCACGCAGGCGCGATTACTGACGACCAAATTTATACATAAAGCTTCAAAGCTTTGAACATTAAACATTAAAACCCTCTCTGTGTCTGATATGTAATGGGTTTATTACACAGAGTGCTCGATAAAGTCAACATCAAAGTATAAGTGTTAAGTTGGATAATCATTCGCCTGAAGAGGCCCAAACACGGCGGAAACATGAAAGACGTGTTTGTGTAGCGAATCTACTTTCTAATATATATATATATATATATATATATATATATGAGTATATGAAGTCAAAATGTTGCACACCCCATAAATACCTTCATGAATTGCTACCCTTACTCAGAGCATCGACTAAACTATTCATATTCTTAAGAAAACGTTAACCAGAACTGTCGCCCAAACATTGGTTTCTCCAGCTTTTAAGCTAGACTAGCAGACTGGCTATGTATGTATATATATATATATCATGCATAGAGACTGGATCAATGGAGCTAGAGGGCTTAAACGTTTACTCATTACTATATCTTGTTGCCTTTCCCCCATGACTGGATTCTTAGTGAGGGATTCAATTTGTAATGTAGGTTTTAAAAATTGACTCCACTGTGTCCAATAGCATCATGCTTGGGTTCGCGTGTTCCAGCACTCCTGGGCCAACTGTTTTCTTTATTGATTAGAAATTGGCATCAGTGCCCAACTATTTACTACGCCAAAATATCCTTTCTTCATTTTTGAATTAATGGAGTCTTTTGCCTTTTGGGGGCCTTAATTTCAAGGGTACAGTTTATTAATAACTTCCAGAATCTCAACAATCAAGATCGTATTGTTGAACGCTACAGATGTCATAAATAGGATTTATTCTGACCCTATTTATTCTTCGATGGAATTCGTTTTATATGACTTCAAGTTTTGACGCTACAGTTGTTCAATTATTGACTGTGATGGCGAATATTTATAAATATATATATATATATATATACATATATGTGTGTGTGTGTGTGTGTGTGTGTATGTGTGTGCGTATATACTTTTAGTAACAGTTTTGCAAAAGACAGAAACTTGAAGCTTAAAAGAATATTAGAACTAAATACTTCGTTCTGTAACGTTTCGTAAAAGAATGAGACTTAAAGCTTAAAAAATTGTTTTTAAAACAGTTTCGTGCGTCTATATATATATATATATATATATATATATATATATATATATATATATATATATATATATATATACATGGAAAATCTTCCTAATATCAATGATAGTTACCCTTTTGATTTCCTTTTTGATTGATTCTAAACTAGTTTTATCAGGATAGAAAAAATATCTTTGCAAAATTTAGTGTAATTCTCTTTTAATCCGGAAATTCAGCATAACCACAAAACATACATAAATGCTTGCCTTAGTGTACTGATTGCAATGAAATTTGGTTCTTATGTGAAGTTCTTGTTTTTAACTCTTAAAACCAAGCCGTACAGAATTTCTGTTTGTTCAAATACTTATCAGCAGGGCTTCATATATATATATATATATATATATATATATATATATATATATATATATGTATATATATATATATATATATATATATATATATATATATATATATATATATATATATATATATATATATTCTCCGAACCAAATGTCACTTTTTCAAATGCATAAGTATTCATTTCATTTTTTGCACAAATTGTAACATATTTGGGATTTTTGAGATTAAGGTGGTTCTCCCTATCCAAGCTCTAAGAGCAGATTAAGTTGTTGTCTACGAAGAAAGAATGATTTATTCAATAGAGGATGCAGCCAGCCCTGCTGACCATGTGAATGAAATAATGTCAGAAAATAGAACAGGCCTGAAACTCAGACCATAGACGCGCTAGTTCTTTTCTTGTGAGTTGCCAACTTTGTTCCCAAGTTTACATAAAAAAAATTGAAACAAACAACGTCTTGAAACTCCTTGGAACGTGTAAATCTTTGAGATACATTAATCTAAAATCTAGGAATTAGCAATCATATTATCAATGAAGTACATGTGACAATAATCTTCAACGTTTATCAAAAATATTACTCACTTTATTTCTATGAGTTACATTCGAATATTACACATTTTATGACTATGAATCGAATAAAAAGGATGCTTATTTCATTAAATAACCAAACAACAATTTTTCGACATCTAGATGCGACCGAAAAAATCTAGATTTAAATGAAAAACATCGTAATTGGTAACTCTGAGCAAAGGAAATAGATCAAATTTTGACATATCAATCAGATATGACAGTCAGTACTAAAGATGTTATCGCATTAAAAAATATCAAAACATTGCCTGAAAGGTGCCAAAAAATTATGGAAAATGAATGTATTGATCGTGCCGAATATTACAGGATCATTGAGCCATTACGAAGAGAATAAAGGAAAATAGAGATTTGAGGAAAAAAATGATACTCTCAAGATTGCAACACAAATCTGGCGAGTCAATATGATTCTGAGGAGAATGGTGGTGATTTGGAGAGACTTGCTGACACTTGATCATTAGAGACTGCGACCAAATGATCCAGATAATAATGATAACATGTCCGGTTAGTTACTACGCTAAAAAAATGGAGAATAAAAAAGATAACTTAAATGATTCATATTTTGTAATTTACGTGACCAATGTCATTTGGAAGCATGCTAAATTGGGGATGATCAATTAAAAAGTTGGAAAAAGAGGCGATCAACGCCTCTTGCTTCTTGTTGGTCAGTAATCACTGTCTGAATTTTCTGAAAAACAAAAAACAAAAAAATGCGAATGCTGCCTGACGCAAACCAAAGGATAAATTTATCATGAACTAACATTGCAAACTGAACCCCCTCGCTAAAAACTTTTTTTAGGAGGGAGAGTTCCACAAAAGCAAAAACAAAAAACGTTTCAGTAGACACAATAGGCGCTGAACTGCAACCACTTAGCGTACAAAAAGATCTCACTCGACCCTTCAAGCTCTAACTGAAAAACAGATACTAACTTCTCACTGAACCAGAAGAGAACATCAACGAGCTCAACAACAGAATAAGAACCTCTCAGTTAGAAGCCGCCAATATGTTCCAGCTAGAGAGCAAAAAAACATTAATAAACTCTGAAAAGCAACCAAAAATCTCATGGGAAAACACAGGAATCTCAAGCCTCCAACAACAACCAGAGAAAAGATTGAAACAACCGAATTAAACAAAACCGCCCAAAAGAAACTAAGTGGGAATAAAAAAGAGAATGCACAACAGCAGTCATCGACAGAAGTCATTCTTGAAAATTATCAAAAAATCTCTCAATGAAGAGGGGACACAAATAACTTGAGCATGCAAAGGAAAATGGAGACCTAACAATAGATAGTGACCGAAATGTTGAACGCATCCAAGAATTACAAGATACACAGGTTACGAGTAACCAGTTTGAAGATTTTCCAGAAGTTACTCTGTGGGAGATAAAACACGCCATCAAACAAATGATAAAAGGGAAAGTCACTGGACTAGATAACATCACCATCGACATATTAAAAAAGCTGGTAAAGTCATTACCAGCGAACTATCCATCCTATTCAACCTATGCCTAAGACAGAGTGAAGTCTCAGAAGATTGGAACACTGCAATCATAATGCTATTAAGTAGGAAAGGGGAGCAAATCTCAACAGTTACAGGAAAAGAAACCTACTCAACTGCATCTAGAAACAAAGTGATGCCAACCAGAGGGCTAGATGAGAACAAACCACGAGAACTGGCTGTCTCCAGAAGAAGCTACTCAACTATTGACCATCTCCATTCAGTAAATCGATTGAAAGAGGAAGCAGCAGAATATGAAATGCCACCTGCTGTAACATTTGTCAACTTTGGGAATGCGTTCGACACAGTGGAAATCTCCAAGGTCATTGATACAATCATACAATAGGGCGTTGAACCTGTATATATCAAAGTATTGCAACGTATATACCGACAAAGCATTTCATTCATTAGGTTGCATCAAGATTATGAGTCCTTAAAGCATGAAAAAGGAGAAAAGACAATATCATCTCACCTAAACTCTTTACAGTCTGCCTCGAAATGATCTTCTGAAACCTAAACTGGGAAAATAAAGAAAGCAGAGTATACAGCGGATACTTGAATGATTTCAGATTTTCTGACGACATCCTCCTTTTTGCAAATACCCTCACAATCTCCAAATAATGCTATACAAAATGAACGATCAGAGCAAGAAAGCGTATCTTCACATGAACTTCAGGACAAAGACAAATATTCAAATCGAGAATGCATACCTGATAGACGTAGACCACATCTTCTGAGGACAATTAATCTTCATGAAGTTCTCAAAATAAGAAGAAATTAAGCAAAAATCACTTTCGGTAGAGCTAGCTCAGCTTTTAAAAACAAGAAAATTCCTTTAGTCATGAGGAGAAAGGTCTACAACCAGTGCATCCCCCAATAGTTTTCTATGTAACTGAAACATGGAACCTAACCAAAATCGTGATCCATGCAACGTGCACGGGAGAAAATCATGCTCAACATCACGTGGTGAGATTACAAGACAACACAATATATTAGAGAAAAAAAAAGAGTCATGGATATCATGGAATCCATTAGAAAGTTCGAATCGCAATGGGCTAGTCATGTTGCAAGAATGATAGACAACAGATGGACATCAGGCTCTCACAATGTGGATTACCAGAGATCATATGCGAAACTGTGGCCAGCAAAATATAAGATAGCGTGACGAACAAGATCAGTTCAGCAAGTATTGTCTCGGCGACGCCCTTGATAGAAGAGTATGGCGTATGGGGAAGGTCTATATCCAACAATGAATGCTAAAAGGCTGCTGCTGATGATGATGATATGGCGTGTATACATGACAAATAAAGATCCAGCCAGCAAACCGAACCACTTTGAAAAAGCTTATGTGGATAGCTCTGAATACAGTGGCCAAATAACGTACAAAGAGCACAAGGGCAACCGTGTAAGAAGGACCGTCCACCGTGAGCTGTGCAAACGATTCGAACACACGTAAACCAATTCTGGTACATCATAAATATTTCTCTAGGATTAATAGTTGTAGTGAGATCATCCTTTCAAGACTTAATATGAACTTTGAAACCATAGATAATTCGCCATCACTGTCGATAATTAAGCAACCGTAGCATCGATGTGAATGAAATCCATTGAAGAATAATTTTGGTCAGAAAAAATTCTAATTATGACATCACTAACGTTTTCCATTGTAAAAATCAAAAATAAAGTAAAAAAAATAAGAAGAATGACAAAAACAGAAATATCAGTTTTCAATGAATTTGATAACACTATGCAACTTTCTCACATTATTTTGTTCCTAGGTAATAAGTGTTTTTTCTTTCCTGATTGATTATGTCTAAGAAATGTCGAAAACGCCAATCATTCCCTTAAAACTTTATTTATGCAATCAGGACAGAGATAATTTGAAGTCTTCTCATTTTCGATTGGACAACAGGCGAATCTGCACATTTTTAATCACATAAAGTAAAAAAAGTAATTGCCC
>OY735205.1:68797270-68842270 GCA_963457665.1 Thysanoteuthis rhombus | reverse complement strand
AGATTCTGTTACGATATTCTCTTTTGGAGAAAATGTTGATATTTACAAAATTAATAAGTAAATACTTTCCAGGGATAAATGATGAAAATCTTAGAACAGAGTCTTCCTGTGAGTCACGATACTCTAGTGTGTCGCCGATAATCTCTGGGTGTGTCTTGAATTTTAAGTATGATTTGGTTGATCTTTCAAAAGATACTTTTTCTGAGTCAGTTGAAGTGCTGAATGACAATTAGTATTTGAATTAGCCGTCAAATTTTACTTTCAAGAAGTGCGTCGCTGATGCAAAAAGGTTTGTGAATCTCTGCCTTCGAAAATATCAAGTTCAGAATTCTCTCCTGTTCAAAATAACAGATGCTTATTAAAGTATCAATCTTGTTGCTTTAACGGAAATAATGCAAAGATCCAATGTCATTAACTTTAATCCCAATATTTAGTCGAGGGAAGATCATTTATCCCCTAGATATTTTTGGTATTCTGGAGTTTCAAATTTTATTATATATTAAGATCTTGACCCCTCCCTGAAAGGCAGAGGCTTAATAGTGCGAGTAAATTGAGTATTTCTTCGAGGGGTTTGATCCGGTTGTTCTTGGACACCATCATCACGGACGTCTCTTAAGACATGGTTTCGTATCTTATCACATACGAGGATCATCATAGATCCTTATTGGATACGGGGCGTTAAACAGAAAAAAAAATGGAAAAGAGGCACTTGTTGGCATTGATTCTTTCATCCTAAAAGAACAATACACTCACTGAGCAAATTCAATGCTCCTCCGATAAAGTTAATCATCAGCCAGAAGCTGTAGACAAGTGGTTTTCGATGGACGATTCTTGAAGCGCGTACGCCTGTTGTCTAATGCAGCATGAAGATACCAGAATATTTTGTGAGAAATAGTTGAGCTACCTTTAATAACTTTCGAATTATCTCTTGTTCAAGGGTAGTTGCAGCACAGAATAGAGTGAGAAATAGCCGACAATTATCAGAAATCTATATACAATTATGCACATACAATTATGCACACACACACACATATATATACATATAGATAGATAGAGAGGGAGAGAGAGGGGGGAAGAGAGAGAGAGGGAGAAAGAAAGTCTAGAAGGCTTTACAGCTTTAAACGCTGAACACATAAAAAAAAACTTTTTTGTGTCACTTCAGTCACTTATTCCCCAATATCTGTTCATGCAATTTGTGTAAATTTCTACAGGGTTTTTCCCCCTATTTTACATATACTTTGTTATTGTACAATGTATGAATTTTCTCTCGTTGGGATCATCAGTTGTTTACCACGTCACCATTTCGGGGATTTTAAAAACAAAAACAGTTATAATTAACATGACACTCAAGCAATGTAGATCAAATAGCACCTCCCTTTCAGCTATGATTTTGATATCTAATGTCATACATGAAGTTATTTGTTTAATATAGGGTATTATCATAATGTATCGTATATGGGTGATATTTCATACTTCAAATCATTTATTTTTTCTGAAACAGGGCTTACTTACGTAGTCTACCCCATAAACGTATTTAACGGTGAGGGATCGGTAAGAATAGCAACAGACCTGACTTGCTGTTCGTGTCACTACTATTGAGTGTTCACCCGTGTGAATACTAAACTATATATATATATATATATATATATATATATATATATATATATATATATATATCGGAACAATCTGATGGAATTGCAAGTCAGCAAAATGCCCTGTTGGAAATAAATATATGAAATTTATTAGTTTTTTCAATCTGTTGTATCATATAAATCGTATATTGTTTGAAATAACATTTTGCTTTTTAGTATATATATATATACATATATAGTGAAAATCAGGGATGCAATATAATATGATATAATATGATGCAATATCCTATGTATGATTGGTTTATTTCATAGAATGCTTGACGCATTCAACTTAAGTTAATAAGTTGGTTTTGAGTAGACCTGGAGATATAGTACACCCTTTAAACTTAGATAGGCCAACCATATATCATCCATTACTGATAAAAAAATATAAAGAATAGTAAATTGATATCTACATATTACTGTATAATACGCGATAACAATTTTAAACGAACTGTAAAATGGAAAATATTAAAACAGACACATTTATGCCAAAATATTGAAACTTATATAAAATTACAAGCCAAGGGAAACGGTGTCAGTGTTTACATTTTCAGTCAATGGTTGATGGTGTGTGTTCTCTATGGGAGCATCTTATTCTTACTTAGATATCTTAAATGTATTTTCCCATGCTAGGATCCTTTTATATGACTTCAGAGGGCAATATGATTATCTAGGGTTTGGTCAATTTCCTCATGTCCAATGTAATTATGTTGACTGGGTAGTTCTTTGAGATGGCTTTGTGGATAAAATATCTATGTTAGTTATCATCCGTACATCACTGTCTACATATTACTGGAGAATGCACGATAAAAATTTTAAACCAACTGTAAATTGAAAAATATCAAAACGGATACACATGTGCCAAAATATTGAAACTCTATGCCACCTATGCCGAAATGAGAAATTCGAAATCCTTAATTTTCCCAACAAAGCAAAAAGAAACAAAAAATCTAACTCAATAAACCATGAATAAATATACTTATAAAAACTGACATAGATATTTTATTCACAAAGCCATATCAAAGGACGACCCTATCAATATAATCACCTGAGACATGAGGAAGTAGACCAAACCCGAGATAATCGTACAACAAAGATCATTTAAAAGGACCGTTGCATGAGGAAATAAACCCAAGATATTCAATTAAAAATAAAACACTCCCATAGAGAACACACACCAACAACTACTTACTGATAATGTAAACACTCATACCATACTTATAGTTTATGACTACCACAAGGGATACGCAAACTACAAATCAAATAGCATGAAAGAAGAACTCAACCCCCTTAGAAAAATGTCCCAAACAGGAATCTAAAATATACCAAATCATTCGCCCGAAGAAGCCCAGACTGGATAGAAACAAATGTGTTTGTGTTGCGAAACCCCTTTCTAGTCTCTCTCTCTCTCTCTCTCTCTATATATATATATATATATATATATATATATATATATATAGATAGATAGATATAAAAAAGGATTTTATCGTCCACCACAATATAACTGCAAGTAAAGAAATCCTACCATCCCACCTCTACGAATTTGTAATAATGATTTGTATAAAAATTCTAAGAAAAAAAAAGAAAGATTAATTTTGAAGAACTTTATCCTGATTGGAAGAGTTCGACGTTACTTAACTTCAATGACTGTACGAGAATTGCTGTTTCCAATGTGATCTGGTCTTAACATTAGATTACTTTTCATGATACCATCGTCAACTGTCACCAGATCTGTCAACATTGTTTTCTTCAGTTTTTAAGTTGGTTGGTCTATCAAACATACAGACTAATTCTAGGGAGCCAAAGGACTGAAATAAAAAAAAATACTCTTTATCGTGTCCTCACTTTATTTTCAGCAGCATTAAAGCTAAAAAAAAACAGTTATTTTGTGATTTCCGACCAACAAAATGCAAGAGAAGTAATTTATTCATTAATTACTTCCTTTTCAATTCTTTCAATCGATCACCCCAAAACAACATGCTGCGAAAAGACATTAATCACGGGACAGTTTTTGCTGAGTAACTAACCGAGCCTGTTTTTTTTATGATCACTGTCCAACAAAAGGCGGGGAGAGTAACTTATTCATTGAACACTTTTTTCTATTCTTTTCATTTGGTCACCCAAAGAGTACATGCTGTCGAACGACATTGGTTACGTGAATATTTCTACTGAGTAATTTACCAGACCTGTTTTTGTGATCACTGTGCAACAAAAGGCAAGAAAAAGAACGTATCCATTGAACACCCTTTTCTTAATTTTTTGATTGATCACCCTGAAAGTGCATGCTGCCAAACGACATTGCTCATGTGACAGTTTCTACTGAGTGACTAACCAGATCTGTTTTTGTGATCACTGTCCAACAAAAGGCTAGAAAAGTAACTTATTTATAGTTTACTCTTTTCTATTGTCTTTCATTGATCATCCAGCTCGACATGCTGCCAAAAGATATTGGTCACGTATCAGTTTCTATTGAGTAACTCAGTGCACCTGTTTTTTTGAAAAAGCTTTTAGACTCTAAAATCCAAAAACTTAATCTTTTCAGAAATTCTTCAATTTTTAGCTAATTCATGCGTGTATTTGTGGGTGTTTGCGTGTGTGTGCATTTGTATGTGTGTGTGTGTGTGTGTGTGCATGCGTTTGTACGTAACTGTGTATGTGCTTGTATGTGTGTGTTTGGGTGTGAATGTTTGCGTTTGTGCGTGTGTGCACTTGTATGCGTGTGCATGTGTATGTGTGTTCGTGTGTGTCCAAAACTTTATTTCCTCCTTGTTGGAAAGTTCCATTATCAGCAAGTACTGATTAAATGATCTCTTTTTATGTAAAACTAATTCCCCACCCATATGATCAATTATGTTATTAATCTTGGAGTGCTTTAGCTTATTTCATTTAACGCTGTAGACATGGCCTGTGGCGTTAAAGGTATATTGAGACGTGCAAGATCTCGGCCTCTCTTGTGTACTAATTCGTTCTCGGCGACATGTTCATATGTTTTATTTTCTAAAAGCAAAATCTAAAACATTTTAACTGATCATATTGCCTATTTTCTTTTGGGCAACAGAAAAATATCAAGTTGCATTTCCATACTAGCGACCAAAAGTAGCATTAATTACAGTATATATATATATATATATATATATATATATATATATATATATATATATATATATATATATATGTATGTATATATATATGTATATAATGGAATGAGGATTCTCTACACAAACACGTTTATATTTCTGACCTCTTTAAGCTTCTCCAGGCGAATGATTCATCTGCTTGAAGAAGCCCAAACAGGAAAGAAACATGAACTTGTTTGTGTAGCGAATCTTCATTCCATTATATTTTAAGCTCTACTCTAAACCAACTTAATATTCTAAGTTGAATGTATCGATCGCTTTATGAAATAAACCCATCATACATTGGATATTGTATTATGTTATAATATACTGAAACCCGATTTTCACAATATGTATGGATAAAAGCTCTACTTTAACTCAATTAAATGCTTAACGTTTAAACGTCTCGAGAACTATACGAAATAAAACCATCACATATTAGATATTACACAGCATCATATCATATCATATTGGACTCCTGATTTGTATTATATATATATATATATATATATATATATATATATATATATAGTTGGTTCCGCAGTATTTGGGTCAGCCACTCACTACGACCAATCCTGTATGAACCGATCCAAACGTATGTAATCATTGCTTATTGCTTCATTTATTATGATCAATGTGCAGTTCAATTAGACCAGTGCTACTGAGTTAACATTTGTTTGAAATAAAATCTGAAACACTAAAAAAATTATCGAATTCTCACTGAACAATTATTCAAATATTTTTGCCACTTAGAAATAAAAAGGAGAAAAGAAAAGGGACTCGACTTGGTTTTATGTAAATTGTTCACCTTATTAAAGAGAATTGGTATTCGGTTAATCGAACCAGTCAGTTATTAGGTCCCAAATTGTTTATTCCGATGCGGTCCACCATATATATATATATATATATATATATATATATATATATATATATATATATATACAATGATGTATTCGGAAATATATATGATTATAAACTGCGTTATATGACATAGCGACATATTTGACATCAAGTTAAGACATGGACAATGTGATCGTAACTTCAGGGGTATTTTCAGCCTATCTTTGAATTGTTGGTTATAAGTTTGCATCTAACATGTTGAAATTGGCCATAGCCTCGTCCTGTGGGGAAATCTGACACGGATTACGTTTTTTTGTGTGTGTAGACATGAAGGTTTACCATTTTGCAGACCTATAAGAAAGCTCAAACAGCACGGGTAGGCGATGTTGCTAGAATGCTAGACAATCGTTGTACATCAAGATTCACAACGTGGATCTCCTGACATAGGATGCAAAATTGTGGCCAGCAAAACATAAGATTAAGTAACAATTTAGATGAGTTCAGGAGATATTGGCGCCGCGACGCCCACGATTTTGAGGTCTGTCGCTAATGATAATGAAGATTTAGTTGAGTGTCATGGCCTCCCTGTGTATTCAACTCGGAAAATGAATGACAGTCCAAAGTCGTCTAAACTTACGGCTTGGGAAAAATCCTGCAGTGAATGACTTTCCGACATCTGTAAGCCGACGTTGATAGATGAATCTAATTCTTTATCCTCTGAAATTTGGTCTAAGCGTTTTCCGTACTTCGTTAAGATTTTTGTCATACACCAGTCCAAGACGGGAGTTGGATTTGACTTTGTTTTCCACTACCACACCAAGAACAAGAACAATCCTCACCCAATTAATTGTTCTAATAAATCGTGTTTTCTGGAGCAAGTCTCATCTTTTACTTTTTACTTAGATCTGTTGGGACCATTGTCCTCTTCTTGGTTCATATTCTGAACACAACGTTTCGTCTGTTGTACTCTACGGCCATCTTCAGGTGATGAATGGGTGTGTATCTGGCCATCGAGATCGGGGAGTCCCGGCAATCGTTTGGAACGTGCACATTCTACCGTCTGATTTCGCGTGGGGTTGTTTTTTGATTTTAAATTATTTGTTGGGTAAGTTGTTGCTGCTTTGTGTGTGTGTATGTGTGTGTGTGTGTGAGAGAGAGAGAGAGGATGAGGAAGGAAAAGATGGGGGTTGGTTTTATGAACTCAAATTTTTTGAAATATATAGAATACAAAAGTTGTAATAAACATCTTCAGTCAGAATTGAAGTTGGAGTGGCGTTTGACAATACAGCAGCCAGGCTTGTTCTGAGGCTCTTCGCTTTCTATCCAAATGTTCAAAATCTGGTCAGTCACACACACACGCGCGTATACAGTCTTTATTTAATGCATAGATATTAACCAAAATATCCATATGCCACATAAGCGAATCACCGTAGCCTGCATGTGTAACTATCTAAAAAATATGTCTATCACTAATTTAGAAAATTTAATCTCTTATCTAAAATTATCTTTGGAAAAAAAAAAAAAAAATGCCAGCACAAATTTAGGTACTGTTGGTCCAAAATGACCAGGGAGTACTTATTTGAAAATCGTTTTGTATCAAATTTCCGAGGTTGCAGCCCCTAAAATGTGACCAGGGGCACTAAGATGCACGCACACACACACACACACACGTGTAGACGAATGAAGAGTGAAGAATCTGTGGCCACTACGCTGAATTGTGATGTTAGAACCGCTTGGTAATTGGTTAAGCAATATTAAGCAATCAGTTCTCGAATAGGATCGAAGTTTTTTTTTTCTTCTCTAGTTTCTTTTGCCCGACACAAACGCATGCATTTTCAAAGAAGAACCGAAAGTCGTCCACTACGAATTTGGAACACCATTATTACCAAATCAAATGGCACTGAGTAAAAACATAATTTCGAGTAAGGAGCATTTTTTTATCAAAGACTGCCACTCTATAAAGCTCCAAGTAAATCTGGCCTGAGGCAGCGGAGAAAATCGATTTCAAACCACAAAGTTTAAATGCCAGATCACGTGACCCTGGGTGAAAGATGTTCTCTATAAGTAAGAGGCATCTTGCAAAGAGACACCTTTCTACTAAGCTTCAAGTAAATCTGGCTCAAAACAGTTGAGAAAATCGATTTTAATCGATTTTAAAGCATAATGTTTAAACACCATTATTTCCGGATCGGTAGTGGGAGATTTATCTAGGTTAGAAGTACCTTATCAAGGCACACCTTTCTACAAAGTTCTAAGTCAATCTGACCAAAAACAGCTGAGAAGTAACACAAGGACAGACCTCCCGACCGACGGACAGAACCTCTCATAAAGAGGCAAGGACGTCTCTAAAAATAAATCTGCCTGCGTATTTTTTAAAAAAATTAATACGAAATCATATCCACTGGTATAAAAAGCAACATGACGAAAAAATTTGCGTGTCCCCAGAGAGTAATTTTCAGCGGAATAGCATGCATCATAGCAATTATAATTCTTGACTTCCACGACTATTTTTTGCTGGTATTTATTCGTTTTTTTTGTCGTCGTTGTTGTTGTTGTTAATAATAATAATAATAATAATAATAATAATTATAATAATAATAATAATTATAATAATAATAATAATAATTATAATAATACTAGTTATTGAATAGAAAACAAACTATTCGTCGAGGTTGCTGAACTTGTTATCCCCAGATTGTAACCTGATAAATCAGTGTTGGATAAATGATTATCTCTGGCATGTTTATTAGTCCAAGAATAAAACGCAGACACTTCCCACGTGTATGTTTTCAACAAAGTCGGTGAGACCTTGTGCGTTCTTATTAACCCATCTAAGTTGCTCTCTCCGGCGAGTATCAACATGTGTACACCAATTGGACAAAAAATGACAACCGCCCTGGTTGTGAAAAACTCTGATAACGCAATAACGCTGCCATGAGTCACACCTGTTGATGGGGAGACAGAAATGATCAAAACAATAAGTGGAAAGAAAGTGCAGAGATCTAGATGAAATGTTTATGTTTTTGATGGAACGGGTGTAGGGGAAAAACCGTTACAAATTTTGGGGCTCCATTGCCCGATCCATTTCTTGCCTGATGAAAAAAAAAAGCACCAAATGTTCATTTCACGGACGATAATTATGCAGACGGATGGAAGGTGGCATTTTCTTTTCATGTCCAAGACTCAAAATTGAGGGTTTTTCCTCCACTTTAAGGTGGCAAAATCGTGATGGGGGTAGGGGAACTTTTTTTTTTCAATTTTAGGTATCAAAACCAAGGAGGAGTTTCTTTCATTTTTAGGGGTCAAAATCGAGCGGAAACATTTTCTCGCTTCAGGGGCCGAATTCGAACGGGATCATTTTTCCCTTCAACGTATCAAAAGCTAGGGTCAGAAGAAAGTTTCTCTTGCATTCATTTGTTTTCCAGGGTTCTAAAGCAAGGAGAAACTGTCTTTAAATTTTAGTTAGTTTTGCCGCGTATTATTGATCGTCATCAATAAAAAAAGTGTTGCTCATAAATATTTGTGCAAGCATAAAATATTATATTTGCGACATAAGTCGACGGTTTTAAGACCGGGAAAAATTTCACGTTGAGATCATATAAAAAAGAATGTAAGATAAAAAAGCAGACAAAACATTGTTTATAACTAATGTATATTTGATACATATATATATAAATAAAACAAGAAGTTAAACCGACGAAGACTATCCATTTTTGTCAGTTTAACTTTTTTTTAATTTTTCTTGTTTGCACATAAGTTTTTTTTTTCGCTGGCTTACAAGAATGAAAAAACTGTTACTATAGTTCTTCTTAGCGCTTTCGACCGTCATCGTTATGGGCACTTTAAAATACCAGTTTGTAATTTTTTTTTGTGTTAAGTTTCATACATCTTTATAACTTGAATGAATGTATATATTATCGTTGAATACGTATTGTTAAATGTGAATCGTTTACGGAAATGCCCATGAAGGCATTTTCATTTAATAAACAAGTATATAGATAAATATACATAAAAATGAATAAAAGGTCGCCATACCAACATGTAGTACTTTAGAAGTTTTAAGATAATGGAATTATGATCTAACGCATTTTGCAAGATCGCTTTGTCATGGGAAGTAACGTTGCCAAAATGAATATTTCATTTCAGATAGAAACAATGTTTCTGTGCTTTTTTTAAATTCAATTAAAAAAAAAGCCTTTTTCGAATCACTATTACTAAGATGATTAGACTTGAATATCCTTGGGAAAACTTCCAAAAATGACCGATGATGGTCGAAAGCCCTTGAAAGAACGTTGAACAGTTCCTTCAAACTTGTCAACCAACAAGAAAAATGCATTCAATTATTTGATAGTCTATTTGAGTTAATGCACGGCGAATGTATCATTCGTCCTAGACATCGTAAATAGAATAAACATTTGAAAAAAATGAGCTGCTTATTTACGTTATGTCGGCCAAATAGAAGAATAACTGTGTATTTATCAGAAGTCATTTCAAATAGAGTTTGAAATAATAAAATGCATCAATGAAGTGAGATGAATTATAATTATTTCTAAATGCTGATATAAATGGGATCAAATATACATTAAAATATGCAAATGGAGATAATAATTTTAAAGATTGACGGTACATATTTCAATAATGTACTATAGATTTAAAATTACGGATAATTTTACATCCATTCAGTAAACGAAAGTAGATGATAACATATGAAAACAAGACGAATATAATAGAAGATATATTAATACTTTATTTATGACGTGAAGTACTGGAATGTGTGAAACTTGATGGTCAGTATATAAAGCCAGTTGAAAAGACCATCAAAACAACGAAAAAGTCGCTTGAAGTGATGGAGCCACGCGAAAAAGACATCGATTATTTCAAAAAATAAACGTTGAAAACATCCAATTAATCGCTTCAAGAGTTGAATGACACAACGATACATATTGTTGGAATGCAGCACAGTATAGTTTTTAAAAATATCGAAATTCTAGATTATGAATTCCAATTAATTTTAGAATGTTGAGCACTTCATATTGTCAAGTACAAAAAGCGTACGTGTACATACACACACACATGTATATATATATATATATATATATATATATATATATATATATATATATATATTGTATGTGAAAAATGAAGGACAGAGCGAGAGAGAGAGAGTAGGAAGAATGATCTTGTGTACGTGTGGGTCATAGCGTAGGTATATCTAATAGAAATGCGATTGTATATATATTAACCTACCGACCTAATCGTCTGCGATAAATATGCTAAATCTTGAGTAATTAACGATCCCTTTGGGCGCCAGTCGCCTCTCATTTTTTCTCCGGAAGACACGGACTTATCCTAATGTATTAACAATCGTCATCATTTTCCCGCTACAGTTTTAGTGGCTACCAATTTTGGCGGGAAATCAACCTTGCTTCCTCCATTATTGGTATTGAAAGAAAAAAAGTAGACGAAAAAGGGGGGCAGTCAGGGATGGGGGTAGAAAGGGATTAACATGTAGATATGTGTGTGCGTTTGTGCGTGTACATGTATGTGCATATGTGAGAAGTTAGTTAATAAGTAGTGTCCTTACGCTGGTCATGGTTTCAGGCGTTCCTGCATGGACTTCACATATCCCATTACTACTGACATGGCTCGTTTGAGAAATGTGAAATAGACCTTAAGGCGACAAACACCCGAAGAGACGTCACTTTGAGAGTAGTTACACTAAATAAATGGAATATGATTGAAGAGACAAAAGAAAATGTGTATACATGTCTGATAGAGACTTTACATCAGAAAGAGAGACTGAGCAGCAGGGATATATATATATATATATATATATATATATATATATATATTTCATTTTTATCGTCCACAGCAGCTGTTTACATGTATTACATCTCTTCTGTGAGGCTTTAGACTTTCCATTATACCATCCAGTACCGCGAGGCAGAATTGAAACCTATCGGAGGCCGATATCCTACATCTGGACTACGGAACTGGACGGTCAGTAAGGCTGAATTTTAGCGATATATCTATTTACACAGAAATTCCTCATCCACCAGAATGCTCTATTCCTATGGAAGAGCATTGCATATATATATATATATATATATATATAGAGAGAGAGAGAGAGATAGATAGAGAGAACGATAGTGTGTGCATGTATGTATATATGTGTGTGAGAGAGTGTGTATGTGTGCGTGTGTGTGTGTGTGTCTGTATGCAGAAGAAAGTGTGAGTGTGTACATTCCTATAGCAAAAAAAAAAAAAAAAAAAAAAATTAGCAAAGGGTTTTCTATCATATAAAAGAGTAGAAGATCTTAACACAAAAGAGAAAACACGGTTGCGTATTTGGTCCAAACCATTTAGAGAAAAATTCGCAAGGAGCAGTCAAGAATGAATGGAACAACATTGACGCAGCCCACTGTAAACAATGATCTGACAAACTCAGTTTTCCGAAGTAAAACTAGGGGAAAACTATCTAATACGAGTGTGTCATTGTCGAATATTTTGTCAATAATTGTTAGAATAAAACAGTAATGGTAAAAAAATTAGATAAAAAGGCTTGGTTTATTTTTTGCCCGAGATCGCGCGCGCGCGCGCGTGTGTGTGCGTGTGCGTGTGCGTGTGTGTATGTGAGAAAGAGAGACAGAGAGAGACAGACAGACAGACAGAGAGTGAAGGGGGATATATAATGATAGAAATTAAACGGATTAGTATGTACAGTGAATGCAAAAAGTATCCGATACATTTCTAAATATTTCATCTTAACAACTTTAAAATTGACAGATTTTTGACTGGAGATTTCTGTAGGGAATACATGACTTTTAAATGTTTATTCTTGTTCCAGGATCTTTTTTTGTGCCTTTTAATCTTTTGTCCAAATTCTGTCAATTTTGAAGATGTATAAGGAAGTAAAAATCAACATTTTTGCAATGTATCGGATACTTTTTGCACCGTTTACGATAGCTTGAAACATAAAGATCAGAAAAGTGAAGTTAGCTCCTGTATATGTTTGTGTCCGAGAAAGAAGTGAGATTGTTGTGTACATGAGATCGAAAGACTGTATGCAAAAGTGTGCATGTGTTTTAGGTTTGAAGAGAGACAGAGATCCTGTATGTATAAAAAAGAAAGAACAATAGGTACAACGATGCGTCCACCGTCCATGTGTCCATATTTGTAATTTCCGATTTCAAAGGCATTCCAAACGAAGTAGCAGAAGCATTACGAGTGGTAGTAATAGTAGCAGAAGGAGGAAGAAGAAGAAAGCGAGGATTGTTCACCCAAAAATCTGGCTATTGAAAAAAACAATTAGAAACTTTTAATTAAAATAAGTGAACAATTTCTATCGATAATTTGTTCTGGAATCTTAGTGTATGGTTATTCTATTTGATAAGTGGGTTTCAAAAGAGAGTATATAACATTTTTTGTAAAGTTGGCCAGAAAATGAAACATTTAGCCGATTTTAGCCATCAATAACAAACTATACTTGGCAACTCAAAAACAAACAATTGATACATCATCTTTTAGGATGTCACACTTTTTTTTATGACATCACACCACTTATGATGGCGGCTGGTAAAAAAAATTAAAGAACTCGTCTTTCTTGATTCTGTTGTTGAGCATAACTGGGACCGAACGAGAAGCATCTTATAGAGATGTGTGGACACATCTGAAAAGTAAAAGAAAGAGAATTTGTTGGGAGTGGTGGAGACCAACTGTTTCCCTCCCGAATTCCTTATCCCAAGTATCATGCAGGCTTTTTCTATAACCTTCACCATTTCCTTCAAAACAACTTTCACTCTTCTAGCTCTGACGAAACCAGGAGTTCAACGGGTGAAACATACGTAAGCTACTACACTGTTTCATTAGAAAATTCGTACTAAATAGTCTCAAGTATTTTAACTTATTCCATATTGTCAACTTTTCCACAACATTGTCTCATACACGCACACGCACACGCGCACACATACACACACAAACACACGTATATATATATATATATATATATATATATATATATATATATTAAATACATAGATTTTGTATGTATATATACAATCATTATATATGATATATTCATAATCATTATATATATATATATATATATATGTATATATATATATATACACATTTATATATATATATACATTTATATATATATATATATGCATTTATATATACATATATACATTTATATATATATACATATACATTTGTATATATATATATATACATTTATATATAAATATATATTCATATATATCTATATATATATATATTTATATATATATATATTTATATATATATATATATTTATATATATATATATTTATATATATATTTATATATATATATATATATATATATATATATATATATATATATATATATATAGAGAGAGAGAGAGAGAGAGAGAGAGAGAGAGAGAGAGAGAATAAACAATTAAAGAAATACTTGAAATCACAGTCAACAACTGAACAACCGTAGCGCCAAATTAATAGTCATGTAAAAATTCTAGAATCTAGAGAATCTCGATGTCATTGATAAACCTGTTAAAATAAGGCTCAAAAAGGATTTAAAAAAACTCCATATTTTTAGAAGGGATCTAGTGGAGTACTGATGCCAATTTTTCAAGTATGTAAACAAAACAGTATGGCCGGGAAAGCTGGAACACACAAACATATGCTCATATAAAAAAGATAGAATCCATCACTACCTTTGGTGGCTAAGGTGGTTCAGAAAGAGAGAAAATGTGAGTGTTTTCGTGTATGTGTCAAAGAGTGTGTATGCATGTATGTGTATGTGTGTGTGTGTGTGTGTGTGTGTTTGCATGCGTGTAAAAGTGGGAGAGATTGTGCGTTTTGATGTCTGTATCTAAGAGAGAGTGGGAGAGAGAGAGAGTGTGTGTGTGTGTGTTTGCATGTGTTCATACAAATTGATGTGAATTCGAAGAAGTGTCTTCAAAATAATGATGTTATAGTAGGTAGCTATTTACATGTGTATGAAAGAGGGACAAAAAAAGAGTTGAGAGAGAGAAGGGAGTGGAGAGCGAGAGATAGAGAGAGAGTTTTTGAAAGAAGGGAGAATTTATGTTCATGACAGAGGGGACATTATTGTAAACTGAGGTCCATAAGGTCAAGAGAAATCAATAAATAGATAGATGAATAAGAAAGAAAGAAAGACAGCAAGAAGGGCAAAATAATGATAAGGTGAACGAATGAAATGAAAAGAAAAAGAAAAAAATGATAAATGTGTGTAAGAATTTAAAGAAAGAAAGAAAGAAAAATATAGTTAAATAAATGAATGAAATGGAAGGCGGGAATAAATAAATAGATAAATAAATAAGAAAAAAAAGAAAATAAAGAGAGAAAGAAAAAAGGAAAAAAATAAATGAATGAATAAATAAATAAATAAATACAGGATGTAAAGAGAGAAAGAAAAAAGAGAATAAATAAATAAATAAATAGATAAATAAAGACAGGAAATAAAGAAAGAAAAAAAAAGGGAAGGAATAAAAAATGAATAAAGAAAGAAGGCAAGAAAGAACGAAAGAAAGAAAGCAGAAAGAGAAGAAATAAAGAGACATTTAATCACCGAAAATAATTTTTAAAAAAGAGAGAAAAGATTGCTGATCACCCAGCCTCCAAGCGTTCCCCTCCATAAAATTCCTTGACACCCCCCCATCGGCCTTATCTATCATCTTGGGATCTACTCATCCTCGCAGACCCATTAGGCTCTTTTGTCTCGGACGATGCCATACCATCTGTTAGCAAGTTGGTTTGCTCTTCACTTCGTAACTAGACTGGCACCAGTGAACCATTTTCAGATCATACCAACTGTCTCCTCTCCCTTAAGAGCACAATAGCCTCCCAAACAGACTTGAAGGCAACTATCAAAACTCTCCAAGCCAGGAAAGAGTCCCAAGCCTTGTGTCAAACAACACTTTCACGACTGCATTTTATGCGACGGGCATCTTTTACATTTCTAGTCAAATTAAGTTCTTGGAATTGTTTTCATTATTATATATAATTCCATCGTTCAAGGCAAATTTATACTTGGACTCCAAAATGAACCTAATGCCTGATAAAAGGTTTAATTCCTATGTGAAATAATAAGTGTAATACATAAAACATAACTATTTCGATTTCAAATAAACTAAAGAAAAATAATCCCCCCCCACACACCAAAATTAAAATTCTTATAGAAAACCGAGCGAGAAAATAGATGACATTAATGGTAGCTCACCTGTACCGGGCGGTAGGCGGACATTTTGATCACGGACAAGTCGACCTGGAAAGTGCAACATGGACAAGTCGCTCGCGGACATTTTGGTCGCAAATTTTCTCCCGTAGGCAATTTGGGTACGTTTTGTTTTCAAAAGTGAAAATTACCAAGTAGATGGTATTTAAAACGATCTAATGCAATTTACAATAATAACAAATTGATTCATGTGGGTTATTCATCTTAATAAATCTTTGTTTCGACTGTTTATCGCTGATTCTTTTTAAATTTCCTCAAGTAAAGAGACCTTCGCTTTGCTCACGAACATTTTATGAGCTTTTGTACGGTTGTCATTTTGGTTTTGAAGATTTAGTTAAAATGTTTTGCATTTGGAATCATGCACAAAACAGGCTAAACCGAACGCTGATAGGGAATAGAATTGATCACAACAGATCAAAGATTAGGAAGAAATCATCAATTTAACTCAGCATGTATTATCTAATATTATTATTTACTCGGTTTTTTATTCGTCTATATCATTATTCATTAATTAATATTCAATATTAATCATAAAAAAACTTGAAGAAAAACAATCTTATATTGACATTTGTCCACGATTCTGTATAAAACCCCAAACAATCCCATGTACTTAGTATTTTTTTCCTTTAAAAACAAAAGGTAGCCAAGTTGTCCGAGTGTAGAGTATCTGTGGCCAAAGTGTCTGCGGGTGACTTGTCCAGGTCGACTCGTCCGCAGCCAGAAGTCGTATATTCAAAGTGGGCACGCGTAAAAGACTTTTAGGGCATCTGCTCTCAGTATGAAAGGAGACAATGAGATAAGGGTCCGATAGTTTTAAATCAATGAGCATTACGTTGATAAGTGTGTGTGTGTGTGTGTGTGTGTGTGTGTGTGTGCGCGTCCTGGTCCCTGTCCAATAGTGCATGTGTGTGTATATCGCCTAACCATGCACATGTTTGTATTGGTGCATCACCGTAGTATAATGGTTAGCGAGCTAGCCTTGTTGACTATAACTACAGGTGAGATTTCGATCCTGGCTGTGAAACCCACACAAGTAGACTTGGGTGAAACTTGACTATGTTTAGTGAATACAGCACAGTATATAAGGAAGAAAACGAGAGTCCAAGACATCATAGAATCTATCAAACAAACTAAAATGGCAATGGGCAGGCCATGTTGCAAGAATGAAAGACAACCGACGGACATCACGACTCACAACATGGATCCCCAGAGATCACATAAGAAACCAAAGTCGACAGAACCCAAGTTGGATGGATGAACTAGACTGATTCAGAAAATACTGGCTCTGCGACGCCCACGATAGGGAATTGTGGTGAATCCTTGGGAGAGTCTATGTCCAACGACAGACGTTGAAAGACTGATGATGATGATGATGATGATGATGATGATGATGATGATGATGATGATGAATACTCACATGCACGAGCAGAAAAATGACTGAAAAACTCTTTTCAACATTGCAAAATGAAAAGTTTACATGACTTTATACATACATATCTATGTGTGTGTGTGTTGGTAAACCAATAAGTCCGTAGCCACACGAACACACACACACACACACATATATATATGTTTGAATCTTTGTAGCATTAAACACTTAATATATACTAAAAAAATCCAAAAATCTATGTTATTTCATTCAATTATTTCCTAATATCTGTTAATGTAATTTACGAAATTTTCCAGTGGTTTGTATATGTACATATATATATATATATATATATATATATATATATATATATATATATATATATTCAGCTACATATTCACTGCTTAAATCTACAAATCTTTCCACACACACACACACACACGCACACACACACATATATATATATATGTATATTTGTGTGTGTGTACACGTGCGTATTCATATGTGTGTGTGTGTGTGTGTGTGTGTGTGTGTGTGTGTGTGTGTGCGTCTGTCTGTCCGTCTGTTCATTGCTTCTATTTTCTGCTATTGGAATCAAGCTAATTCTCTCCCCTGTCGAAGTTTCAATGCTGGCTTATGTGTAGGGGGAGGGCAAGCAGAGGATAGGAAAATTGGTCAGCCATTAATTTTTAAAGGATATTCGCTCCGGTACGTTTTCACCCTAATAATTCGGGCGTGTCTTGCAAATGTTTACGGATATGTTCCGGGTTAACCAAATATTGCTTTAGAAGAAGAAAAAAAGAAAAAGGGGAATTAACGAATTGCGGTTCTGATGGATTTGGAGTGAAACGACTTTCTTTCTCAGGCAAACTCTTACTTCCGTGAAGTCGATGCTCGTCAACATTTATTGGTCGCTTAATGTTTAAAAGTAATTCTCAAACGGAAGCCCTTTGGCTCCGAGGGATGGAATCATCATAAGATTAAAAATCTATAACAAAATTAAGTAGAAAATTCTTAAGGCTCACACAGCCCGAGAGCCTGAAAATTCTTAATCCAACTCTTGGCGTAATCCGTATGAATTCATGAGTGTAGTTTTTCCTGACACGTCAAAGCTGTTGTTAATGTGAAAAGAATCAATCATCAATACGGTAACAAAATTCAATGGCGTTCCCAGGGTTAGTGTCACCTGGGGTGGTAACTCAGGGTATCATTCCTAGTGCGCCGACTCAATAAAAAAATTCGCGTCAAATTGACCAAAAGAAAAAATGTCAAAATCTGCCAAAACGCGCTATCAAAAGCAATTTTAGCCTTTTTATGACCATTATTATTGTCTGAAAATGGCTAGAAAATATCCAAAGATTGGCTAAAATCGCTGAAAAATAGTGCCACAAGTAGCTGTAAATGTTGAATTTTCGCGCTGCTAAAACATCTTAAACACCCCTCGGATGGTATCACCCATGTCGCCTACCGCGGTGCAATGATTTGCAAGCTTGTCACGAAGTTCAGTTCGTGAGTTCGATCCTCATGACAATCGCATCGTGCCAGTCCTAAGCAAGCTCACTAAACAACGACGTAAAAGATTTTCTAAAATCTACGATCAAAATAATGATGAAAAATATGTATCAATAATTTCGTTCGTAAATTACTTCTCATCAATGTTCATCCAACTTGAATTTGCAGAGGGTGAAGGGAATTATGAGTCCTCTATTTGGCGAAATCCTTACCTTTGTTACGTGATTGCGCTAACCTCTGACATGCCTTATCCACATACCTTTGTATTTAATCCTTCCATCTTACTTATGGTCTTCACCTACTGCATTTGCTATCCCTTGAGCGTCAATCGGTTTTCCTTCTACAACTTGTGTTTCTTGCTAAGTGTCCAACGCGTGTCCATCTTTGAAGCTTGATTACTACTATGTCTTTTACAATCGGATCCGTGCTGATCTTTTTCCATCCCTTTGAGTTATTCCTAACACTGCTCTTTTCATTGCTCTCAATGTTATTTTATCATTTCAAGTGATTTTGGTTGTTTCCATGTTTCGTATCCGTACGTGATAGCAGGTATTATACATTCATGGAACCCTTTACGTTTCAAGCATATCTACAAAGTGCTTATCAAAATGTGCCTGCTTTAACAAAATCCTTTCCAACCAATTGTTATTTGTCGTCCTATCTCGCTTTCATGGATTTTTATTCCACTTTATCATCTGATCAAACTAAATGTATGTCAGAATGTCTTTCAAATTTCCATCTTCTATTCTCATGGTCGTTTTGGGGGACGTTGTTGTTGGACATTATTATTGCCTTGATTCTGTTCATCTTCAACCCGATTTGGAGATTCATTCCCGTCTTTATTTGACCCCATTTCCCCTAGGCAGTTTTCTGAAAGTTGCATTCAAGGCTCGCTGTAAATAGTTTGAACAAAATTGAATCCCCTTGTCTCACTCCTCTTCATATCATAATCTTTTTCGTATTTTTCTGAAGTTAGATTAATCTTCGCATATATTCACAATGACTTCCATATGGTTATCATTTGTACTTTATCATATATATATATATGTATATATATATACATACATACATATATATATATATATATATATATATATATATATATATATATATATATATATATGTGTGTGTGTGTGTGTGTGTGTCTGTATATGTATGTGTGTCTATTAAGAAATTGATATATATGATCCGACAGAATGATTATAAATTACATTTTATCATCTAAAAAATCGTATGTGAGATGACCTTCCGTCATTACACGGTTAATATATTACTTGGTGTTGACAATGTAAATAGAATAAACAATTAAAGAAAATGAGGCTGCAACAGGAATCAAACCTGTGACGGATAGGTTATCCGCTTTATCACAGCATTGCTCTTACCATAAAGCAAAACAGCTGCCGGTAATGCAAAGGCCCAAATGACTATTTTCACTCCGAATTCTCATCTCGTTTATTCTCGGTCTATATCCTCTCTTTTTCTTTCTTTCAACGAGACGGGTGAATGAAACATAAAAGGTGAATGAAACGAGAAGCGTGAATGTGACGTGAAGGGTGAATTAAACATAAAGGGTGAGTAAAACGTGATGATGTATGAAATGTAACGGGTGATTGAAAGGTGAAGCGTACATGAAATATGGATGCTGAATAAAATGTGAGGGGTGGGTGGAACATGGAGCGTGAATGAAACATGGGGCTTTAATGATACATGTGGGGGGGGGATGAAACGTGAAGCATGACCAGAACGTGAAAGATGAATGAAACGTGAAGTGTGAAATAACCAATTACATTTTTTTCTAAGAAAAAAAAATCCTAATCCACCTAGAAAAATTCAGATAATTTTTAGTTTAATTTTGTTGTCACCTCCCCCACCCCGTTTTTCCACATATTTCTCGGATGTTAAAAAACATCAATGAAATGAGCGCTCAAGAAATGAATTAATTTATTCTTTTTGCTCCAGATAGAAAATGAATCAAAATTATAGACATTAAGAGAATAAGATAACAATGATTAGAAAGATGAATGAAATTTTTTCCTTGGTGAATGAGATCTTATAATTAATATTTGTGGGTGAAGGGCTGCGAATTAGTTTGAGAAACACTGTGGTAGACAACCACGAACAATCAACTCCGGGGCCGCCATGTTGATTTCATTCTTCACTTCCGGTTAGCGTACTTACCTGGAAATTATCATGTACGAAAAAAGCTGATAGAAAGAGAACATCAAAG
Source organism: Thysanoteuthis rhombus (assembly GCA_963457665.1). Lineage (NCBI taxonomy): Eukaryota > Metazoa > Mollusca > Cephalopoda > Oegopsida > Thysanoteuthidae > Thysanoteuthis > Thysanoteuthis major. The sequence continues at coordinate 68,821,312 of OY735205.1, read as the reverse complement.
CAAAAGTTTTGGGTCACATTGGAAACACACACACACACACACACACACACACACACACACACACACATGTATTTAAATTCTATGTTTATAGATTAATGTAAACTTTGCATTTTACGCTGAGGAAGGAAATGTTATTAGTCTATTTCATATAGTCCATAAGAATCTACGACTATGTGCCACGCAAGTCATTTTTAATCAGATCGGTGTTATTCCGACGTATCATCTAATAACTATTTTATTATTTAATTTTAGGAACATGGTGCAGGTAATTTAGTCATGTTAATAAGAACGTCAATCCATCATACCATCCATAGCTCAATCAAGCCAAAACTAAAGCCCTGACCCAACGCACATTCACAGGAACAGAGAACAATAAAAAAAACTTTTAAAAAAAAGATACACTATGACCAACAAATCTCTAGTTGTATATAAAGGCAAAATGAAAACAAAAAAGAACAGTTATCTGTTGATCACAATCGTGCAAAACTGACCAGTAACAAACGGATGTATGTATATATCTATCCATTTTTGATCTTATCTATCTATCTATCTATCTATCTATGACTGCTGGCACTGTTGATAGCAGTGGACATTTTTCATTTTGATACCAAATCATTTTGAATATATGGTTTTTAAACCCATGTTTTATTCCTATTTTCTAAACTAAGTTAAGTAGGACACAAGGTCGCAAATGTGGAGCACCCAGTGTGGATCGAACTTACAACTAGACTTGATTGTTCAATATCATACGACGCCGAGGCGCCCAAATCTATGGTTTATTTTTATTTCACCCACCGTAACAGAGCCCCCGGGTGATAAATTGCATATACATTTGAGAACACCATCTGTGCGTGTGCGTATATATATATATATATATATATATATATATATATATATATATATATGTATATATGTATATATATATATATATATATATATATATGGAGAGAGAGAGAGAGAGAGAGAGAGAGAGAGACTTGCACATGGGCGTGTGTGTGTTCGACCAGGTGACGCTTGAGTGCAGTGACCCACATCGGGCCAACTACGTCATAGATCCATAGATCCATAAAAATTCGGTCATCCCCACCCCAGGGGATTATCAGGTCTTCCCACAGATGTCTTCATACTTAGATTCACTGTCACTCTCGCTCTCATTCTCTTATTTCCTTCAATTTCCTTCTCTCCCACTCTCATTTATTTCTTCCCTTTAACATTCTTTCTCCCCGCGACTATTTCCGTAACCATTTCTCTTTCATTCTTTCTCTCCATGATTCAATCTTCGTTTTCTTCTCTCAATAGAACTCATTCCCATCACGCCCTCCTGGCACTCGAGAAATGGTAATTTGACCAACTTGAAGAATTATTTTAATTTGTTACCTACATATAGCATTAATCAATTCATTTTTTTTTTCTCTCAGCGTGTATTTTCTCGACTAAAGCGTGAATAAACGTCGAAACAAACTTGTAAATTTAGACGTAACAAATCAGAATAAATTCCAAAAGTTGGCCCACGTAACATTTTTTCCAGTAAGTAAAAACATGTTTTGAACCTTTTGTTCTCTGATATTTTCCTATTTTAGACATCTTATGATTTTCATCAACATCACGGGCGTCATCACTTTATCTAAATTTCTATCGAGTCTGATCTACAATGAAAAAATGTAACGTAGGCCAACTTAAAATAAACACTCCAGTTTGTTACAACTTAATTCATTAGTTCGTCTCGTCGCTAGTAAATATACTTTGAGGCAAACAAATAGACTTGGATGTTATAAATTAGAGTTATTCAAACCAACATAACATTTTTTCAATATATATATCTATCGATTCCCTCACTCTCTCCATTTATTTCAGTATGTTCCTCAATAGATATACAATACTTATATATAAAAACATGTGTATACATATTTTCTAGTTTTGATTCAAAAGTTTTAATTGTTTTAAAAGGGGATTTTATTTACAATGTAAATATAATTCTAAACTGGACCCTTACTTTCCGTTCGTCGGGGGAAACCGAGGATGTGAATTTCTCTTCCTCCTTGTGTTATGCCAGTTTGGTAGTATTTTCTAAGGAATCCAACCATAACCCGACGATAAAACATGATTTTCTTTGAAAAAAACCCAACCCTAACCCAAACAGGACAAGAAAACATAAACACTATTTTATCATTTATACGCTTTGCTGTGCTATCAACTAATGCCAAATAGCATGTGAATTCTCACTTTTGAGAAAAGTTATTGTGAATTCATACCTTTCCCAGGGGCATTTATGCTAAGTAAATCTTAAGCATCCCCAGCCAAAATCTATTTTTACCGATTCTGTTTTCCGTGTTGGTAACCGTCGTGCTTACCCTGCACTTTCGTTATCTCATGTAGAAAGGTTGATAAATAGCGAAATTGATATTTGTTTAATGAAATTATGATAGATTCTGTATGAACATAGAAGTACTTTCTGCAAGGGTAGAAGGAAGATCATGTAGCATCGAACTCCCTCGAAAGTCAGAATCTTAGCTTTCACATCCACTAAAAAAATACTATCAGCAAATATGCAACTACATCAACCACCAGTTTGGCTTTAAATCGGAATGGAAAGAAGAAAAGAAAGACGTGGAGATAAGTAAAGGATAAGTTATTTTTAAATGGTGACAATTCTGAATGTGTGACGTCAACGAAACCATTTCTTAATAATCCAAGGTACCAGCGACGAAATAAAAAAAAAAGAAGTATTCAACTCAAAATCTAATTGAACAACTGTAGCCATCAAAGGTGTTAAAGGGATCAATTTTCCTTTTTTTTAAATGTGCGTATGTCTGTGCGTTTATTTGTGTGTTTGTATTTCCTAATGCTCCTGGCGATACAGTCATGTCAACAAACTTGAGAATCAGCATTAATACTCCAGTAGACCCCTTCGAAAAATGTCTTTAAAAAATAAAAAAAAGAAACTTATTTGACCTTTTTGAGGCCTCATTCTGACAGGTTTATTAATATCATCTAGATTTTCCAAAATTTAAGTATCTCTAATTTTTTTACTCTGTTTTAGAAATTTCCCAACGGAAAATGCTAGTGATCTCATTAGTAGAATTTTTTAAAATCATCTTCATTTTTCTTTGTTTTTTCTAGACACGAATTCAAATTTTGACACGACAGTTGTCGTATTATTGACTGTTATGACGAGTTTTTACTGTTATTATTATTATTATTATTATTATTATTATTATTATTATTATTATTATTATTATTATTATTATTATTCAACTGTACTCTGGTCATTTTTCCCTTCGAACAGCTTATCCTTTATTCAGATCCGCGCTGTTTATTTGTTTATCAATGAAATCTTTTTAATATATCAAATTTTCCTACGTGAAATCTTATACTCAGATAATGTGAATGTGTGAGCAGCGACGACAAGAACAACAACAGCAACAAGAACAACAAAACAACAACAACAACAAAAATAATAATGATAATAGTAGCAGCATTAATTCTTTAAAAATAAATTTAAAAACAATTACAACAGTCGTCATCAATATCAAGAGAAATAACTACGACGATAACAACAACAACAATAACATTAACAACTATAAAGATATTAATACACCGAGATTTAAACAACAAGCCTGCAGTGTCTCGCTGTCCATTCTGTCGGTCCTAGCAGTAAGGGGGTGGGGATGACATGAACTCCGTGGGGGTCGGGTGGGACAGTGAAAGTGTTACTAAATATGGTCGTTCTCTCCTCAGAGCTTTCATTCTTTATTGTTAATGGGAGGCCTTATAAAATTTCAATTGTTGCTTGTAAAATTTCGAGACGTTGTTGGGCATATATTTATTCGCCTCTTAGGAAACATTAATGGAGTCGGATTGAATTTACTAGATAATTTAAAAAAATATATATTATCTTTGAAGCCGAACAGAAAGCGGACAATCGTGTTGTTCAACAAACGGAGAAAATATTTGAGAATACAAATCTCGATCAGTTACAGTGTACACCCGTACATACATACATACATACATACATACATACATACATACAAAATCGAGTATGGTGTCTCTTAAGAGAACACACTTTCACGTGCCCTTCTTGCAGCAGCGTTCTGCGTGAGAAAGGAACTTGGTGCAGAGTCCAGTCTTAACTTAGAAAGATGCTCTGTTAATCGGTGGCAGAGCAAAAACTGAGCCGACCGTACCGCAATTTATTCGCTGACTACAGCACCTGGTATTTCCATACAGACACCGATCTGAGTAATAATCCGGCTTGACGTTGCTTAACTTCAATGATCCCTCAAGAAGCCATGTATCCCATGTGATTTGGTCGTGCACGCATACCACCATACATACTCAGGGGGTAAAGTGCACACCAGCAGTTCGGTAGGCCGTAGTTCAATACACCGAGTACCTAGATTGTGAAATATCTGGTACCGTAAGCAAAATGAAGCTTTGAAAGACCTGGCAAACCTGAAGTGGGTCTTGCTAACAATTTCTGTGTCTACCTAACGCCGTGGTTCGATAAGGGTATAAACGTAGAACGATGATACGTAAATATGTATGTATGTATGTATGTATGTATGTATGTATGTATGTATGTATGTATGTATGTATGTATAGTTTATCAACTCACACCTCAATCTAATTAATGGTTTTCTTTCTGCACTGCAAAGCAAAGAGAGAATGATGAATATTTAAATGCTGACCGGAGGGAGGCCAGGTATCTGTTCAACCGCTTTTGTCATCTGATCTACAGGTACTCACATGACAAGCATGAATTAAAATCAGACCTCAAGGTACACTCATTATATCGACCTCTTCTGTACCCTATTTTTGTTATCAACCGGTCGTCTCAGTTTTGATAAACAAATTCATTTAACAGAAGATGAGCAATTAAGCTACTATTTAGCATCAATTTGAAAATAAATTTGGGCAATCTTTGCAGAGCTGCACTGAGAGAACGGCCATTTCGAATTAGTCATTATTAATGACTCATAGTGGCTAGATTGGAAAAAGCTGGCCAAAATTGGGTGAATCATTACGAGAAGTAGTTTTTATTTCTATTAGAACATTTAGAACAATACCATTTGATCGAGAATAATGGTATTCGACGGCATTGAGCGTTTAGATATTTAGATCAAGAAAAACGTTATTTGTACATTAATATCTGATCAATATGTTGTATATCTATACTTTTTTATGTCTTCGTATGAGTTTTTTTGAGCGTATACAATTACCTGGAATTGAAATTTATCCAATCTCAGCCATTTTCTGAGAAATGTAGCCACTTTCAGCCATTAAAAAGGACCAACTTTGAAGGAACGGAGACAAAAAAAAAAAAAATTGACTATTGAAAAAGGGGAAAGTTTTTTTCTAATCTAATTTAAAAAATCTCTTGAAATGAAAAAAGAATTGAAAAAACTTGAATCAAAAATAGAATATTAAAAAACTAGACAGCACTCAGAGACCGCATACTTCAGCCAGTGCAAAACGCCAACTAAAGACCTAATGTAAATAAAATATTAAAAACAAAGGAGAGATCGCAATTCTCACACGATGTACTAGCATTATCATATCTCTCAATAAAAAGCAAAGTTCTGAATCCATATCCAATTGTAATCGTTTCTTTATTAGCCATTGGATTACCTTTTTGCAAGATCTCATTGAAATGCATCGAGAACTTTTGGATACATTGTTAACAGGGACAATTGAATACATAAATGCAGGAAAAAATGAAAAAATTCTTGGATCCACTCGAAAACTCAATCAATTCTTCCTCGCCTCCATCGCCCCCTTCAACCAAAATTTAATTGAAATTCACCGAGAACTTTTGGAGATATTGTTTGAGCAAACAGGCAGACAGAAGTAAAGACAGAGGATAATACACACACACACACACGCACACATACAGACACACACACACACACACACACACACACATATATATATATATATATATATATCCAAGTTCGTTGGCAGTGGTAATAACGTAAATGAAACGAAATATATAGTTAAATAAAATGGGAGATAAAATGATATAAAAACTTAAATGAGATGGGAATTCAGTATTTTCCCAAATTACAGCGATAATGTTTTGTTTTTTTCTGTTTCTCAGCCAATGTTTTCTGTTTTCGGTTCCCTCTGGATAAAAAGAAAATTAAAATGCGTAAATAAACTCCATTTCTTTTTTTCTCTCTGGTTGTATTAAGGCAGTAAAACGTTCATTCAAAAAGAAACTAACTTTTTAAAAAAGCAAAGATAATATACAATTTACAAAGTTAAAAATAGTTTATCGAAGTGAATATTTTTTTTGTTAAAACTTTTACAAACATTGAAAATTATGAAACTACTCGCTCACACTTTCCGACAAAGAATGACGGCACTATTCAAGCAAGGATTAGGTTAATGGAATAATTCCCAGTGTCACCGTTTTCCAAACTCTGATTTTTCTTCTTAAAACTTGTAAATGATGTACTACTGTTGACGGATTGCTCGAATGTCTAAAAATTAACTTAACTTCAAAGATTTCTCATACACGCGTACATACGACCGGTGTATCGGTATAGGTTTTGGTTAATCCGATAACATGAGAGTAAAATGGCAATATTAGAAAGCCATGCTTTATGAAAGATTTATTCCATTTCATTTCCGCGTTTCACCAATGATAAAATTCTTGATAAAGCCAGCTTTGGCGGAACGCTGAAATAAATAAAAAAAACGAAATCATTTGTACAGCATAGCCTCCTGATATTGTGATTTCACGCTTACGCATACATACGTAAAAGCATTCATATTGCTCCCTCATTTATGTATGATTTTTATACCCTACGACCGTTGAGTACACTGCTTGGATCAAAATAAGAAATAGTTTCCAACGAGATTTTTATTTTGTCATAGAATACTGAAAACTTTTGCAGCGACTTAATGTGTGTGTGTGTGTGTGTGTATGTGTGTGGACAGCAGAAATTTCATACTCGGTCAGGGGGTTAATTATATTTACCAAGTTTGGTTTAGTGTGGCAAAAGAAATCAGGAAGAGAGGAAAATTGTGTTAAGTCAATTTCCCAAATGAGAAGAATCACCCTGCAAGCCTTGAAGATCAGTATTAAGAAACCTCGATGTTTCTTTGGCTTAAACGCTGACTAGTGGGCAACTGAGGCAACAAATTCGATTCCTGAAGGTTTAAATATCAGACTGAAGAAAAACAAAGAAAGGAAGAAAGAAAGAGATATATTGATTAGATGAATAGGAAGTTCTGGTTGAGAATTAATACAAAAGCCATTTATATGATGATATCTTTACTGTTCTTTACAATCATGTGATATATACCCCTTTTATTGGTTTTCACTTCTTTTTCTGTAATTTTCTCGCTTCAATATATTTTAAACTATTAATTGATAGAAAAAACTTTGTGAATATGCAGTGACGGATACATCCGGACTGAAGGACGTGTATAAGCTGTGCCAAATATAAACTGACATGAACAGGAGGTAACAGGTACATGCAGACAGAGGGACGTGTTCAGGCTGCACCCAGATACTCACTGACTTGAATAAGCAGTGACGGATAAATGTAGTCTGATGGACGTGTTTAGGCTACACCAGGTACACACTGATATTAATTGGCAATGATGGATACATGCAGACAGAGGGACATGTTTAAGTTGCACCAGATGGACAATGACACGGATAAGCGGTGACGGAGACACGCTGACAGAGGGACGTGTTAAGGCTGCAGCAGATACACACAGACATGAATGAGGAGTGACAGATATATGCAGACAGAAGGACGTGTTCAGGCTGCACTGGATACACTCTGACATGAATAGGCAGTGACGGATACACACGGACAGAATGACATGTTTAGGCTGCTGTTGAGGAACACTGATATGGATAACCACGGACAGATACACGCAGACAGGAAGACGTGCTTAGATTGCACAAGATGCACATGACATGAATAGGCAGTGACGGAGACTCGCAGACAGAGGGACGTGTTTAGGCTGCCGTAGTAGAACACTGACATGAATAACCAGGGACAGATATATGCAGACAGAGGGGCGTGTTTAGGCTGGATTGGATGCATACTGATATGAATTGGCAGTGACGGAGACACATGGGATTACGGATAAAAAAATTTTTTCGAGCTTTTTTTAAAATAAAATCATGGGTCAGTTTTGCATCGAGGAATTACGGCTTCGAATGTAGTTTCTGATACATGGATCAACAGATTCTCCTATCATCAAAGTCTTCTCACTAACGTGTTGATATTTACTTATCTTAGTTTAGTTCAGTTCAAGATATCACAAGTGAGGTAACCCAACGAGGATTTGCGGTTGTTGTTGATGTTCCCTCTTTTCTTCTTCTTCTTCTTTTCTTCTTCTTTTTCTTCTTCTTCTTTTTCTTCTTCTTCCTTTTCTTCTTCTTCTTCTTCTTTTTCTTCTTCTTCCTTTGCTTCTTCTTCTTCTTCTTCTTCTTCTTCTTTTTCTTCTTTTTCTTTTTCTTCCTTTTCTTCTTCTTCCTTTGCTTCTTCTTCTTCTTCTTCTTCTTCTTTTTCTTCTTTTTCTTTTTCTTCCTTTTCTTCTTCTTCCTTTGCTTCTTCTTCTTCTTCTTCTTCTTCTTTTTCTTCTTCTTCTTCTTCTTCTTCTTCTTCTTCTTCTTCTTCTTCTTCTTCTTCTTCTTCTTCTTCTTCTTCTTCTCTGCATGCATCACTACAGCACAAATATTCAAAGCTCGCTGCATTTTCGTGGTTGCAACGTTCTTGGTTCGGCATCTGAAAAGATTCTTTCAGGGCAGGACCTTTCATTCTAAATATTTCCCCCAAGAGGTCATGTCTTCGTATCTGTGCACTTTCGTTTGGGATATTAATGGATAGGGTCGGTGGCAATGTGAACTCATCAACGCAGCTTCGGCCCCTTGCCGCAAATAAAATGACCTTACGATTAATTGTGACTAGTTTTTACGTTTGCCCTAACTTTTAGTTGTTTTTTCTTTCTTTATCACAACTTTGACTCGGACCCTAATCGTACAGCAACAGTTATTCAGCGTAATCGGAAATAGAGAGTGAACCGACGGTGAGAATCGAACTCACGTCCTTTAATCCCAGGGGTCGAACGATCATGGCCAGGGACCCTGGAACGATCATACAAACACACGCACTTATGAAAGAGGTTAGAATCTTTTGCCATCTTTGGCTACAGTAGTTCAATGTGGTAGGTGGACTATCATTCATGAAGGTTTTGAGGGTCCCTCAGCTGGGGGTCCCGAGAGGAGGTGTAGTACTCCTCTTGCCCCTCATCTACGCCCCTGCCACTTGACTTTCTTTCTCTCTTTCGTTCTTCCTCTCTTTCTTTCTTTCTTTCTTTCTTTCTTTCTTTCTTTCTTTCTAACGACTTATTCAATCCATGTTCCCATCTTTCCATAAAAAAAACATTTTGTTTGTATTTTGGGCTCTTTTCATTTTTATGTTTGTGTTTCTTCTTCAGTTTCATGTTTCCTTCTTCATTCCTTTTAAACTAATATCATGAATAATAATTTCACTGTTCAGATGATTGGAAACAAAATATAAAGAAGGTCTTGTTAGTCACTCATTAGAAAACCGTCATGTGTCCGACGCCTTTTGGTAGCCCACCGTGTTGAAGGTGATCAATTAAAAAAATTGAAAAAAAGGGTGATCAATGAATTAGTTAATCCTCTTGCCTTTTGTTTGGATCACTAAGATTTCAGAATATTCATAAAACATGTGGGTACAAAGTAGTGATCGATCTTGCCAAAAATAACTAGGCAAACTGAACCCCCACTAAAATCTATTTAGGGGCAGTTAAAAAAAGCAAAATGTTTTTTGTAAACATAATAAGGAAAAAATGTTTAAATGTTCAGATCTCTAGCGTGGCCTCGACCCGTGATGCATACATAGATAGCAAGCCAGCCAGCTGCACTGACTTGAAAACGTAGGAAATCTATGTTGACAATTCAATTGACAGTTTTGGTTGACGGTTTCTTATAAACAGCTTTTTACATTTAAGATAAGGTCGTCCAAGCCACACACATACCTACTCCTTTACTAAAGGAAACATCCCACGATGCATAAATACACTCACTCATGAACACTTAACCGCAGAATACTCACGCATTTTTTACTTCTATTACAGGAAGTTTTTCTGTCTTGAAGCATTTCAGATATTATTAAGTAAATTTTACTTGGGAATATTTTTTCGATTCATTTCATTATCTTATTACATTCATGTTAAACAAATCCATTATTCACTAATAACTGTTACCCAAAAGTTACCTCTCTCGCATTTCGCTGGGTACCGATCACAAAAAAGTTTGAATTTTCTTTAAATAAGAGGGAAAAAAATGAAGGATCGATTCAATATAGATTTACACAGCAAATTGAAGCCCCCACTAAAAGACCTTTTTAGCAGGAGGGGTAAAAAACAAAAAAAATCATTTTTTGTAAACGTATCAAGGAGTAAATATTTGAATTTTTACTCCTTGAGCTCGTTCCATTGGTGCTGTATGTACACGAGATACATACTTAGTCAGCCAGCAAGACAGCAACACCAACTTGAAAACTGACGGAATCTATCTTGAGAGTTTTGCTGGCAGTTTTAGTTGACAGGTTCTGATTAAGTTGTTGAATTATGAAGTTAAATCATTATTATTCATATATTTACGATCTGCCATTCCTTATAAACAAAATCAATCTGCAAAATTATGATAATCGTTATATTTTTTTCATTTTTTCATTTCAGGCATCTTCAGGTCAGAATGTACACACACACGTGTGTGTGTGTGTGTATCAATGTGCATAGGTGCGTATGTGCATCTGCAAGCATACATATGTGCCTATACGCGTAAATATATATACATAGCCATATAGAAGGCGCCTATGGTAGATTATTAACTGAAGAGTTATTATCCGAAATCGTTGCTGATTTGCCATGAGTTCAATTCCAGCTAAAAGCCTCACAATTGCTGTCTCGAGCCAGACTTCATAAAATTTATTGGTTACAAACTCATATACATCTACTTCACTCTCTCTCTCTCTCTCTCTGTAGATATATTCATTTACATACATATTTCTCTCTGTATATATCTTTATACAGACACATTTTTGTTTTTTATGAAAAATATCGGATACTTCATCCGTAAAACTAACACCTAAATCATGGTATATATATATACATACATATATATATATATATATATATATATATATATATATATATATATATATAATAAACTGAAACAAAGAATTCAAGAAGAAAGAATTTAAGCTAAATTCACGTAATAACAATGGAAATGCTTTATGATTAAAAAAACTTAAAAAATCAAAAGAGAAAAATGCGTGTGTGATCTGTGGTTAGATGTGTGAGTGGATTTATGCGTCTAAGGATATTTCTGTTAGTAAATGATAAGGTATGTGTGCCACTTGGACGATTTTATCTTGAATGTAAGAAAGCTGTTGATAAGAAACCTTCAACTGAAACTGTCAACATAGGTTTCTTCAGTTTTCAAATCAGTGCAGCTGGTTTGTTAGCTATATACGTATCAGAAGTACAAGCCGCATCAGAGAACTGAAAATTCAAACCTTCACTCATCACGTTTACAAAAAACTTTTTTAAATCATCATCATCATCATCATCATCATCATCATCATCATCATCATCATCATCATCATCAGTATTTTATCGTCTGTCGTTGGATATAGACCTCCCTTAGGATCCGCCATAATTATCTATCATCGGCGTCGCAGAGCCAGTTTTTTCCGAATTTGTCTAGCTCGTCTCTCCACCTAACATTCTGCCGGCCTTGGTTGTGCATGTGGTCTCAGGGGATCCAGGTCGTGAGTCGTGATGTCCATTGGTTGTCCACGATTCGTACAACATGGCCAGCCCAGTGCCATTTGAGATTTTTAATGGATTCTATGATGTCCCTGACTCTTGTCTTATCCAGGATGCACTATGGTGTCTTGTGGTCTCTCCATGTACGTTGCATAGTTCTCAATTTGCAGATCAGTCTCTTGGTTAGGTTCCATTTTTCAGCTCCATGAGTGACTATCGGGAGGATGCATTGGTTGTATTCTCTTCTTTTTAGGATTATTTGGATCGACTTGTTTTTATGGTTGAGCTTGCTCTCGTAGGGGTTAAATTTTTGGCTCAATTAATCAATAGTTTGTATCCGCTTTTTTTATTTCTAAAAATTCTGACTTCTTAGTGATCCAAATAAAAGACGAGAGGATTAACTTGTTCATTGATCATCCCTCATCATTTTTTTAATTGATCGCCCCAAACAAAGCATTCTGCCAAAAGGCGTTGGTCACGTGACTTTATTATATCGGATGACTTACCAGACCAGTTTTATCATATAATTTCCTAAGTTCGTGAAAATAGCTTTTTCAGAATTAGGTATACAGTAAGACTGAATGTTAGGATTTATGTCCAGGGATCATGCAGGGGTTCGTCGGGGTTAAGCGAAATGAACCCATACAGCTGGTGTTTCTGGGACACTTTAAGCCATGTGGTAATTTGTTTTAAATATAGCCAATTAAGGGTCGTCCGTTTAGTACTCACAAAAAAATCTGTAAATTGAAAAGTAGGTATACACCTTACTTCTGCGTACCCATCCTCTATTTCCAACACTGCACAGGTTTTTCTTATTTGGTGCATGGTTCGAGAAAACAAATTAATCAGAGGTTGTTTTCAAACCAAACTGTAAAAGACGTCGTGATGAAACAAAACGTGAGACTAGTCTACACTTGCTGTCAAAAAACGGAACAATGTTTTTGAATTGCAAAATTTATTTAATTATGAATACATTTTGCAAGTGGAAAACATTGTGTTTCGTTGGACCTTCTTGTTTATATCAAATTTTCCCTGAATAGTAAACTATTCTAACTTAACTAGGTTAAGATACTATTTGACAATATTAACGTATTATGGAATTATTATTTCTAGATGTCACTGACATAGATATCACCAGAAAAATGTCAGCAAATTTTCAGAGGATAGAATTCATGCGTATGTACATTCTGTGTCATAATGCTAGCCATGTGACAACACTACACTCAAAGACAATAGTCTTTAGCAGTTGAAATGATTGCATAGTACACTAGCCTTGCTTCAGTATCTGTTCCTTTGTGTCGTATCAGCTGTATCGTTTTCTGAAGTAACGAAACGTTTGCGTAATGAAACAAGTACGATGTCGAATCCAGGTTAAAGGAAATCTCTTTTAAAACCTATTGTAAAGTTGAAGAATATAAGTATCAAGCATCCTTTGGTTATTTTTTTTGTAATTTGTGTCTTTAGTTTGCGATTCAACAATAACTTAAATACAAATTGTCAAAAAGACGGTCGCATCCTTTTGAAAACATCCTGTATACATCATCATCAGTCTCTTGACGTCCGTCGGTGGACATTGACCTTCCCCAGGATTCGCCACTCTTCTCTATCGTGGGTGTCACAGAGACAGTACTTTCTGAATTTGTCTAGCTCGTCTTTCCATCAAGTATTCTGTGGGCCTCGGTTTCGCATGTGATCTCTTGGGATCCATGTTGTGAGTCACTATGTTCATCGGTTGCCTGCCATTCTTGCAACATGGCCAGCCCATTGCTAATAAAGTTTTCTAATGGATTCTATGATGTCTCAGAAATCTGTTTTCTCCCTTTAATCCTGTGCTGTCTTATAATCTTTCCATGTGAGGCTGAGCGTAATTCTTTCATGTACACGTTGCATGCTTCTCAGTTTGCAGGTCAGTCTCTTGTTTAGCTTCCATGTTTCATGTCAACAACTACAAAAAAGTTGATTGAAAGTTGATGCTAATTGTAAGTCTAGCTTTTCTCATTCTAATTAGAAGCAAAATCGAGACGTAACTGGGAAAGGGGAGGGTAAGGCTGTTTGTAAACGTCTTCCTAAACCCCCATTGGAGGAGATCCCTTCCAATGGAGGGGCCCCGAAAGTTTTCTGTATTATAGTTTTTTTTTACTTCATTCATCTACAATAACAAAGAGGATAAATTTGTTCATCTCATAAATTGCATAAATAATAATTCAGCATTTGGTGTCGTTTTTCGCCCATTACTTGATAGTGCAGGTCTAAAAAAACAAAACAAACAACACAGTCAAAATAGCTTTTTTCAATTTTTAAATGATTCTGCCTGACTGGGTATGTATGTTCATGTCAGATGTCATACAAGTGGGGCTAGGAGGCTGAACATTCGAACATTCATCCCTTATGAAGTCAAGAAAAAAAGTTTTCTTCTCATCCCTACCGACCAACAAATTCAGTTTTTTTTATAGGAGGTGATTTACAGTCTATTTTATGCTAAATTGGACATTTAGATTGTGTTCAGCTGCGCTCACGTTTGAATCTGGAAAATCTAGACATTTTAGTGATGCAATAAAAGGCGAGAGTAGTGTTCCACTGATCAACCCTTTTTCGATTTTTTTTATTGATCACCCCCAATACAACATGCTGTCGAAAGACGTTGATCACTTGATGATTTCTTTTGAGTGACTTAGTGGACCATTTTATACCAAATTTCCCTTTTACGTCAAATGTCACAAAATCTCCCTAAATCAAGGAGCCAAGCCTCCCGGGCCCCAAAATCTCAATCTATCTCTAACTACACCATTGAGCTAAGTAATTAGACACTGTCCATCAAAACTGTCAACATTGATTCCATCTATGGAGCTAGAGGACTGAAAATTTAAACAATTACTTCTCATCACATCTAGAAAAAACTTTTCAAAAACTTTTCAAACCTTTATAAAGGGTGTTTAGTTTGGAATGTAAGCTTATGCTAAATTAAGTTAGTTTGAATTCGCTTTTTTGAAAAATCAGGCTTTTCAGTGATCATTGTCCAACATAGATTCATCGTATTCATCGATCACCCCTTTTTTCCAATTATTTAACTAATCACTCACAACACAATATGCCACCAAAAGACGACAGTCACTTTACGGTTCCTATTGAGTGACTTTCCAAACCAGTTTAAATCTTGGAGGGGCCCCCTTAAAGGGCCAAGTCTCCTGGCCCTTTAAAATCCTAGCTATCTCTAGCTACACCACGGAGCAAAGTAATTACGATTTTGATTCCTTAAACGGTAAAACGCGATTTCTGTTCCTGGGTAACGAGTATTATTTTCAGAAAACTGCTTTTGTTCCTTCCGAACTTTGCTTCTGTGACCAGGACAGTGGTATTCAAATATAATTGTTTTCCTTACTTAACGTGATTCAAAACGTGCAGATTTGCCCGTTGTCCAATTGAAAATAAGGAGATAGCAAATTATCATTGTTCTGGTCGCAAAAGCAATGTTTGAAGGAAATAATTGACATTTTTCATATTTTTTTTAGTCATAATTATTCAGAAAATAACTCAAAAAGTTTATTTCTAAAAAGTTACCCAGTGCTATGAATACAAATCGAGAAAGAGACGTTTACATTAGAGCACTGACACATAAAAGCAGCCGACTCTGCCCTGACACGTGCAGCACGCATTTACGCAAGGAGGATCGTATAGGGGAAGCTGTTGTGTAACGCACCTTAGCAGGACGAGATTTCCCACGCTGTTACTTGAAAAGAAGGAGAGAAAAAAAAATCGACATTCCACTCTCACGTGAAATCAGTGCGATAAGATATAATATTTGAGGCTATCAGTAATATCGGCATCGAAATGGATTTTCGTTTATTCAGGCTTCATAAAGAATTTATTGTTTCCTAATCCCAGGGACATGTCAACAGTTCAGGGTGTGTTCAGCATGACCAGTGTATTAAACAGGGGGAGGAAAGATAGATAGAAAGAAAGGAGAAATAGAGGGGAAAAAAACGGGAGTAGAGGACAAAGAGAGGCGAGAAAGACAGAGAGGAAAAAAAGAGAGTGGAGAAGGGAAGAAGAAAGGAGAAAGGAAAGAAGAAAAAGAGTTGATGAGATAGAGAGAGAAAGAAAGGAAGAAAGAGAAAAAGAAAGAAACAAAGGTAGAAAGAGAGAAAGAAAGAAAGGAATAGTTAGTGAGAGAAAGGAAGGAAGAAACAAAAAAGAAAGAAGGGTAGTGATTGAGAGGGGGGGACAATGGAAGAAATGTAGAAAGAGAGTAAGCGAGAGAAAGGGAGAGAGAAAAGAAGTAAGAGAGAGGAGAAAGTTGATACAAAGACATTATAAGTAAGAAAATAACGTAACAAAGAAAACCAAGAAAAGCATTGTGGGGGGGGGGGAGACGAAAAAGTAATCATTGAAGAGAAAGAGAGAGAAGATTGAAAGAAAGGAAGGGAAGAGAAAGCGAAGGAGAGAGAGGAGGAGAGATTTCGAAAAGAAAGAAGGAATTACAATTTCAGATTTAGGGGCTTAAGTAAAAGTACAATAAAGAGAGAGTGAGACACAGACGGAGAGAGAGAAGGTGATTGCTTGGGGTAACAAGCGTTAAAGTCAAACCATAGATACGCTAGTTCGATCTGATGGATTTTCATCCTAAAAATTATATCAACTGACAAGACAGACGACATCTTTATTTGTGTGAAGATCTAGCAAAGAACATTTCTCTCGAAAACGCAGTTAACACAAGTTCTCTTCCTTGCTCTTTCGGACATATAGGAGGAAAGGGGGCAAATCGGTGCTAAAAAATTTGATCACGTCTTTTCATTCAGGGATCACTATAGTCAGCTGCTCGTCTCTCCATTTAACATTTTGCCAAGTACTGGCTCCGTGACGCCCATGATAGAGAAGTGTGGCAAATCCTAGGGAAGGTCTATATCCAACGACAGACGCTAAAAGACTGATGATGATGATGATGATGATGATAGTCAGCTGCTTTTCTAAATTAAGACCTACAATTCCGAATCTAATTGGTGTTCATTGTTAATATTAGAACCACTGCAAACGGATTGTTGTTATTGGTCTTCCTCTGTCCCTGAAGACGATGGAGAATGCACCAACGATCTATGATTGAATTACATCGTTGTAGTTGCAGATCGATTTTTGAAGGACAAACTCTGTTGCAACTTTTGCAGGTGCAGTCTTTGCCCTCCACATTCTGCACTTTCTCCACACTTTTCAACGGTCCTTTCTCTTCTTATTACGCCTCTGAATGGCCGCTGCGATAACAAGTTTCTATCTCCAGCGGTCTGGCGCTACTACCTTTCATCTTGCTGGGTTGGTGTTTCTTGCCTTGGGGCGTACACTGCTACATATCCTATAAACTAAAACACAGAATTGTGAATTACTTGAAATCTTCATTTGCTTTTCTCGTTGTGGACGTCTCTATTGTCCGCGGTAAAAAAATAAAACCTCGAAGTTATTTCTTTAACAAAATGATTTTTCACTTCACAGTGAAATGCATTTTTGAAGCCAGCAATAACACCGAATATCGCTTCCGATCAATAGTATAGTGCCATTGGGACGTCTAGGAAGCCTGTTCCCCTATTTTGTTTGGGAAGGGAAAGGGCATCCCCTAACCATCCATCTATATAATACTGAAATCGGGTCCTTTTTTTTTTCTTTTTGTAAATCTTAAATTACCCGAAACCAGGCATTTTGGCAATATATACTGAATCAAGGAACCCCTAGAATGCCTCCCCTCATCCCGAACCACCCGAACAGAAGGTCTTGTTTTGCTCAACGGATTGCTATGAGAGAGCAGACAGTCTTACGTTCATTCTCTTCTTTCTTTGCACTACACCATTACTTTCGATTGGTTAAGCCAAATCGCTCCTTTTATAACGAGGTTATCGAAGATTTTACAGGAAATCAAACAGACTAGTTTAGTGTTGAAAGAAATATGGCCTAGCTGTCTATCTGTATAGAAAAATCAGCATTTTGAGAACTGGTTCACAGCTGGTCTTGAACTCTGACAACTTATGTTATGAACAAATGCTAATGTTTCATTGACCGAGAGGATGGTTACAAGTGGGAAGTAACGAAATAAGGGAAGAATGAAGGAAACGAGTAGAAGAAAGCAGATAGGATTTAAGGAACATCATCAAGAATTTGATTTACCATCGAAATTTACATGGATTCGAGTACATCAGACACGTCAGCCTTATAAATCTTGGTATAGTGACATTTGAGAATTCCTTTTGCTGCAAACAAGAAGAAACAAAGTGATTATTCGAAACCCTTGAGAAAGGTCTCTTTGTAACAAGGACTCAGTCTAGGAAGGATGAAATGAATAGTATTACTTATGGGGCATTAATCTCCGGAAGGAATCTCGTGAATTTTATAAGGTTTAAAAACAATAAATAGCAAATTCTTTTTTTTGTCTGTTTTGTAAAATCTCATTTTATTTTGATCGATTTTGTAAAAGCGATCCTGCCTTTGACATATTTCCCTCTCTCTCATTATATATATATATATATATATATATATATATATATATATATATATATAGGTATAGATGTGTATACATGTACGTCTCTCTCTTTTTTCATACATGGTATTACATGCACCACCATAAATGAAGAGGGTCGATCACCAGCAACATGGGTGAACGCATCATGCAAACCCTTGGTTCAAAAGGTGGGGTCTGCCATGTGCACGTGGTAACCGATCTTAAAACCCCACGGGCTATTCACGTATAGGGACACGCTGATTTGGAAGAGACGAGGTAAACATTCCTTCATCTCCGCTCGTTGAGCAAAGCCATCACACACATACACACACGCGCACATATATATGAAACACCCTTTATATATATATATATATATATATATATATATATATATATATATATATATATATATATATATATATATATATATATATATATATATATATATATATATATATGATAACTAGTGTTTCATAAAAAAACGCAATCCTGGGGATAAGACAGATGTTTTAATTTGCGTACACGTAATTTTTACAACAATTTTTAGCAGTTGAGATTAGTGTATCATGTACTAACCCCATTCAAGCATCATAGAACGGCTACGATTCACATCATCCAGGCTTGAGGAAATCGCTTTCAACATCTATTCTAAAGTTAAAATATATGCATATTGGTGTAATTGGCATATTTTGTAATTTATGTCTTTAAAATAGTTTTTAAATTCAAAATATATACTTTAGATACAAGTCGTTAAAAAGACGGTTGCATCATTTTTTAATTGTATATATATATATATATATATATATATATATATATATATATATATATATATATATATATATATATATATATATGTAAAATCCGGTGAATATATTGACGGGACAACGGAGAGTGTACCATATGACTCTTTTCAAGTGTGGATTTCCGTTTGAAATTGCTGGCCACTTTGACCCACGGTTGGCAACAATCAAACAACTTCCGGTTTCAACTGGAGACAATTCAACAAAAAGTTTATTCCCCTCAACACGTGCACATGAACATCAGTGGCCGGAAGAAGATAGTTCACATTCCCAGCCTAACCCTTCCTATTTGCTCACATTGCCTATAAATCAAATACTTGCCTGCAAAAACGGAACAACGCCGATCACCCAGGTTTCGAACGCATTTTTCTCTCTCTTTTATCAATAGGTCTTTAGTGAATTGTCACTTTGTAAGATTTCAAAATGGTTGGAAGTTTCCCCTCATCGCAACTGATTAAAAGCAAGAATTACAAATTCCCTTTTTTTGCTGCATTACAATTGTTCCACTTTCCTTAATCGACCGAACATTCTGTTTGTCTGTCAGTGTAGTGGAAACTCCTAAACAAGGACGAATTATCAATGCATCTAGTGAAAGGTTTTAAAGTAGATATTTGTGGATTTTTCAAAAGGTTTTTCTGGGGTCAACGTTTGCACTCATCGAAATTCTCGTAATCTTCGATTCTTCGATCAATAAGCAGATGCATTATTGAGATAGGAAAAATTCCTCAGGCCAAATTACCGGACCGTTTTCTCGCCAGCACAGTTTCCTATTTTCTCGAAAATCCAAAACATCTTTAAAATTAGCCCCTGTGATCGTCCTGCGTCCTTCAGGAAAATCCATCAAGGTTACCTCTCTGAAAGCCCTCACCCAGAAAAAAATAGTCGCCATCGCATTCTGACCTGGACCCTTCCCCTTGAATTTGATCCGGCAGATCCCCTTAGAAGTCACAGTTTTGATTCTGACTTTTTCTCAATACTTCCCTGTTACGATTCGTCCCATAAAGTCGATTTTGCTTAAAAAACTGATGGAAACTTAAACTCTTTGAGCTAGCTAATTTTTAGCGCCACGCTTTTGGCACCTATCAAACCGAAAGATTGCTGAAACTAACCTAAAATTGAAAATACCAAACTCTGTGAGATACCAACTACGGTATTTATTGTATCAACTTTTTTCACCATTTTCTTGAATTGACCCATTGTTTTTTTCATTTGTTGACGTTGGCAGATTTTATTTTTGGACCATCTTTGAGATCTTCCAGCTTGATCCGTGTAAAAATAGCTGTTTTATTTGGGGCAGTATCTCTGTAAACTTGTTGCAAAGTTTCAATTATATGGTGAAGGTTTACACTTAAATGTGATTTGGAAAAATGATGTTAGCTGATATTTTTTATGATGGCATCCTAATAAAATAAAGACGAATGCATTAATGAGATTATTAGTCTGCAACGATCCACTTATCCCAGGGACGTGAAAAAGTCATATTGTGTGGAATGAACTCATCCATGTATAAACTGGAAAATAAGTAGCAGCACTTTGTGATTTACCCTTATATTTATATATATATATATATATATATATATATATATATATATATATATATATATATATATATATATATATATGTATATATATATATATATATATATAGAGAGAGAGAGAGAGAGAGCTGTAAACCATATATATATGATAAAGTATATATATATATATATATATATATAAAAATATAAAGAGAGAGAGAGAAACATAGAGGGAGGGGAGAGACGAAGGCAGAGAGAGAGAGAGAGGATGGGATTTTTTTTGTCTCAGTAAGGATTCATGAAGTTAAACGAATGTTTTTATAAGATCATACCTTATAAGAAAATTATCTCCGGGGATAAGTAAGTGGGTTGATTTTTTAAAAAGATTAATAAATCCCTGTTGTCCGGGGAGAAGTACATTGAGAAAAGGAACGGTTTGGCTTGCCAAACGCATTTGGCAAAATCATGCTCACACGCACCGTAAAAAACGTTTTGGAGGAAAACGGGGCACAATAAAAAGTTCGATAATCTTTGCTTGGACATGCATTAACCTACAGTGATGTTCAAGCAGCATAAAGAAGGCAACAAAAGTCAAACAAAGCTTTTAAAAGAATTTATTTCTCTTAAAAGTGTAATCAAACAATTTATTCAAGCTTAAAGCTGTAATAAAATTAAAAACATGTCTTTATCTGACTGTGGGCCATAAACTGATCACCTTACGATGGAAACAGTGCAACTGATGTGCCACACTGACAAATCCATGATGTGCAATCTGATGAAGACATATGCATTTAATGTATATTATTGTGTTAATTTCTGGTGAGTATGTTGTTTAATTACACTTTACGAACTTTCTAATTGTTCTGAGATCCTTCGTGTGACTTATGGAGGTTCTCTATGCTTGTTAAAGATCGCCGCAATTTTATGTACATCAAAGAGAAGATTACCGAAAAATTGTTTACAGAAAACTAACAAATCCTGAATCAGCTTTTAATTGACGCACTGATCAAATTTTGGGGCACACACTTTAAAGAAAAAAAAGTTTCATCATCATCAGCAGCAGTAACGGCTTTTTAGCGTCCTTCGTTGGAAATTGACCTTCCCTAAGGATCACCTGACCTCTCCACTATGGTCATCATGGAGCCAATACTTTCTAAATTCATATAGCTGGTCTCACCATCTTACTTTCTGTTGACCTAAAATTCGCATATGATCTCTTAGGATCCATATTGTGAGTACTGATGTCTGGCAGCTGTCTGACATTCTCACAACATATCCAGCCCATCATATCCCAGACTCCTGTTTTTCTCTAAAATGCTCTGCTGTTTTATGATCTCTCCATGTGATGCTGAGTATGATCCTCTCAAGTGCACATAGCATGGTTCTCAGTTTGAGGATCGGTTTATTAGCAAGTTAATCAAAAGCACACTAATCGGGGCCCTGCTAATTAGGTATTTCCAACATTTTATTAAAAAAATGTATTGTCTAGATATCTAAAATTGATATAATCACAAGAGTCACTATAATAGGCAGCAAGTGCTCTAAAGTTTATGTTGACAATCTTCAGTTGTTGCACCAAAGTCAACTTTTACAGAATAGTTGTTCGCAAGCAAACACAAAAATGGTTTTGTTTTACCTTTATGAAAAATCGGCAAAACATTAGCATTAGTAAACAAAAGTTGGGCCCCGAATGAAATTCTGTTTTTTTCTCGAAAGAATTCCCTTTTTATGAAATACTGTACTGATGTACTTAACTACTCTATGTGTATTTTTAAAAATAATCAAGATCTATTTTTTTGAAGATAACTGCCACATTTATTCCTATTCATGCCTCTCCCAAGAACATTAGGACAAATTGAACGCAGATTATCTGAGACGTAGTTTGAAACCGGCTTGCTGGAGCTGCAACCTGCTTTGACACGGACGCGACCATCGATGAGGACTTGTAACAGCACTTTCGATTTGTACGGTTTTACGTAAAAAGATGTCCATTTTTGCCGTTTGGCTGGATATAGTAGTTTTGACTCTAGGTGGATCGGTAGGGATCTCAGTGGCCAGCTTCTCCTAGTCATGTTATTCCTGGGTCAAGTTATCTTTAAAGACGAATTTTAGCCTGAGTGGGTAGTCCTTTAGGCGGCCATTAGCCACATACACGCATGCAAGTAAACGCACATCCGCCAGCATTATAGATTTATGCACACAAATATTTAACCGCACGCACAGGGATGCTTATTATATGATTTATTATTTTATTCAAAGTTTTTTTTTTCAAGAGGTTTTCCAAGAACGACCCTGAAAGTGCATTTCAATTCATCTCTTTTCCGTTGCTGTACCCCTGCCCAGCCATATTCTCTTTTATGGCACTTAAAATCTCTTTCCTACTGCACCGTGAAGACCTTTCTCTCTCATACTTTTCGCCTTGAAACTACCGTTTTCTCTTTGCTGAGAGAAGTGAAAGGGAATTCCTTGTTGGCCTCGTGCGGTTTTCAGGGAAATACCGGAAGTGGGAAGTGATTATCGCTATCCGGTAAAATTCCCAAATATAGAAAAATCAAATGCTTTTTTTGTGTTTTAAAAAGAAAAATGAAAAAGCATACCGGAAATTTTGTGATCGGAATTAGAAAATTCCCGTTTGTTTGGAGTGGGATGCATAAAAGAATCGGCAAATTCCAGGGACTTTTTCTTGTGGCTCCCATGTGGGGGCGATACTTTGGCTGAGGTTCTGCGGATCGCCAACACGAAGTATTTTATTTTTATTTGTTTGTTTTTATAAATAGATTTTTGTCAATTTATGATAAACCTTCGTGAGTGGGGAGCCTCGGTTTAGTGAACCAAATTACACATAACATTATTCACAGACGCTATCCCCTCTTTCCCCCTCTCTCTCTCTCTGTATATATATATATATATATATATATATATATATATATATATATATATATATTTATCTCTCTTTATTCAGCTATCTATCTCTCTCTCTCTCTCTCTCTCTCTCTCTCTCTATATATATATATATATATATATATATATATATATATGTGTGATTATGAATTTACGATACGTTATATAGAAACATTTTTGGAAATGATCTGCCCTCAGTTAATGTATCATGAGTCCTAGACAACATAAATAGAATAAACAATAAAAGAAAATGAGACAGCTGCAGGAATCGAACGTAGCGACCCTTTTACCATTGAGCTAAACAGCTGCCAGAAATGCGAAAGCCTAAATAAATGCTTTCACTCCAAATTCTCATCACGTTTGAAAATATGTTTTTTTCTTAGAATGCACGTACATCTCCAAAGTCGATTTTGTTTCAGACTGCGATGATGCATGAAGCTTTTCGAAACTGTAAATTGTTAATTATTAACTAGGTTTCTATACCAGTTATAATCTATTGAATGGAAAAATTGTACCTTAT